>JABAKD010000020.1:18685105-19215105 GCA_012845835.1 Undaria pinnatifida
CGCCGCACAACGAAGGTGCTTCAAGGGGCGCGGCGGGTTTCCGGGTGGGCGACTTGGGTACTCGAGTGCTGGCTGGTACCCCTCGACAGTGAATCGTTCTGTGGAGGGGGGCGGTACAGATGTGTCTGATGTTACCGCAATGGTAGTCTACAGGGCAGACGAATTTCGCAAGGTGATGTACTAACGTGATGGCTCGAGTTTCTTCTTTTCTGGCCAGCATTGTCGTTATTGTTGCCTGGCATGTATTAAAGGTACATCGATGCACAGTGTTGTGATTATCTTGCGTCCTATGTATGCATTGGAGTTGCTGTATGTGGTGATGCTGGGATGCCATGGGCGGTGCCTTGTTAGAGTACAGCAGTTCGTGGTCCCCAGCGAACCCTGTGGCCTCGGCCGACTTCTCTACCCATTAATATTGTTTATCTACCGATAATGGTGGCGACCCTTTTAGCGGCACGGTATCGATGTACCTATTGTGTTAATAGCAGGTTGGAGAAAGCCGTTGCGACGTATACATCGTCAAATCACCATAGTGCGGCTTTATCCCAGCAAATCCAACGCTGGGCTGCTCTATCGACCGGACACCCGCGTTTTTTCATTCACGTACCCCCCTGCAGTCCGTTTATTGGTATTGATTTCTCGGCTGTAACATGTTGGCGAAAAGTACCTGTGTTCCCTCGAATGCTACAAGTCGACAGGCAGTAGGAATAGAAGTACGCCCGCCACTTGGACGCCGTTCTCCCGGAATACGGAACACGTAGGAGTATCCCCACTGATCCGATCCGCTGACCAGCTACCTCTCAGAAACTAAGACCCTGACAACGTTCCGAGAACATGATACACCGAAGCGAAGGCAGTTGTAGACGATTGCCCATTTGTTTTGCAGTAAAGTGGCTGCATCCCCGCGCTTCTGGTCAAGATTCAAATGCGCACGGGAGCTACTGTGGTGTAACATCCGATGTCCCCAACCCAAAGGTCCCAAAGTCTCCCGGTGGCGCGGGGTTTCTACTTAATCGAGCTGCATGCTTTCTTCACTTGTGTGACAGGCGAAACCGCTCGCTATGGCCTCCACCATCATCCATGGTGTGTCGCCGGGCGCGCCGACTATAGGGGAAAAAGCGTGCTGAGATTGATACCCATGTCAACGTTGTACGAAAAAGCGTGCTGAGATTGATACCCATGTCAACGTTGTGCGTCGTATTTAGATAACAGCAGTTTCACTGGGCCACCTTCCCACACACCGTTCGCTTTGGGGCGGAAAAACGAAGACCGAGAGGGTTGCTAGCCTTCATTGTTTCAACCATGACAACTTGGATGCCCACACCAACAGCGTGTGTAATATGTTGTGATACTTGGCGTTTATAGGTCCTGCGAACCGAAGGCAGCACCACACGCGACAGGATCGTCAAGCATTGTTCTGCTCTGGGGCTCTACATGCCCAGCACTTACGATATCCTGTTTCTTTGGTCAGACGGCAGGTGAGGGTGGTTCTACGACCGCCAGTGTTATGGATATGATGGCCAGGAATACGTTTGACCTTAACCCTGCAGTTCGGGCACTGCTGCTCGCGCTTGTCTTGCC
Organism: Undaria pinnatifida; assembly: GCA_012845835.1. Classification (NCBI taxonomy): domain Eukaryota; class Phaeophyceae; order Laminariales; family Alariaceae; genus Undaria; species Undaria pinnatifida. The sequence continues at coordinate 18,686,687 of JABAKD010000020.1, forward strand.
CTTCTTCCCCCTGCAAACTCTATATGTGTTGCCGTGACAAGAAATCGCCGTCATATTGGTTGAACGCACCGTACTGCATGTTTTGTCGGGTACGCTTTGTTTACATCACTTTGCTTTGCTGCTTCAAATCGCTGTGGAATCGATGCGTATCGTGTGGTGCTCGTTCGTTTCGAGTGCACTTATTTTTGCCAGTTGTCCCACTCGTGTTTGTTTTGTAGTCTGAACAAATGGTACGCACACGTTGTTTTCAGAGGCGTATATGCACCCGGCAGACTACTTAATATCGGCAATTATTTAATTGAAAGTCGCCCATGACCAGGCTTGGTGATCGCTCGTTCGACAAATACCTCTGTGAGTCGCGTACATGGGGTGGTTATGGCGAAGGCGTGCATGCATGATTAGGCTGTTAGCCTAGGATCGTCGATGTTAAAATCAGGTGTAAACGTTCCTCTTTCTTTGAGCTGAAATCGACACAGGATCAAGTGATCAAGACCATCATATGATCTCGTAGCCGGAGAGAAACGTATGTTCTGCTGTAGGCACTCGTTGGCCGTCGTTTCTTCTTTCCGGCATCCCTCCGTCCACCACACCCGTGTGTGCTAGTGACGCAAAGACAGAGTGAAGTTTCCACAGAATGTTCAGGGCTTTTCACGGGTCATGACCCGACCCGCGGGTCGGGTCAAGGGGGTTTCAAAATCTCGCGCGTCGGGTCGGGTCGGGTCAAAATTTTTAAGAACCTCACGGGTCGGGTCGGGTCGGGTCGGGTCAAGAGGTTTCACAATCTCGCCGGTCGGTTCGGGTGGGGTCAATAGACTTCAAATTCTCGCGGGTGGGGTCAGGTCGGGTCAAGAGGTTTCAAAATCTCGCGGGTCGGGTCGGGTTGGGTCAAGAGGCTTTGAAAATTTCGCGAGTCGGGTCCGGTCATGACCCGCGAGTTGTTTTCCGCTGACCCGCGGGTCAAACCCGCGGACCTGGCCGGCGGATCCGCCATTTTCAAACTTATTACAGCTGAGGGCCATTGCCGTGCAGGCGCCCCGCGGGTCCGACCCGCGGATCCGTAAATACAATACAAACCTTTCCGCTTCCTGCCTCTCTCGTGCCGATGCTCCGATCGTATGTCATCACAGCGTGCAGACCAATCACCAGGCAGTACTCCTAGCTACTCGTATCAAGGCATACAGCAGTGTGACGCGAATCCCGTACCGGCTGAAGCCGTAACAACAGTAGTAATATTACGGTCATACCAGTACGAAATGCGACCAAACGTAAAGAGGCAAGGAAGGGCAGACTTCGTCGAAGCAGCGGCAGCAGCAGCAGCACTGGCAGCAGCAAGCATCAGCAGCAGACCCGGATTCTCGCGGATCGCAGCCCCTGCTGACAGACCCACCGCCCCAGCTGTGGGCTAGCTGCCGGAGGCGGCTCAGCTAGGCTGCTTGCCGGGGCTGGAGATTGCACGGATAGAAGATAGATACAGCAGTAATAGTAGCTAGCTCGCAAATTATCATACCACTACGAAATGTGACCAAACGTAAAAAAAGCAAGAACAGCAGTCGTCGTCAAAGCAGCAGCAGCAGCAGCACAGCAGCACAGCAGCACAGCAGCAGCAGCAGCACAGCAGCAGCAGCACCCTAGCAGCAGCAAGCACTAGCAGCAGACAACGCACCCTCGCGGATCCCAGCCCCTGCTGACAGATCCACCGCCCCATTTGTGGGCTTGCTGCCGGAGGCGGCTCAGGACTGATTCTACGATAGCCCCCCCCAAACCAGCGATTTTCTTTTTGCGGACGTTTCATGGCTGCTCGGCACAAGGAAGATACAATTGAAAACAAAGTATTCACATATTTTCTTGTGTGCGAAGGCCTATCAACCGATGACGTCAGGGTGTTGAGGGACACCGTATATTTTAGATACTACCGGGAGCTGGTTTTCGAAACCGGCGATTTCGTTAAAGAAAAGTTGGGGAGGCTACCGTAGAGCAACTCTCAGCTAGGCTGCTTGCGGGGGCCGGAGACTGCGCTTATAACTAGCTCGCTCGTCGGGTCGCTCGTCGGGTCGACCCGGCAGTCTAGCGGTACGGGCATGCCCATGCATGTGGGTTGCGGTTTATATCCCATTTTTCGCGCGCACACCACATGACATAATCACCAGCTGCAAACAATGCCGGCGAAAAAAACAGAGAACACGAAATACTGGGAAAAGTACGAGGGAATAAGTACCAACCAACCGACCGAGGTATACATGCTTTGACCCGTGACTTTTCGACTTTGACCCGTGAGAAATGTCACGGGTCAAGTCGACCTGACCCGCATGAAACCCGCATCTCGCGGGTCACCCGAATTGTGTCGGGTCGGGTCGGGTCGGGTCGGGTCAAAACGTCTCGAAATTCTCGCGGGTCGGGTCGGGTCGGGTCAAGACGTCTCGTAGTTCTCACGGGTCAGGTCGGGTCAGGTCGGGTCAGGTGGGTCAAGACGTCTCGAAGTTCTCACGGGTCGGGTCGGGTCAGCTGACCCGACCGACCCGACCCGACCCGACCCGACCCGACCCGACCCGACCCGACCCGACCCCGACCCGACCCGACCCGACCCGACCCGACCCGACCCGACCCGACCCGACCGACCCGAACCGACCCGAACCGACCCGATCCCGATCCGACCGACCCGACCTATCCGACCCGACCCCGCGGGATTTGACCCGACCCGTGAAAAGCCCTAAGAATGTTCACCATTGTTGTTGACACAGCGAAGCTACCACTGACCGCAGTGAAGATAGAGAAACGCCATCATACTTCGATCACGCTCCCTCGAAGCGCTGGGGCGCTGTTAGTCTTGGCACGTGTTACGTTACACGGTTTTATTGCGCTCTCTCCGTGCACCATTCTTGCGCGTGCCCATCCAGTACCCCGTCGTTGCTGGCGGGTGGCCCAACCAAGATTCTGGGGGGCATCGAACCGGGGATCAACCCTGTGTTCAGTGACTTCGACGCCGTCCACTACGGCCCTCGTCAGCCGGGCACTCCCATGTCATTCGACGATTTTTATCCCACGCTGGCGTCCTGGCGGGTGAGGCAGGCCGTTCGCACCGCGCGAACGCAGGAGAAGAATGCCTTCAATACTTTCGAAAGAGCCAAGGCGGAGGCGATCCCGCTGGTCAATGCCTACCTTGCGCCTTCTGGAGATGGAGATGGACCTGCTCTCAATGTTCCACCCAGAACTTTCGAAGAAACGTCGGCGATACTGCGGAACGTGGAAACATGTGCGCGTATGTTAACGCTCTCCAAGCTCAGGGTTACGACTGCCGAGCGCATCGCGATGGCCGCCGTAAAGAGGGATCAATACGGCGATGACGCAAGACTATTTGGGGGGGATGGTGAGGCTGGTGGTGCCCCGTACCAGTCGACACGGCGATACGGGAACGCCTTGTTCTGCCTGTCTGGCCCTGGCGTGCGCCCAGTTTTACGCCGTCGCATGCGTTACGTGCCGCCGAACGACTTGGAATTGGGAGAGGCGGACTGGCGTCCAGGTGAAGTTGGAGGAGGCAGAGGCCCGCGGAGAGGTGGCGATGACCGGGAGATGGGGGGTGCCTGGGGATGATGGAGGTAGGGAGGGGGGGGGGGGGGGGGGGGGGGGGTGGGGGGGGGGGGGGATGAATGGAGGGGAGGGGGGGGGGGGGGGGGGGGGGGGATGAAGGGGGGATGAAGGGGGGGATGATGGAGGAGATGAGGGGTTGGCGGGGATGGGAGGAAGCGGGAGGCGGAGGGGGTAGGGGGAGTGCCGGGGATGCCGGGGGTGTTAGTGGGGGAGGCGGCCGAAGCGGCGGAGGTGGGAAGGATGCGGAAGGTGGGGATGGCGGGGGAAATGGGGAAAGCGATGGGGGTGGGGACAGCAGGGGGGGCGGAGGAGGCCGGGACGTTGGTGGAAGCGGGGGAGGCGGAGGGGCTGGTACAAGTGCGGGGGGCCGGGAAGATGGGACAGACGGCGCACGGTAAGTCCGCATTTTGTTGCCAACATTTGGCTGGGTGCAGTTTGGTAGGGGGTTTTTACTTTACTGGTTGTGGGGATTTCAGCTCTTCTGCGCTTGCCGTCGTGGCAGAGAAAATTGCTCAACCAGACTGGGCTATCTGACAGCGAGAGACGTGTTCGGTTTTATTTATGCTTGGCCGGATTTGGTCAATATGTCCGTACCACAACCTCACTTGAGATACCTGAACATTTTTAACGTGAGCAAGGTGATGCAGCGCGTTCGTTTGGATATGGCTGTGTGAATATGGTCAACCTCAAATTCCTCCCCGCTTAGTACTAAAAGCAAGTAGGAGCGTTCTGTGCGAAAACGAGGGACCGACCACGTTACCAACTGTACCCGTACGCATTAACAGCAGCATGGCTCGATTTCGCGTGCAGGTCGATGCACGTATCCGGGGCGTCCAGTGAGGGCGTGGGTTGCGGCGGCGGTGTGAGGAACTCGTCTTTGGTCGGGACGGGCGTGGTTGAGAGTTCGGTGGACAGCATGGCTGCGAGGGACTCGTCTTTGGTCGGGACCGGCGTGATTGAGAGTTCGGTGGACAGCATGGCTGCAGACGGGACGGCCGCAGCGAGTCTTGGCCGGGGGCCAGGGGAGGTTGACGGTCGAGGGGGAGGAGCATGTTGGAACGCGGGCGGGCAGGTCTCACGGCCTAATGGAGAGGCCACCAAGAAAAATTGGACGTCCGGGTGTATGCTTCGGGCTTCAACAAATACTTGTGGTGGTGCGTCGTCGGGGAAGGTGAGACTGTTTGACATCGCGTAGAGGACCGCTAGAGTCGGAAACTGCCTTGCCGGACATGCCTCCCATCTGCCCTTGGTGCGTAACATTGTCCTCGGCATAGGAATGTGTGGATCGGGTGTGTTTTGGCTCGAGAATGGTTGGCCTGCCGTACGCAGTGCTATTAATACTAAAAATACAGCTACAGACTATCAATACTACAAATATGAGCCGTCATGTGCTGATTGAAGCTTCCTGGGTTTATGAGAGTGCGTCAAGGAGTTTGGAGTGCCGTTTACGTTATGTGCTGCTGTCAGAAACGCACGCGTTCGTCTTCATGTTTTGATCGGTGGGTAAACTTCAAGGGTGTGTTTCACGTCGTTCCCGAGGGCATGACTTGTTGAATGTTTTGGTTTCGAAATGGTCAGAGATAAAGCATACCTGAGCGTACCGCGTAAGACTCTTTTATTATGCCCCCTCCTCTTCGTGCCTTTGATCCTCGTGAAGCTATTTCCTTGTGCTATTCATCTTGGCTCGCCGCCGTTAGAAATAGTATAGTTTTGTCGTTGGCTAGTTATCTGAAGGCGTTCGTCGTGTCTTGATCTCAAAACAGCGGTTCCTCGAGTATAACCGCATGTTACCGCACTCATAGGGCTGACCGCTGTGTTAAGATTATTCGACCTACTTATACCACCATAGCCAGCAGCCGGCAGCGGAAACTCTCGATCTTCAGTACCTAGGGTGCACAACGTTTCCGCTCTTCTGCGATTAATGCTCGACGGGTTTGAACAGATAGACGCTACCTTATTGTCATGCGGCCTTGCGCACGAGTAACGTGTTTCTGATGTCGTTGGGCTTTGGTGAAATATCCTCTTCGCTTACGGTGAGGTCTGTTTTTGTTGCGTTTGTCGCCGTGGATATGCCGACGCTATCCAATGTCGGGCAATAACACTTTGGCGACGTTAACCGGTGTTACGAGTGTCGCCAACATTAGCTGCGGAATCATCGCGTACTGGCTGTAGTCGCTACGTTTGATAGGAATATTCGCTTTTCCGGCCGAATCACCAGAAATGAGGGGATATTTCCCTATATATTTATTTAATCGTGCCACAATAACCCGTACACCTAAACGAGTGTGTTGTCGCTGAACCCCACTATGATTGATAAGTATGGCACTTTTTCGATAGTGCGTTGGTCGACCATTCCGCGCGTGCGTCAAACGTGTCGAGGTTGCGTCCCATGCCGACGGCTGGTTTGAAGTCGCGGTGACCATGGCAACAGCACGTGCTTAATATGGATACTATCGCTTCATCATGCCAGCGTGTTTGGTTCACCGTCGCTGACCAGTTGTCGCCTGCGCACCTCCGCTGCCCCTCCGTGACCCATGCCCCGCGATATACTCCTTAGTCCGTGCCAAGGAGCACTGCACCCTGCGGGGATAGCGACGGGGGGAGCGGAGTAGCCGGCGGCGACGGGGGAGCCGGAAGAGGCGACAGCAGCGGCAAGGGTAGCAATCTCCTTGGCGCTTCATCGATGGCCAAGGCAGGTGTAACGCCGAAGTCAACCCAAGTTTTCGCCCCAGGAACCGTTCAGGGCAAACTGGCCGCCAGTAGTGCCGAGGAGGTGCCGGACACTGCTTCCCGAGAGCCGCGACCGTGTGAGCCTACGCCTGTGACTTCCAAGGCGCCGAGGCGGGCGGTGAAGATCGGCGAGTCTCTTTCATCGGGAGCGGACGACGACAATAAGAGATCTGCGCCGTTGGGCCCAGCATGTACCGGTACGCCGGAGAACACTCCTTCGACCTCCATGGCTCGCGACGTGGCACTGGGTGCGGGCGGCGAAGATGCATTCCGGCGTGTGTCCGCACAGGGCGCGAGGTGAGCAAGGTTTGTGGTAGTAAGCCTGGTATGTGTTCGATGTTGCGATGGTTGGCTGTTGCATGCGTCCATCAAACGCGTCGAGGTCCCATGTCACCCCGAGGATGTGTTCGATTTTGTGCCAATACGGGCGACAACAAATGCCCACCACTCATGAGCGTGCTGGATCTCGCTGGCGTGGCCGTAATGCCACCGCTAATCGGCAGCCATCTGTTATCTCCCTCTGGCCTCCCGTGACCCATGCCCTGCGATGTACGTTATAGTCCGTGTCCAGTACCACTGAACCCTGCGGTGGTAACGGCGACAAAAATCGGTTGTACCGGCGGCGACGGGGGAGCCGGAAGAGGCGACGGCAGCAGCATGGGTAGCAGGCCGCCTGGCGCGTCTATGAGCACGGAAAGTGTTACGCCGATTCCAACCCAAGCTGCCGCGCCGGAGGTCGTTGAGCGTACGGTGACCGCCACTAGCGCAGAGGGTGTACCAGGCACTGCTTCGCGAGAGCCGCGACCGTGTGAGCCGGAACCTGTGGTTGTCGGTCCGTCGACGTGGGTGCCGAAGGTTGGTGGATCCTTTTCATCGAGGGTAAATAACAGAACGGAAAGCTCTGCGCCGTTGAGCCCAGCATGTGCCGGTACGCCAGAGAGGACTCCTTCCGCCTCCATGGCTCGCGACATGACACTTCGTGCGGACAGGGGGGACGCCGCGGAACGTGTGCCAGGACAGGGCCCGAGGTGGGGCACCATGCATACAACCGCACCTGTTGCTGTAGGCATCACGGCAGTCGTAGTGGCTTTGCCTCGTCTCGTGGTGGCTTTGCCTCGTCTCAGGAAGGGCTCTTAAGTCCGGTGTTGTCTAATGATGATGAGGCGCGACCGATAAGATGTCATAGCCCGCAAGAAATAGCCGGGCAAGGCTGGCCTCAGTACAGTGCGTATTTAGACTATGCGGTTCGATATGCCGTACGATGTTGGTTGTACATATGCTGCTGTAGTTGGTTTGTCCTCTCGCATTGGCTGCATCTTCGTCAAACTTGCGTTTCTCAGGCATTATATCCGTGAACGCAGAAAAATCGCTTCTGAGTAACCCGTCAAACGCAGCGCGCTCACAAACTTAACCTTAGCCCTATTCCCGGTAGTAAACTATTGTCTCAACGTTCGCCTCTTCCCGAGCAAGACCGCATGCCAGGAGGCATCGCCGTTGCCGTAGCTTTAGTTAAGGTAGATACGTACACAGTTCATTCATAAAAGATGGGGAACGTGCTTCGGTTTGGGTCTGGCTGTATGGATATCGATAACCTTAAACTCCCCCGTAACTTTTCACTTCAAAAGAATACGATGTGGGCGGCAATTTCGTGCAGGATGCACGTACGTAGGCAGGACAAAAGCGCTAGCGAACCTCCTCATAGACGCGGCCATCTGGGTGAACGGTCACCGATTCAATAGTGACGTGGTTGTCTTTGGAGGATATGTTGCGCTTCATTGGCCTCTGTAAAGAAATTGGATGGAAGTGTGCTGTGCGACAGCGACCGAAATACCACGCGGGTAACTACATCTGTACGCATTATCACCAGCATGTCCCGATGCCGCATGCAGGCCGACCCGCGTGTCCAAAGCGCCCGTTGCGATTGGAATAGATGGCGGTGTAAGGATTTCCTCTCCATCAGAGAGGGGCGCGGCTGAAGGGTCGGAGATCCTCGTGGCTACGGGGAGTACGTGCGCAGCAAGCGCGGACCGGGGACACGGAGGGAAGGAGGGAGGAGGGGGGAGAGGGGAAGGAAAAACTGTGGAAACCTTTTCATGCTTTCAGGGAAACTCCACTAAAAAATGTTCGGGGCCAAGCTTCTCGCTCTCTTCTTCCGGGAAGACTTCTGGTGGCGTACCCTCGGCAAAAGTGAGACTGCTCAACATCGCATGGGTTGACAATATGCGATCCACAGCATACTATAGCTGGCAGCGTTGCTCTCTAAGCTATGGTACCCAGGGCATGCAGCTTGTCCGCTCTGTTGCTGTTCGACGGTGTTCAACAGCGAGATAATATTCAATTGTTCTGCGACCTTGCGCACGGGCGACGGGCCTCCGATGACACCATGCTTCGGTGACAATCGTTTGTCCACCTGATCAATGCCCGCAATGCCCATGTTTTGTTCGAGTTGAAAACCGTTGCCAAACAATGTCGCTTACGTGACGTTAGCCGGTATCGCAAGCGTCACCAGGATTGGCCGCGGTCTCGCTGGCGACGCCTAGAACTGGTCGTAGCCAAGCGATGGGCTTGTTCAGTAGCATTGCCAGGAATGGTCTAGTGAGCAATGCAATACGACCAACAGCCTCCCTGCGATAGCATCGGGCCATGACCACCCGCACGCTGTCATACAGAGTTTTCGGCAAAGTCCTCTCTTGTGCTTACTTTTTCCGGAGATTGTGATGATTAGCTATGTCACGCGTGCCTAAAAGTACTCGTCGAAGTTGCGTGTTACACGAAAGGTTAGTTCGATCTGGTGCCGATCAGGACGACAACAAATGCTCACTAATCACGAGCACACTGGATCTCGCTAATTTAGTTGTATCACCGCCGCTGATCAGCAGTCATCTGTTGCCTTCCTCCGGCCTCCCGTGATCTGTGCCCGACGATGTACCTCATAGCCCGTGTCTAGTACCGCTGCAGCATGCGGGGGTAACGGCGGCATAAGTGAGTACATTGGCGGCGCCGGGGGGGACGGTAGATGTGACGGCAGCGACAAGGGTAGCAGGCCGCTTGGCGATTTGTTGACCACGGAAGGTGGTGCGCCGAAGCCAACCCAAGCTGCGGTGCCAGAGGGTGTTGAGCGCACGTTGACCGTCGGTAGCATCGAGGAGGTGCCGGGCACTGCTCCGCGAGTGTCGCGACTGTGTAAGCCCAAGCCTAAGGTTCTTCGTCCATCGAGGCGGATGCCGAAGATTGATGGGAACCTTTCATGTAGAATGCAGAACATAGCGGAGAGTTCTGCGCCGTTGAGCCCAGCATGTGCCGGTACGCCAGAGAAGACTCCTGGCACCCCCATGGCTCGCGACGTGCCACTGTGCGCGGACAGCGAGGATGCATCTCGGCGGCAAGTGTCAGCACAGGGCGCGAGGTGAGATGCCACAGGACGGCCTGATCAAGGCGGCAGTTGTGGTTGCTTTGTCTCGTCATAGGAAGGACGCTTTAGTCAGGCGTTGGCTAATTTTGATGAGGCGCGACCGATAAGTTGTCATGGGTCGCAAGAGGTCAGAGGAGCAAGGCTAGATCGCAGTGCAGCGCATATGCAGGCTATGCGGTTCGATATGCCATGCGACGGTGTTTGCAGGCTTGCCTCTTTAGTTGGTTTCTCCACTCGAAATGGTTGGACCCTCGTCCGACATGCGTTTCTCAATATGTATATCCCCGATCACAGAAATAAGACTTCCGTGTGACCTGTCGAATGCAGCACGTTCCACAAACTTAGCCTTCGCTCGATTCTTGGTAAAAAACTGCTGTTTCAACGTTTGCCTCCCCCCAAGCGAGACCACGTATCAGGAGACATCACCGTTGCCGGAGCTGTACTTATGGTAGATAGGTACGCCGTTCCATTCACAACGGATGGGGGGGCTGCTTGGTTTGCATGTCGCCGTATGGCTTTTGCATCTAGCCGTGTGGATTTCGACAGCTTCATACTCCTCCCTAAGATCTTTGACCTCGGGCGGTTACGGTTTGGGCGGCGATTTCAGGCGCTTTTGTTGTACATAGGCACGGCAAATGTTCTAGTGATTGTTTGAATCTCCTCATGGACGCGGCCATTGAGGTGAACGGTTGTCGTTGGTATATTCGTGGCGTGGGTGCCTTTAAGAGACCGCTGCGCTTCGTTGCTCCCTGTAAAAACATCGGACCGGAGTGTGCTGTGAGAAAGCAACAGAAACACCACGTCGACAGCTGTGCCCGTACCCATTACCAGCAGCATGTCACGCTATCACGTGCAGGTCTCCCCACGTGCCCGGAGCGTCTGTTGTGACTGGCAGAGGTGGTGGCGGTGTAGGGAGTTCCTCTGCATCAGGGAGGGGTGCAGCTGAAGGGTCGGAGGCCCGTGTGGCTACGGGCGGTATGGGCGTAGCGAGTGCGGACCGAGGACGAGAGGGAAAGGGGGGAGGAGGAGGAGCAGGGGAAGAGAAAACTGGGGAAGCTTTGTCATGCGTTGAGGGAAACTCCACCGAGAAAGGTCCGGGATCAAGCTTCTCGCTCTCTTCTTCCGGGAAGATTTCTGGTGGCGCACCCTCAGGAAAGGTGAGACTGCTCGGCATCGCGTGGATTGACAACATGCGAGCCACAACTTATGGTAGCTGGCAGCGTTTGCCATCGATTTACCATGCACACGGTGTGCCGCCTTTTTGCTCTTTTTGATTTCGACGGCGCTGCACAACGAGACGTTACTCGACCGTTCTGCGACCTTACGCGCGAGCAACGTGTCTCTGGTGACGCTGTGCTTTGGTGACAATTGTTTCTTCACATGACCAACGACAAGGTGGTCCAAGTTTTGTTTGGGTTGGCCACCGTTGACATGTCGACTCTAGCCATTGTCAGGCAACGACGCTTAGGCAACGTGAATCAGCATCGCAACTATCGCCAATGCTTGCGACTGTCTGGCCGGTAACACCTACGACTGGCTGTAGCCAAGAGAAGGGCTCGTTCAGTAGCATCGCCAGGTATGGGGCTCTGTGGTATAAAACCAACATATTTCGTTTCGATGACATCAAGCCACGACCGCCCGTACGCCGTTATGAAGAGTTTTCATACAAACCCACTCTGATTCTGCTTTGTCTGATAGGTATTCGGTGTTGCGATCGTTAGGTGTTGCACTTATGCGTCGAACGCGTCGACTTTCCGTCTCACACCCATTATGCACTCGATCTGGTCCCGATCAGGGCGACACTACTCATGAGCGCAGTGGATCTTGCTATCACGGTTTTATTACCACAGCTCACCAGCAGTCGTCTGTTGTCTTCCTCCGGCCTCCTGCGATCCATGCCCCGCGATGTACCTCATAGTCCCTGCCGAAGGCGAACGGGGCCTCTTCAGGGGGAGTGGAGGAGGCAAAGGGTTGCCCACCGTCATGCACGCCCCGTCGGGTTGTGCCCAAGAGAGTTCCTGGTACCCCCATGGCTCAAGAGGTGACCTCAAACACAGACAACAAGGATGCGACCGATCCCACTCAGTGCAATGTCAGTGGGAGCTGCTCGCGAGAGGACTCTGGAGCGTCGGGGGGAGCCGGCTACAAGCTGACAGCCACCCGGGCGGTCTCGGGGACTAAGATTGGCGCCATGCCTTCCCCCGTGGTGGTGCTTTTGGTGGTGTTGGTGCGGGCGCTGGTACTGTTGCTGGTTCTGGTACTGGTGCTAGTGCTATGGCTGGGGGTGGCATAGGTGGTGTTGGTGGTGGTTGTGCTGGAGGTGGTGATGGCGCCGGCGGTACTGCAGGTACTGATGCTGTGACTGATGCCGGTGGTAGGGGTGGTGGTGGTCATCGTGGCGGCCGTGCTATCCATAATCCCACCGTTTCCGGCGATGCTGCCGTCGCTGTTGCTAGTCTTGGTTCTGGTGTTGTTTTTGGTGATGGTGCTAGTCTTGGTGCTGGTACTGCTGGTGTTTGTGTTTGTCGTGCTCCCGCTGTTGCTGCCGCTACTACGGCTACTGCTACTGCTGCTGCCACGGCTGCTGCTGTCAGTGGTTCTGCTATTGCCGGTGCAGCAGCTGCCGCTACTGCTGCATTTGCTGGATTCAGTCACCAATCCTCTGAAGGTGTGCAAGTTGGAAACATAGGGAGTATGAAAGCCCCAACAGTACCCCCTCCACCATCGACGGTTCTGAGTACTACAGCGCTTGGTCGACCAGTGGCAGCCCTAGGGGTGATGCCCACAGACGGTGTGGCGATGGGTAGCGTGATTGCTCCTCCCCGTCCGCTGGGATCGGGGATGGACGTGGCCGACGCCGTCAACCCGACTACTAATGCCGACGACATGGAGGAGTGCGATCTCCCTGCGCGGGGGTTATCTCATATTGGTACGCAGGTGCTGGCCATGGACGTTCCCGCCAGCACCAGTTTAATCACGGGAGACAACATGGAGGAATGTGACTTGCCCGCGGGAGGATCATCAGGCGGTGGTGCGCACCTCTGCCTAGCGTCGGCAGGATTGCCTGCTATGCCGTGGCAACCGCCTCCGCAGCAGCGCACTCAGGCGGCGGCGCACCGGATTCCGTATGCCCCTATGCCTATGGATTGCGGTCAAGAAACCACTCCACCCAAGGGGGTAAGTGCGGCTGGGATCGCCGGACGGCTAGCGATGGCGGCAGGCGGTGGGTCGGGTAGTGCCGGATTTACCTTACAACCAGCCATGTCCCGGTCACAAATCACGAGGAATGCGGCCATCGCGAGCGGCGTGAGTGGATTTCCCGGCACTGGAAGCACCGGAAGCAGCTCCGGCGCTTCATCGAAGCCAGGGGGGGCAGCGGGGTGGGGGAATGGCCTAGGGGCCAGCAGCAGCATTAGGCACAGCGCTTCGCTCGCTGCACCTCAAGCCAATGGCAGGGAGACCAACCTTAAGTCGGGACAGGTATCCGCTGGGATCATTTGGGCGGGTGGTAGCAGCACGGCTACCTCCCACGCATGGGGAGTCGGGGGCTCCTCGCTCCCAAGGGCCGGAGGTGCCTCCGGAGGATTTGGTTCACGGTCGAGTATGATCGCGGCGCCTGCCCCAAGTGTGGGCCAAGCCGGCGCACGGAGAGGGGTTTGGGGGGTCGCCCGAGGATCCTCCAACATGGGTTGGGGGTCGAGGGGCTCTGGGGCTTCGACGGGAATGCCCGTTACCGGCCTGGCCTCCAATACCGTGAGTTATTTACGTGCTAAGAATGTATAATTACGTCGAATGTCCTGTAGCTCTCGACAATTGCCCGCAACCCCCGCTGCAGTTTTTTTACGAGGGGAACCCATGCCCCCACCTCCGCTCAGCCGTAGGCGGTCTCGGTTCATGAACGCGTACGGTTGCAGGCTTGCTGGCCTGATGCTGAACCCATCGCGGGGATGACTCTCAAGCTGTAGACGTAGATACCAAGTTAACGGTTTCCTGGGTGGTGGTTGAAGTGCAGCTGTGCGTCGAGAGGGGAGATTATTGCACCCGGATTGCATCTCTCCGAAACTTCCCAGGCGGTGCAAACATGAAATTGAACCCAAGTAGCAAGGCTGTTGTCGTTGTGGTGGTTGCGTTGAAAGCGAGATCACACGTCAAAAATCGTTTCGGGCGCTTTTCTCTTATGCGTCCAGGACCGTGCCATGATAAAAAACAATCTCGGAAACTTCCCCATCGACGGCACAAAAAGTTGATCCTATTTAGCACGTGGAGACGACATGATTGAAGGAAACACTCCTATTAATAATTGCCCCGAAACGCTTCTAATTTTCACCCGCTGATAAATGCACGTCCCTCGTCTCTTACCATTTTCGTTCATCTGCCATGCCTCAACGACGCTCCCCACGAAGACGGTGCCAATTGTTAACGGCGGCGGAATTGGCGGCCGCGGCAACGGCGGTGGTGTCGGAGGGGGTGTCCGTATTGCAATTAGCGGTGGCGTCGGCGACGGGGGTAGCGGCGGTGTTGGTGCCGGAGTTAACCGTGGTGCCGGGGCCACAAGTAGCGGCGGTGCGGTGGGGGGGGGAGCTGATGGTGCTGGAGGTGTAAGTGGGCGGGGAGGAGGCGGAGGGGAAGGAGGAGGAGGGGGGGGAGGAGGAGGAGAGGAGGAAATACTGGGGGAGGAGGGGGAGTCGGTTTGAGGGTCGGGAACGGGGGTAGCGGGGGTGCTGAAGGAGGCGGACGAAGCGGCACAACGGTCGGAAGAAGGAGTAGCAGGGGTGCTAGAGGCCGAGATGGCGGTGGTATTAGAGTTATCAGGGATGGCGGCGGGGGCGCTAATGTCGCGGCTCCTCTGACATTGGCAGGGAAGCGACAGCAGACACCGGGCGCGAGCGACTCCACGACACCAGCCACTGTACCGCGTGCGAAACGAATCAGAAACCACGCCGGAGATGATCAGCAGGCCGGGACAAGGTAAGAAGCCCGCCCTGCTACAGTAGTGTATTTGATCTTACCGATGTTAGATGAGACACGTGATGACGGCAGACCTTGCTTTCACATCGGAGAAAGGGTTTGGCCCATTTTGTTGCCACTCCGAGTGCGGGAGCAACAGTCGTAGGTGCAGCGGGTGCTGAGAAGTCATGATGCGAAACCTTGGCGCGAAACCTTGCGCGCGTTGAATACTTAGACTCTGCATTTGCATTGTGTTCTCTCCGAAAGTTTAGTAGCGCAGCTACACGTGACCAAGGGGGGAACTCGTCAGGCACTATTATTGTTGTACCAATAGTGCAATACCAAACTAGAGTTGTCGTTTCTATATCTTGGCACTCGACTAATATGTCACCAATTTGGGCCGTTTTTTATTCCAACCCAGGACAAGCAGGGGAGGCGCCGCCACAGGTGCTACTGCCGGGCTAGCTGCTCCACCTTCCACCACACTGGCCGGAGCATCTTCCCCTCGGCTAGCTGGGATAACAACCCCGGCATTGGCGCCCGCTAACAGTCCTACTCCAGTGCCTGCCGACGCCCGAGGGACCGCCGCCTCTACAGCCTCAACTCTACCAGCAGTGCCTGTTACGGGCGCAACCGGGACAACGGCGGCCTCCACCGGCGGCGTTACCGGGACTATAGCTAGCCGGGCACCACCCGCTCCAGTGCCCTACGGCATCAACAAGCGGGGAGCGGACACGCTGGATGACTATTCCGGCAACGCCAGGCGGGGAAAGAACTCGAGGTGTGGTTTGTTGTTCGTTTTTCGCAAGCGTGAGGCATGCTTTACGCGTTGAATGCTTAGACTCTGCGTTTGCAATGTGTTCTCTCCGAACCATTAGTAGCACAGTTACACGTGACCAAGGGGGGAACTCGTCAGGCACTATTATTGTTGTACCAATAGTGCAATACCAAACTAGAGTTGTCGTTTCTATATCTTGGCACTCAACTAATACGTCACCAATTTGGGCCGTTTTTTATTCCAACCCAGGACAAGCAGGGGAGGCGCCGCCACAGGTGCTACTGCCGGGCTAGCTGCTCCACCTTCCACCACACCGGCCGGAGCATCTTCCCCTCGGCTAGCTGGGATAACAACCCCGGCATTGGCGCCCGCTAACAGTCCTACTCCAGTGCCTGCCGACGCCCGAGGGACCGCCGCCTCTACAGCCTCAACTCTACCAGCAGTGCCTGTTACGGGCGCAACCGGGACAACGGCGGCCCCCGCCGGCGGCGTTACCGGGACTATAGCTAGCCGGGCACCACCCGCTCCAGTGCCCTACGGTATCAACAAGCGGGGAGCGGACACGCTGGATGACTATTCCGGCAACGCCAGGCGGGGAAAGAACTCGAGGTGTGGTTTGTTGTTCGTTTCTCGCAAGCGTGAGGCATGCTTTATGGCCTGAACATATTTGGTAACCATGAGGGAAGGAGTAGGAGCAACTGTACTCTACTAGTCTACAAAGTGTACATTAACATGTCGGACATTGTTATCGAACGTGTTAGCGTAGTCTGCAGATCATTGAGTCCCGGCCTGTTCCTGGTTCCTTGTGTAGCGATCACCCGGACGTGCCGCCCGCTGTGTTTCAGTCATTGTGGTTCCGTGAATGGTGATCTGATGGCTGAAACTCGCAACCATCTGACTCTGTGGCCTTATCGACCCGTCCTTCATCTTCTGGTTCTGATGTGATAATTCCCCCAGGACGGCATAGAGATGCACCTCGACGACGGCAACATGGTCTCGTCGCTATATCTGGCGCACTCGCTTGTTCTGGCGGGGGGGGGGTCGTCCTGCTTGCGTGTGCGCCTTGCTCTACGTATACGAGGGGTGGTGTTGTAGGTTTGTTGACTATCATACGGTTGAAGTGTTGGTGTTGGGGATTCACCTTGCTAGCGGTAACGCAAGAAGATTGTGGCGCGGAGATGACCGAGTTGATCCATCTCACCATCTGGATGCTCCGGGTGCATTGTATTGAGGGATTCACCACTAAGAGCTACTGTAGTAAGATAAAGGGTGCATGGAGTTCATCCAGACTGGAAGAAATACGCTCGAGTAATTGACGCTCGCACTATTGGGGGGAGGAGGGGTACGTCGCGCAGCATTTGGAAAGGGTTGACCAGGCAGTTTGACGTCTCGTCCGGGCTGGTGTGTGCACTGTACGTGCGTTTTACCGTGCCAGGGTGCGGAGCATGTCGCGTGTTGGGGTTGGGGCGGGGGGTCGAGCGGGAGGATGTCGGGTCTTGGGGCAGTCGCTGTGCACGAGTCAGTCGTTGTGCAGGAATCCTGGTTCAGGTTGGCGTGTATAGTGTACATGCGTTGCTGCATGTCGGGACAGAACAATTGTCTTGTTTTTTGAGCATTTTAAGCCCTTCGCTCCTTTACGATGCTTTTGTTGGAGGCTGGCGCTGCTTTACAAGCAGGGCGCCGTGCCACATGAGAACATCGTACCTATTGTGTCTACAGAATGCGTGGTTACAAAAGTAAACTCCTGCCTGCTGTGCGAAGTGCAGCTGTTGTATATGCTATGTACCTGCACCGTGCCGGAACTAATCGACTGCAGCTCCTGGCTGGTGTGCGTAGTGCAGCTATTGTTGTGCGTTCCATCGCGCCGGGACTAAAGGACTAAAACCCCTGGCTGGTGTGCGCAATGCAGCTGTTGTATGTGCGTTGCACCGTGCCGGGACTAAGGGACTAAAGCCCCTGGCTGGTGTGCGTAGTGCAGCTGTTGTACGTGCATTACACCGTGCCGGGGCCGACCTTATCGGGAGCTTTTCGCCCCCTCCCCTTGCTGCCCCCGCTCCCCCCCTTATTTTGCTGTAGTTGCAGCATGGCGCTGTTGATGTAGGGAAGAACCTCCTTCTTCGTAAGAGCAGCGTGCCCCGTAGCTAGGTAACTAGGAAGCCGTGTTTTTTTTCTCGTCCGTGTTTACCAGGTATCGTGGTGGGGTGGTGAAATTTCGAAGGTTGCATTTTCTTCCGTGGTGCTCTTGGTGGCGCGGTATGGATTTTTACCGCCTTCGTCTACGTGGTATTTGGGTTTGTCGGCACACGGCAACGAGAGAAGATAACCCGTTCCCAACGGCGCCAACGTTGGCGCGAGGATATCTGCGATATCCCTCTCGAGAATGGTGCTTGCTCGCCGGCTTGAAAGGACGTTAGAAGAACAACAATGGTTGCCTCATGTGAGAATGCCACATATTCTTGTAGCGGACGTATTGATCCAAAGTGGTTAGCGCTGTCCTTGTGGATACGAACTAAGCACACAACGCTACTGATCGGAGGTCAATCTCTGGTGGAGTTGTGATGTGGGCTGGTGCCTGTGTATAGGTTTTCCTCTAGGGTGCAGTCACGCATTGCGTTTTCATCCAAGGAAACGGAGTGTGGCCAACGGAGAGTTTGAGATTTTGCCCACGTACGTCCGCAGAGTAGCATGCCGGTTCTCTCACCAAGCCGTTGTACACGGAGGCGTCTTGCCGTTTGCATTCCCTCGTGCGGAGTATTTGGCAGGGGGGCTGTTAGAGTTCGGCTTGAGTTTTGCATTTCTACGTGGCGCGTTTTTCTATCGGAGACGACCTGCTGCTTTACGCTTGTTACAGATAGCACAGTAGAGGAGCCGATGTTGCCGAGCGGTGGGATTTCTATGTGAAGACGGTAGTATTGTTTTGTTTGAAGGTTTTCCCAGCAGATTCTCGTTTGTTGGATTTTTCCCTTCCCGTAGTTTACTGTCTTTTACTTATTTGCGACATTTATATTGAAATTGATATTGGGACATTTGGTATTGGGTTTTGCCGTTTTACCCTGGCTATTACTGAGTTGGTAGTGTAGTGTACACATGCATCAAAAAGCATTCCAGTAAGTTGACAAACCCAAGAGTGAAAAATGACATCGGTTGTAACGACATTTCACGGCACAAGCTTCTGGTTAGGACACAACCTCAGGGTGGGATCATAGTAAACAACATCGGTAGTCAGATTGCCGTTTTACCTTGGCGACTACATATACATAATGGGAAGTGGGACTATTTGCCGTTTTTCCTTGGCATGATGGAATTTGGGATCATTGGTGGTTTTACGCGGCACTTTAGTGACAAGTTGTTCGGGACCTGTCGTATCTCGCGCCGACTACAAGTAGGGGGGCTGTTTGATGTATGCGGTAGCTTCATATTGGTCTCCAGATATCGGGCGGTTAGTATTTCATTATTTGGGGTTTCCTATTGTGTGGCGTGGCATCATTGTTCCTGAGTGATGCAGCTCGGCTGGGTGTTGCTGGCCTCTCGGAGCCAATCGACGTGAGGACAATATAATACGAGACTAAAATATGTGTGGCATGAAGTGGATGGCAATGGTACCATGGATGTCTGTGCGTATGGGTCCGTGACAGAACGGAACGACCCGTGTGGATTTTAGTGGTGGCGTGGGAGCCGTTTATTGTTCTTCTTTCGAATTGCGTTGCTAGTATCGTTTTCTGGGTCATGGGAGAGAGATTTCTCCCTTTCTTTGGCCAGATACACCCATCGCAACCGCCTGCAATTTCCTATGTATCTCGCCCACGCATTCACCGTCTCTCTCCCTAGTATGATATCGACCGGTTTCCTAACTATTGCCGCCTACAGTCGTGTCGGGTGACCAAGCCTCCGAATGGTACCGTACCGTTCGACTCCTCCAACTGCGAGGTAATCTGAGACTGCCGTTGCCATACACTAGTGATAATTTACCACCACGGCTGTACGTTCCCCCAGTTGTCAATCATTTCCCCTAAGCTTGTTACGACTAGCTTACGTGACACCCTTATCGAATCCTTTATGATTTTGTGCGTATACGCCTTTTATGCGTTGGGCCTCCACCGCCCTTCTCTCTAAACCATTCGATCCGATATGCCTCCTCGGGCTGCGACCGTGGTCGCTCCCCCCGATACCCAACGAGAGCAGGGTGAAGTTATCGGGATTACGGCCTGACTTCGCCACTAACTCCATAAATAATCGCTCGAAGATCATGAGCGTACCCCTCCGCTACTACAGACTTGCTACCACATACGAGGAGAGGGGGGAGTGGTCGGACAGACAGAGAAGCACGAAGCCAACTCCACCATACGGGCAACGGCACCGCCGTCGGCCCCAACGGACGACCTCGAAACGCGAAGCTCGTTCCGTATCCGCACGCGTACGTTTTCAACCTGTACCTGATCACCCTTGTGTCCCTCAAAACGGGCGTCTACCTTATCAGCCGTGGCATGTATTCCAACTGCGTACTCTTGGCGTAAAACGAGGCCCAACCCGTATCATGCCATGCACGGGGTGCGCCACCCCCGATTCGGCGGCAAACTTCTCGTCGGACAGTGCCACCGGACAACAACTCAGACATTTAACCAAGCGACAACACCTTCACCTCCAAACCTCGTGGGGATACGATTCCCCTCTCGTTAAAAGCATACCGGTACCAAACAAGGCCGGTAGGCGCACGCGGTGGGGAGCTCTCACGGTCGCGTGAGACCGTAGATACACACCCGCACGTCCCCACAAACACCCCCACCCGACACATGCTACGGTAGGGTTCACCATGTTTTCCCGAACCTTCTCACATGAAAAGCCGTACATTTTAACCAAACACGAAAATGTCAAAGAATGGAAGCGCAAGCCGATGAACAATGCCATGACCTAGGTGATAATGGACGGGGTGAAACCAGGTGATATTAGACGTCACGGTCACATCAAGGTCATCATAGATGGGCTTTATCGTAGGTGACGTAGGTTCACTGCTTCTGTTGCTGCCCACGACTCTGCTTTGTTTGTGTTTTGAGTGTTCTTTTAGTAGAGTATATTGTAGGCCTTGAGTTTAGCCAGCGAGCCGTGAGGAGAAACGAATAAAGACCCGGAACCATGAGGAGAGCTCTTACCAACACTGACCACTCTGCACCCCGCTCGGAGTACGTTGACACATGGCGTCGTCGGCAGCATGTCATCGTCGAAATGATTGCGTCTACATTGGGCTTTGCGTGGCCTCCACTTCTCCTGGTACTCTTGTCTCCTCAAGACAAATTCCTTTGACCTTGCATCGCTTGCATTTGGCATTCTTCTTTGGTTTTGCTTTTACAGCAGCCCTTGTTTTTCAGTCAATTTTTGTCTCATCTTTTACATAGACTATTTGGTTTCTTCCGCCAGTGTCTTTTTTTTTTCGCGCACTTCTACTTTCCAGCTTCTGGACAAGCCGTGGTTACAGGTGTCATCCCTTCTCGCCCCCGGTTCTTGCCTTCGAATATTGTCGCGCATAGGGTCCAGCAATCCCATTGCTCCATCGAGTGTTGCTAACTCACGCTCTCGCGCTTTCCGCAAGTCAATTTCTGCCACAAAAAAAAGTCCCCACGAATTTATACGAGTACAAGGGCTCCGCATGGGCGCCGGCATTCGCCGGCGCCCATGCTTTGGGTAGGGCAGGGCAGCACTTCGACAACTTGAGGTGTAGCTGTCCGATTTGGCATGCATTGAACTTTAAAGTAATGCCAAGAGTTCAATACGAACATGGGATTATGAAAGTCATGATTTGACAGAAAAAAAACGTAATATTATACAACAAAGAAGGCAAGGATAGGCGAAACACACATGTTAAATGCGCCGTCAAGTAAAAGTTGGCGTCTATCAAACAAAAATACCGAAAATAGTATTATTGAGAACCTGCGTCGCCTCTAGGCGAAACGAAAGAGGCCTTGGCATTAATGAAGAGACTGCACTGCTGTCCCCGTGGCAATGGAGGTTCGAAGTCGGCAGGATGCAAAGTCGGTTTGCATCAAACGTCGACATGGGGCCATGTCAGCCGACGAGGTTTTGGAAGAAGGTTGCTTTGTTTGTTACGTGAAGGCTGTCGCATTGATTGGTCTGCGTGGTTGCGGGCGAGGAGAAAAACGAAGAAGAGGAGGGCGATCTCTCGTTGTGTCGGCCTTGTCTAAGATAGGTGCGGGGGTGGCTTTGCTCGTACGGGAGGTTGGCGTGGCGCTTCTTCTCTGTTTTTTCTCGAGAAGGCGGGATATGTGTGTCTGCTATCTTTGCTTCGTGGGTGCTTTCACGTTGTCGAAATCGGACGCGTCCCCTCAATACATAATATCCGGAGTGTCTCTACCATGACGACTGCTGATGGTGCCGTGCGTATTTCCCAGAGACTGACATATTATTTACTGGTAGAAATAATCATACCTGGCATACCTTTCTTTGCAACATTTTTTTTTCTTCATCCCATTTATCATCCCCGCACCATTCTCGCGCTCCCTCCCAGTAGTAACTCAGATCCGGGGTCACATAGCGGGCCCTCCTCTTCCCTCCCCACTTCGGCACGTGCCTTCATTTTTACCGCGAGGAGAATCGAGCATTTTCTTCCCTCGTCGACTCGCGTCGAATTGTACCTAGCAGGCGCTCTCAGCAGTTGATCTCTTTTTTTTATTGCATTTTTGCAAATTAAGTCATATTTCATCGTGGTGGGTGTCGAACTCAAGGACAACCAAACGTTAGTAGTATTCGAGGGTGAAACCATTAGACCACCGGGGCGGCCGGCTGACAATTGATTAAAACAAAACAGGATCTTTGCATAGAGATTACATTCCCTCCCCCATATTGTATGATATTACGATGGTTGACGCGATGTAGAATAAAGCGCCAAATACCTAAATATCAGCCTACGCGGAGTTTTAGATATCATGAACAACGAACGATCGCGACGGCAGAGCGCGGCAAAGCATAGCGCTTCGCTCTGCTGAGCTAGCGCTGCGCTGCGGTGCGCTGCTGAGCTGAGCTGAGCCGCAGGGCACTGCACGGCGCTTCGTTGCTGTGAGCTATATCGCTGCGATGGGGTGCTGGGCGGTGTGGAGCTGATGAGCCAAGCCCATATCTCAGCCGATGAAGCTTCGCCAACTACAAAAGAAATGGTGGTAATAAAAGAAAAGCTAAAGCTGGACCGTTCCGCAACTAATGCACAGGCGGCAAATTAGCAGCAAATCAACTTACTAGACGTAAAAAAAGAAAAAATCGCGAAAAGGGTCAAAATCGTGTTGGCAGAAAAACCAAGTTTGCAGGAAGCAGCTGAAAGGTCAAGAAACAGGCAATATTTCAGTTGTTGTTGTTCTCACATTAACTCGCACAACCCAGCCCGTGGTCACAAGACTGGTTTCAGTCACTCTGGAGCAGAGGAATACCCTAGGGAAAAACACAAACAACCCAAGGTTGTACACGCATAAATCACAGCTGACGCAATTCATGCCTCCACCAGAAACATATAAAAGTGAGATCGGGAGTCAGTATACGATGTGCCAGGTCCATACCGGTGCATACGTCTCATTACTCGCGCCTGGGAAAACCGACTATACCGCTTGCCACCCAAGAAAGACTACCACGTATATATCACACGTAGTATCTATCACTTCGCATACGCACAACAGACGCAAGTCAATTGGAAAAAAGAAACAAAGAACAAAGAAGAGAAAGGAAAGGAAATGGGTGCATGGGGCCAAGAAAAAGAAAAGAAAAATAAATTTTGGGGGGTCTACTGGCGAGGCTGCCACCAGAACGGGATGTCACATGTCACGTGGTCTTTCGACGGTCTACAGCAGTAGTACTACGAACGACTTCCGATACACCCACCGAAGCACGGACTACCGGCGAATTACGCGATCGACAGCTGGCCGTGGTTGTCACGTGTCTCTGTGTCGGGGGCCCCTGCCCTGCCTCTTGTTGGCTCTTGAGAGTGATGCGTGTACGACTAAACTTGCCAACGGCACTCGCACTGCACTTTGAGCTATCTGCTGTAGTTCTGGTTGCTACTTGTTGCTGCATTATGTGTTAGACGTTTCGCCCTTCGGCTACTGCTGCTACACCTGCTGTTGTGTGTTTGCCAATGTCGTCAGTTGGCGTTCATGCTCGTCGTACATACTGCTGTTCTCACCGCGTACGTGCGGGTTTCCTCGTACCTCAACCGTACGACGACGAGCTCAAAACAGAAGGAAGGTGACATGAAATGGCAATGGACAATGGCCACATAGGAGCGAGCACAGCGGGATAGTTCGCTGCGAATCAACCGCACTCGTTCATGCCTACAGCAGAGGCTGCCTGGAGTGTCAGCGGCCGTGCTAAAGCCAGGGCCAAAGGCCGAAGAGACGGCTCTACCTGCTTGGTTTTGTCTCGAAATTCTGTTACGTGAAAGTATCATGATTTGGGAGTTATTTTGTCACGAAACGTCTTGCCGTCGGTAATTTGTGTGTCACGAAGCTGTTGGATATCGTCGGTAAGTTGTGTCACGTTTTAGGTGAACCCACACTAAAAAATTGAATTTCCAGCTGGCAAAACGAGCAGAAACAAAAGCAATAAAATGCCGAGCAAGAAACCAAACGAACTTGTAAAAAAGTACAGCAAAGAAACTAACGCTCGAGAGTATGCCACCGCAAAATTCCAAACATTATCACGTACCGTTTGGAAATTATGCCAATTTTGTAAATTATTCAGGCGTTGCAGCCATTAAGATTCAACAATTTTTCCAAAATTCCTCCTCGACACTCGCTCGTCTCGCTCGGCACCCGTCCGCGTTCACGTCGATGTGCGGAACGAACACGGCAGGGCGAGGGGCGTTGGAGCCGCCCCCCGAAGGCGGCGCTCGAACCAAGCCATATTCGACCGAGAATTCCAGTTCCGCGAATCGCATACTTAGGCCGAGACAAAAAACTCCTGACCAAAGTCCATGACACCAAGGAATGACTCGATATTCAAGGAATGATTTTGTATATATTTATGCATTCGAACTCACGAAACTGCCTTTTTTTTTTCTTTTGTTCTTGTTCACACTTGTATTTTCCAGCTTCTGGACAAGCCGTGGTCACAGGTGTCGTCCCTTCTCCCCCCCAGGTCCCTTCGTTCAATTTATATCGAGCATAGAGTCCAGCAATCCCACCGCTCGTCGATTTTTCATCGAGTGAGTGTTGCTAACGCATACCAGGCCCGACCGAGGATAAGCTGATACGCCAGCGGGGCGACCGGTATGCTATAACATACGCGCTCTACTAGACACCAGTACCTGATACCTGGTATGTTTTTTTTTGTTTTTTTTATCATGTATTTTTATTTGCCTTAATCTATACATCGTAGCAGCGTATTATATTCGAATACGGTATAACTGGAAGTAATGTGGTGCTTTCAGACCGAGTATTTTATGGACATGTGTCACCATACGTATCCGGCTGGGCTTCTGTGGTTTGACGGCATTCATTCTGCTGTTAATTTCATTATGATGATCTTGCGCGCGACCACGAAATGCCCCCTCGTTCCTCTGCCAAAATAACAACCGTTTGGCAGTATTACGTGCCCCCTGTGTTTTTATCGTTCGTGCCGAATAGTATAAATAGTTGCTCTGCGCTCCCCGTTTTGATTTCGCGCTGCTGATGCGCATCTCGTGCGGTACGAACAAAGGCGATCGATCGTGCGCACCGCGCGCAAAACTAGCAACAACGTTCGCTGTGTCGCGAGTGTCAACGCCCGCCGCGAATAATGTTGACTTATGCTAGTATTGACAATAATAATTGCTTAGCTACGACGCTTTTTTTTTTAAATCCTCCGGCGGATGGGCAAAAATGAAGCTTATGCCCACCGCATTTCCACGTATTTTCATACACGACGCATTAATATTCTATTGTGCGAATGCCGATAGTCTAGGTCGAGCTATCCCGCCATATTGTATCGGTAAGATGTTATTTTAAGCATATGAAAATCCTCTCTGGTTCACTGTCCTATTTGGAAAACCTCTGTGTTGGTGGAAGACTCAACCTGCAGAGAGCCTCGGCTATACGCTTAGTCTAATACCCCAAGCGTGTTTGAGCTATTCTTGCAACTCTTCCGTTTTATGCTGCTACGCACCCCCGACCTGATGCAGCGTGATCGGTCGCCCCGGTGGCGTATGAGGTTATCCTCGAGCCTGGTATAGGTCAGTTTCGTGATTTCGAGCCCCGCCGAGTGCATACTCGTATAAATTCGTTGGAACTTTTTCTTGTGCACAAATTGACTTGCGGAAAGCGCAAGAGCGTGAGTTAGCAACACGCAACGAAAATTCGACGAGCAGCGGGATTGCTGAACCCTATGCGCGACAAAAAATTGAAGGCGAGAACCGGGGGGAAAAGGCACGACACCTGTGACCACGGCTTGTCCAGAAGCTGGAAAGTAAAAAATGTGAGAAAAAAAAGCGTTGGAAAGACCCAAACTGTAATAGGATTATGCTTGAGCAAAATATTGTTAGGTACAGTACTGTAGCACTCCGAGTGCGTAGCACTCGGAGTCCCATCTACCTCACTTTTCCACAAGAACAGTTATTACGCGTGTTACACGGAACCCACCCGGCAATTTTGGGTCCGGACTTTTCTTTGTAAAAAAAACTCCATTGTAGTTTAGGTTATCGACGGGTACAAGAGGTATACATAATTCCCGTGCTGCAAGGTCTGGTTTTGTTTTGTTTTCGACTGGATACTCAGTGTTCGACTGGATACTCGGTGGCTACCACCATCTCCCGAGCACGACGCTCCTCCCCCGGGAATATCTACAATATTCCATCACTTTCCGGCCTCTTTGGTGACGTTGGAACACTACTTGTACTGCATCCTACCTCTCCACTCCGGTGCATGCGATACCAAACCTCCTCCCCTATCCGTCCCGGACCAACATGGACCCGATACCAAACCCCTCCCCTATCCGTCCCGGACCAACATGGAGCCCCCCCCCCAACCCTCGCTGTGAGCCCCAGACCAACCACAATCCACCTCCCCGACCCTCGCGGTTAATCCCAGATCAACCAGGACCCACCCCCCCAACCATCACAATGAACAGTGTGCTTCGCGCTCTTCTCCTGCAGCAGCCATGAGTGGTACAATTACTGTGAAAGGTGTTGTCAATGTGTTCCATAAAACCGAAATAATACCTGGAGCGCATTTTTGCGGTAGGGGTTGTCGACGGTTTTCCAACCGCCGCCACCGCCCCCAACCCAGTCAGTCAAACCGGATCCCTCGGCGTTTAGTACGGACACCTTACACGCCGAGAGTAGGAGAACGGATCCCTGTACGAGAGACGTCCACCTGGTGCGACTGCGATTGTTTTAGTGCCTGAGGGCAAGCGGTTTATTATTTTGTTTTTCTCCGCGGGGGATCGCAACAACGTGGGAAGTACTGCAACGTCTACCACAGAGTATGTCGCCGCTATGGCATCCACGAGGCCAGTGCCGCGATGGATATTTTACCACATAGTATGCCACCGCGACTACAGCCCTTTGTACGACCTGCCCCACCAGATCGTGCCCTCGAGTTTGCACTCCGCGCAACTGCTACACCCCCCCATCTGAGCACGACTACCGTCCCAATCGACACGTTGCCGCTCACATCCTATTCCGGGCTCTCATAGCCGCCCACTCCATGCGCCCTGCGTCTAATCATCACCACGGTTCAAACGCGCCCGCCCATCACCACTGCGCTCAACCCCCTGCGCCCAATCGCCCCTGCTTTTGTTTGCTGGTTCTCGCGCACAACTGCATACGGCGCGCCCACGGTCTCGACCGGGTGGCACCCAAAGACACCCCTGTCTGCGGTAATTTATTTTTGGGTTAATGGCCACGACGTGCCTACCCAACTGCGACTCATGTCAGCATCCTTAGACACTCCGCCTGCGGTAACCTGTTTGTTCGGGTTCTCTTCCTTGAAATTCTGACCCACTTCCACCGCTGATTCATTTGTTCAAACGACCATTGAGTTAAACCGACTCCCCTGCCACGACCGCCGCCTTTCTACGTCACTCCCTGTTCGGCCTATTTTCTTGAAATTCCGATCCACTTCCGCCGCTATTACAGTTGTCTAAACGGCCACAGAGCCGCCCACCAACTTTGTTCCCGCATTGCCCTCCACGCCCCAAGCCCCAGCGCCCACCACCCCGTGACCCCACGCCACAACAACGCCCCACGCACCCCCTTCCGCCCGGGTCAAGACCACCGTTCTTCTCCGACTGCCACCTATGCCACCGCTCTTCTCCGACTACCACCTAAATCACCGAGATTGACAACAGTAGCAGCGACAGCCGTAGTCGCCCAACTATGCAGACGCCATCCTATCTGTAAAGGCCGCAACGGCGGTCGCGACCACCTCGAAGTTGTGGCAACAACGGCGCCTGCGTCTGTCTCACAAACCGCGAAAAGTGGTGGCTCGCATCCACCACATTTTGCGATATAGGACACAACCTGCGACGAGCACCATTCTCAACCACCTGGCTGTCGAGTACCTCCGCTGGCTCTTGGGCGTTTCCCACTCTAGGAACACCGCTACGCCTATGGTGCGCTCAACCCATAGTTGGACATACCTCAAGATTTTAGTTTTGACTTTCGGTACTTGCGGAAACGTGCAGACCGCAAACAAACCCGTTGTCATCACCCGGCATAACCCGCGACAACCAGTGCCGCTTGTTACAACTGCCGTGGTAACTGATTTTTCGGTCGAAAGCGCCATGATCGCCTTTCTTCCTCGGGCAACTGCTGCGACAACGACGACAGCATCGACAGCGACAGCGTGGCCGACTGACAACTACTGCGAAACGAAACCTTGGACGCTACACGCTTATCATACCGATACAGCACCACCAGCGTCAAGACATCTGTTAGCGGGACGAGGATCCAGCTTCGTCCTTGAGAGGGTTAGCTTCACTCCCGCCCCCGCCCCAACAATCCACCCCTCTCAACCAGCCCCAACATGAATTTGTACCCCTTGTTCTAGCGATTGCCTTGAGGTGTGGGCGCGAGGAGGCCAAGACGCCGAGCCCAACCAGGGTGCTCCACTCGACGTCTTCCGCCGATGAGCAACGCTACTTGCCGAAGACTACGGCTACCAGCGGTTCCGGATTGCAGCACGAAACGTCTGCTTCATATTGCGGGCGATCGCACCCTGAGCCCTCCTCGCCTATTTATAGGCGGCCCCACTCGCGCTCGTCCCAGGACACACGCCTTTTTCAAGTGCCAGCGGTGGGTCCGCGAACGACGGGTTCCCACTCCCAGCCACGGTGTTGACAGCACCGCTGGCCCTGACCTTGAGGGACAGTCCCGTCCTAGAGAAGGAAGACTCGCGATCACAGTAGACCAGGATACGCCCTGAGCCCCCTATCCCGTATTCCTCGCAAGCCTCGAGCATTGCGTGGACACGGACCAGAGGTACAGCATTTCCTAGCGAGTTCCATCCTGCTCATCCAACGCTCGGAGGCAGGGCTCTCAGGGTATCTTCGCCCCGCTCCTTCAAACACCACCCAGGGAGACCCTCCCAGAGCCTAGGTGATACAATACCGAGACTATCTTTGCGATCACGTGGATCCAGTCGGTTCTCTTCTCTAGATCAACCAGCTGCGCCCTCGTCATCGCCACGCGGCAGTCCTAGAGACAGTCGCAACTTGCCACTGCTTGGTAGCTCACCGCAGCCAGCCTACACCGAACTACCTTTTACTCGTGTGTTCAACCTATAGCAGTGCCACCCTTTGGATTCTTCTCCTACGGTTTTGCTTATCACCGTGTGGAACAGTTTCCGACATCGCCCGAGACCGACGTTTGAGAGACACCACGACCCCGCAGCTCACCCGGCTTCGACAAAGTATCGGAACCGTTCCTACGACCAGCCATGGACATTGGTTCTGTGACCGACAAATGTCAGAGCTCCTCTTTCATTACCTACCTGGGACAATGGTTCCGAGGCCGACAAACGCGGGAACATATTCCCGTACCACCACCCAACGACCCTCGACACCTACCACCGCCCTCCCAGTTCGTACATCTAGCTTCGGCAACGGTACACCCTAACCCGCCGCGTTGCAAACGATCCATCCCCTTTAGGCCTCGGCATTTTTCACCGGAACCCACCAACTGCCGACCTCGTTCCGGCCCTTTTCCAACACGACAAAACAACTCTGTCGCGCCCCCCCCTCCAACGCGACCGGTTTCCACGGAGCACCTCTGTCCCGGACCCCTCCATTGCCGCCGTGTCGCACCTGCCGATTCCTCCTTGCCCTTCTCCACCCCGACGTGTTACCAAAGAGCCGCCTTGCTCCGGTCTCCGCCGATCCCGCCCAAACCACGGACCACCACCTGCACGCTTCTGACCACACGCAATCCAACAGAGCCACTATGCTCGGGTCCCGTCTTTCCCGCCGAAGGTCACCGCCTGGTGATGATCCCTACGGACTCGAGGATAGCAGCTATTCCCTCCATCTGGTTGGGTTGGCTTCCTCGGCCCTCTTCCCCAGGCCTCCAGGATACACCCCCCCTTTCTCTACCGCGTCCCTGGCGATCCCAATGCCTCGGAGACACCGTCCGCTCCCCTCCCCACCTAGTTTTCCGGCGACGACTACTGAGGAACAGCTACCGCCCACCCGACACCCACGACCATCTGGTGACAGTAACCGCCCTCCTCTTCACGGTCTGGTTAATTCTCCTTTCGACAAACGTTGGAGCCCCTACCGCCCCTTTTCACGGCTACCCTGGCCCAAACCACGCGGCCTTTAGGCGACCAACGGTACCTCCCGGCCAGCTTTTCAGTTTATCTACCAGCGTACCAGGGCATCGACAACTTTTCCACCTTCCCCAACTACAACAAACCCATGGTTTATCGCTCCCGAGCCAGCTCTTTACCTACCCCCCATCCAAACCACCAGCGGCCCTTCAGCCTTTCCTCGACAATACAACCACGGACGACCTTCGCAACCACGGTTAACCGGCGCTTGCGCGCCAATCCGCCTACACCGCCGTCTTCATATCCACCTTGGTTCGCCAGTACGGCGTACTCTTCCCCAGTGTTTTTTTCTTCTTGCGGTAAGTGTCCTTCTTTTCCAACTACTGACTTTTTTTTCCGTTTCTAGTGACCACCGAACAGTTCTTATCCAACCAAACGGCTCCGAATTCCCATCCGTCCCTGAAGGCACGTCTGCGATGCCAATACCGCCACCCCCTTTTGCCTCAACAACCCTGTAGGTTTACCACCTGAGTCTAGACATCCTCTACCCGTCCCTGAAGGCACGTCTGTGACGCTACTATCGCCACCCCCCCTACCCTAACATTCCTATAGGTTTACCATCTGAACCTGTGGTTTTGTTCTTTTCCGGTTATGACTTCTCCGAGCCGGGCATCGGCTTGGGTGGGCTCGTTCCCCCTTCCCTCTCGACACCCACCATCACATCCCGCTGCTCCCATCTTCTGAGTTGGAGTGGATTTTTTTTTGGACATGAGCGTTTCGAACCGAGGGTCGGTTTGGGTGGGCTCACTCCCTCTCCTCTCCACCTCGCCTCTGCCATTCCACGGCTTCCCTTTTTCCGAGTTTGTTATTTTTTCTTGGGCTCTTAAACCTACCAAGCCTGGTATGGGACTTTTTTAGCCCTGCTACCAGAGCTTCGTCGTCACCTGAGCTTCGCGACCAGAGCTCCACCTTCGGCAGAGTTGCGGCTTTCACCAGAGTTTTGTCGTCACCCGAGCTTCGCGACCAGAGATCCACCTTCTTCAAAGCCCCATCTTCACCAGAGCTTCGTCGTCATCTGCGCTTTGCGACCAGAGTTCCCCCGTCATCGCCTGAGCTCCGCGACCAAAGCTCCACCCTAATCAGAACTCCACCTTCAGCCTGAGCTTCACCTTTGCCAGAGCTCCGGAGCTCCACCTTCACCGGAGCTTTCTCGTCACCCGAGCCTCGCGACCAGAGCTCCACCTTCCACATGAGCTCCACCGTTCACATGAGCTCCACCTCGGTTTTCCGCGACCACTGCTTTCGAGTTTATGCCCCTTCAAGCCACTTCCAACGACAAGGCAATTTTTGGCCACTACCACTAACTCCGGCGTCATTGCCACCGTCAGCGCCGATCAGCTGGGACATTTTTCTCCGACTCCTGCAGCCACCGCGCCGGTAGGCTTGCTCCTTCAGTCCGCTACCAACCGCCCCCGGCATCACCGCCATCGTCGGCTACTTCGGGCCTTTTATACTGCCTATTCCAGTAACCACGCCGTCATCCTCGCCGCAAAAAAAGCTAACTCCACGAACACCGCAGGCATCTCCACTGGCCCACATTAAAGGACTACTAGAGCGTCAACGCTTGCGTCTACGTGCACGCTGCGGTACACGCACGTTCTACGGCCGCGTACCCGACTCGACACCTTCTTCAACTAACCATATTGAGCTTCTACAGCCTCATCTTCTTCCGTCACAGCGCTCCTACCGCATCGTCCGCGAACGCCCCATCCTCACTGGTTCGCGCTCTGAACTCTTCAACGCATTTTACCGCACCATCATCCGTCACCAGCGCTCCTATCACATCTTCCGCGAACACCACGACGTCACCGTCACGCTATCAGAGCGCTGCGGCACACTCTAGTACGATCACCGGCCGCGCTTCATCGGATTTTGCTCCAAGCCCCTACATCGTCCGGTTCCAGGATCAAACGGCGCATCTGCTGCACGTTTTCGCGGAGCACCACCTACGGATCGGCGTCTCTGCCACGCCACGCGACAGGGAGGTTTGCAGCCAGGGTAATATCGCCTTAGCTCGCACTTACCCTTCTGTCTTGTTGCCCTCCCCCAACCATGATTCTTGAGTTCCTTCTTGAGCTTCTTCTTGGGACTTGTTTTGTGCTCATTGACTTCTTGATTTTCTCTTTCGAATTTGATTTGTTCAGTTAGTTTCAAGGTGCCCCTTCTTTGCCTTGACTTTTCGGGTTGTCCCACTTTTGACCAGCACGAATGCTTGCGTGCTTGTGTCGGTGTGCTACCCTGGCCTTCCAGCCACTGGTTTAGCTCGCTCCATTCTCGTAACCAGGCCGAACGTTTGTGATGGTTTCGTCTTCCTGTTCCTGCCGGTTATGCCTGCCCCGTTTTTGTAACTTGGCCGCAACCCTACCGTGTTTTCGTTTCCTCTCGTCGGTTTAGCTCACCCTTGTTTCGCAGCCCGCGAAACCGCTGTGGTACGTTTTTGTTGATCATTCCCCTGCTTTCTGCACTGCGTACGAAATAGGTGCAAATTTGGGCGTCGTATATGTCTCCAAACCCGCTGTGATATTCCGTGTTGGCTCTTCGTAGGCTTTCTGCACTACATACGCCATAGGTGCTTATTGAGGCGTCGCATTTGTTTTTTTATCGCTATGGCATATCTGCCTTAGCCCTTTATCTGTTTTCTGCACTACGCACGCCTTTGGTGCTTATTGAGGCGTGTTGTCCACCTTTTTTCCGTCATATCGCTCTGCACAAGTCCCCTCTTCCCGGTTGGACCTCCATGTGCTTTTGCGTAAGTTTTTCCTGATTTTTCGTCGCTTAGCTTCCAACAGGAATGGCTCTATAGTAGTCCACATTTTCAGAGTTTAACGTCGTCAACGTTTTGCTAGTATTTTCGGGTCCGTCGCTTGTTCACGACCCCCCCTCTAGGCTTCCCCACAGTATCAACCCACGAAACCATGGTAGTTTCGCTTGATCCTCATCAGCCTGAACTTCGCTTGTACGCTGTGCATGCGCCCCGCTAGCTTTTCTAGAGTTGTACGGCATTTGACCCCCCCTCTGTCCGGCTTATGGTATCAGCCAGCGGCATCGTAACAGTTTCGTCTGATTCTTTCTCAGCCGATTTAGCGTCTGCACCATGTGCGTGCTCTTTCACAGCTTTTCTGGGTCCTCCGTTTTGTCACGACCCCGTTTTCGCCGTTCTCACGGTGTAAGTTGGAAAATTCGTTTTAGTTTTGGTTTTCTATCTTGCTTTTTCTTCCCCCTGCATTGTGTGCCAGGTGAGAACGTACACCCTCCCCCCTCTGCAGCGTGTGCATGTTCGGAACGTATACCCTCCCGCCTCTGCAGTGCGTGCATTTGCGCAACGTATACCTTTCCGCTTCCGCATCCAGGCAACGCGGGTATTGTTTGTTTTTCTTGTTATCTCTGGACACGCTTGTTCCTTGGTAGTTTTAACTGTGCGCAGCTATCGACCGTAGTAGCTTCCTCTCGTTTCTTTTGGGAGAATTTGTTCGTGAACGCCTGGTGCGTGTATTGGCTTTGCACCCTACTGTCCCAATAATCCTACCTGGTATGGGTATACAGGTACCAGTATAGTTAGTGTAATCGCCCCGTGGCTCTACAGTGTA
Source organism: Undaria pinnatifida (assembly GCA_012845835.1). Classification (NCBI taxonomy): domain Eukaryota; class Phaeophyceae; order Laminariales; family Alariaceae; genus Undaria; species Undaria pinnatifida. Next base: position 18,720,518 of record JABAKD010000020.1, read on the forward strand.
GCCCCTCCAAGTCTGACTATCTATCGTTGAGGCTCCAAAAACGTTTTAACGTAGTAGTGGGCCTTCTGTCTTCTTCGTCGCATCCAAGGTATGGCATTTGTTCGTTTTTCGATGATCATCATGGTCGCCTTGAACTTAAACTTGTGCCCAAGTTGTTCTACTTTTCTACAGTACGACGAGTTTCGTCTTTGTGGTTTTGCTTCCACCTTCTACCGCCTGTGTAGCCTATCCAGGTTTCGCGCATACCGACCAACCATGGTGTTTCCATACCATGTAGAGGTACTCCCAGCGCTGCTTCGAGCTGACCGAGTATCTTCTTGTCGCCTCCATTTTTGGCTTGCCGTGTTACGGTTGAATAGCCTTGCTACGTTTGCAGGCATTGTTCCCGTTGTTAGTTAGCCTTTCAACGTGTCATGATGTCGACTCTCTGTCCGGCTTCCGACAGTACATTCCGTCTTTTGTGTCTACGTTTCAGTTCCGTCCTTGTTTGCGTATTGCTTTGGCCAGGTGACCTCACCAAGTATTTCTTACCATTTTCCTGGTCTTGTACGCAGATAGCTCCTAAGGGCACTCCGCTGTTGCCCCCCGGTTGAGCTTCCCGGCGTGTCACACGCCTCCAGTAACATCATATCGGTGTTGTCTATGCCACTGTTTCGGTATTGTCTTCCTTTACGTTTTCGCGATTATTTTGGTGGCCACGATGTCTCGTTCTACACTTTGATCGAAGACCTTGCGCTAGTCTCCTAGGTCAAATTCGCCATAGCACCTTTTTCTGTGGTTGGTTTGCCGTAGAGCCTTTCCTGCCCCCCCCGCCACACCGGCGGCATGCGGCAGATTCTAGAGCCTTTTCTGCCCCCCCCGCCACACCGGCGGCATGCGACAGGTTTTTGATGGGTGACTATTGCCTTGTTGTAGGGTCTGCGTTTCTTTCTATTGCTTTTCTTCGCGTGTTTCTGGCTCCATAGCCAGACGGTTGGAGGTGTGGGAGTGGGTTTTGAGGAGCCGCATCTTCGACTCATGGTCTAGTTCGTAGAACCGGAGTTTCCCCGAATCTCCCATATTTCTGCATATGCGACTCATCGGGGTGGGCTAGTGTTAATATACGGCCTCGAAAGGCCTGTAAGTATCCGAATTTGATATCATTTGGATGGGTTTCGTATGATAAGGTTGGCGTAATGTATTCGGGAAAGTTAGGAAGATCGGAGGCACGTGCCTCTGATCTCAGAAGCTATCCCGGGCTCTGCTGGAAACGAATAAAGCTACATCTCTACGAAGGAACGAAAGTGAGTACTCTCCGAGGACCTGCTCAATTGGCAGACCTGCAGGGGGCACTCTGTGTCCCCCACCTTTAATTTAACACCAACATCACGGCCCCTGCTTCCGGTATACCTCAGCGTACTGGTTATTCATATTTTTTCTTTTCGACCAATGGTCCTACGTTAACTTTCCAGGCCCAACCTTGCGGGCTCTGACATTACTTTAGGCAATTTTCTTTGTGCTCTCTCGTTTCAGGCTCTTTCTCTTCTGCCTTTCGACCAATGGCCCGAGGCTTGCGTACTTGTTCGCGTCTTGGTTGTTTCTCACCGTCCAACCGATGGCCCCACGTCAGCTTTCCATTCTCAACGTAGCGAACTCTGACGTTCTTTTAGGCAGTGTTCCTTGCTTTCCCTCTTGTGTTTCGGCAAATACCCCGACCTCCCGCCCCTTCGGCACACGCTTCAGGCCCCAAATTTGCCTGGCCTTCACAGCGTGGCACTTGTTTGATTTTTGCCCTTCTGACGACAGAGTTGTCGCGTCTATACCTTCCTCTTGTTTCTCTTCGTGTCTTTGTGCTCACTGGTCCGCCCTTCGTGTTTTCGTATGCCAATTGCTACTATTGGTATATACCGTTGGTACATGCCCTTTCTCGAGCTCTCACGGTTGTGAGCTCAACCATAGGGTTGTATATCTTGCAATGAGGCGTCTTAGCCTCATCATTACGAGGTGTGGGGGGATCTATAGCCTCATTTGGGTTGTTTCAAATAGCCGCATCTTCGATACCCTTTGCAATTATGGATGTTTTGTTGGCATCCATCCTCTGATTGCCATGTGATCTGCATCTACGACTAATCAGGGTGGGCTAATGTTATGGAGTGCTCTCCTTAGAATGCGTAGTGTATAGATTCGACATGGAACCATGTCATGGCTGGCGTGAAACCAGGTGATATTATATGTCACGGTCACATCAAGGTCATCATAGATGGGCTTTAATGTAGGTGACAGAGTGGTCCGGCAAGACTCCCCCCATGATTCACTGCTTCTGTTGCTGCCCACGACTCTGCTTTGTTTGTCTTTGAGTGTTCTTTTAGTAGAGCATAATGTAGGCCTTAAATTTAGCCAGCGAGCCATGAGGAGAAGCGAATAAAGACCCTGAACCACGAGGAGAACGCTTCCCAACACTGACCACCCAGAATCCCCGCTCGGAGAACCATGACAAAATATTGAATCGTGGTACTTGATACATACCTGGTGTACCCGGTGGCGGCTACACGACACCTACTACTACCGTTACTCGTATGTATAATACATATACATTGAAGAATAAACACCTAGTAGATCCAACTCGACCCCCCCTCTCCAGGCTAGCCGCGAATCACAAAATCAATGCAAAATCTTCGTGACCATGGTAGTAAAGCTGTTGTTGGCGGTGTAGGAGGGAAATCGTTGCTCGCGCGAATCGAATTTTGCCGCATGCTACACGGCAGAGAGTGGTGTGCAAGCACCACCTAATTTTTGTGAGTGAGGCTCTCTCTCTCTTTCTCTCTCTCCCTCTCCTTATCGCATGCCACGGTAGTAGTAGGGAGGTGCACCGTGTTTTTTCTCAAGGCTTTTTTCTAAGTTTTTTTTTTTTTTTTTTTTTATCCTCCGGCGGATGGGGAAAAATATTCCAAGGCTTTTTTTTTTCAAGGCTCATCCTCACTTGAGGAGTTCTAAACTTCTCACGACCACAAAGTCTATACGATGGGGGGATACACAAGTAAGTCTTCCATGCCCCAGGTATGCAACGAAACACACGGCAAAGTCTGAATCAAATTCCGGCGATTCTATTATTAGGTCAGGTTAAGAAAGCCCCGTCATTCAAAAGCCGTTTCCGCCAAAAAGTGCTAATGATACCTGTATCGTGGCACGCGTCTTTGCTGGCAGAGGAAACGCGTGAAACCGAGCAAGGCCGCCTTTTCCTCAGACATCGCCGAATGAACGAAGGACCTGTGCACGAAGATCGCTTTTTTGTCTGTATGGTGCGCGAGTTATAGTAGTGGCAAGTGTGCTTGTTGGTCATGATCAACATATCAGATGGGAATATGTTTATTGATAAAACCCTTCCGTTTAAGACATTGTCTGTATGGTGCGCGCTTATAATACGATAAGTGTGTACGTCATGTTGAAAAACATCAGATGGAGAAATGTCCATTATCCCCTCCCTCCCTCCTCGGCTATCTATTGTGTAAGATTATATTTTAAATACGTCATCTCTGATTTCGATCAATTTAATGGAGTCGATAATCATCTACGCAAGCTGCGTGGTACTCAGGCAGCGCGTTTTTACATGTGTATTCCTCTTTGAAATTTTTAGGTCGATGACTCCCTTTGGAATCCCTTGGATATTTCGTCGATGGCGCATCACTTGACATATAGTTTCGTTGCGCGCAAATCCCAGAACGGCAACCATTCTCTCGCTCCCTCCCCGCGAATCCCTGACCAAACGTATCCCTGACCAAACGAACTCTGTCTCTCGCTCCCTCCCCCCCCCCCCCCCCCGCGTGCGTACGTCTGTACGCATGCATATCTTCCAATTTGAACGTCAAGCAAGGCCGCTGGTCGGCCAGGGACGAAACACAACCACAACGCGATCGATAACAAAAAAAAACAGGTCCAATCAATCTGGAGCTTTACCGACCCATGTGATCCAAGCAGGCGTCATTTATTTACTTTGCTGAACATGGCCGAAGCAAAAACCTTACCGACCGTGATTCAAGCAGACGCATGCAACATGTTTAATTTAAATTAAGTACGACGAAGAACATTTTTTGAAATCGCCACAGAAAAAAAGACAACAAACACCAAACAAAATCATCGGTATACCAGCAGGTGGTATGTATTTATTTACATTTTCGAACCCCCGCTGTGTCAGACAGAACCAAACACAGCAAAAAGACACTTCGCCACCACGAACCCCGCTCGATGCCGCCTGCAGTCATGGAATGCAGTCAAGGAACGTTCAGGAAGCACAAAGCCCCATACGGCAACAACAAGTCGGTTCGCTCAAGGACACGAGGCGAGGCGCGGCATATCGAACCCATGGCGTGCAGAAGAACGACAACACCGTACAATGTTGCTTGTCCCTTCGAAAAGCATGTCCACCAATAATTCTGGCACACGCAAAACCCGCAGATCCATCCTTAACCCATGAATGACACCATTAACCCACAAAGGAGAAAAAACAATCACACGCAAAGCATCCAATCAACCACACGCAAGCATGAATGAAAGACCCTTCACCCAAGAATGCATTCACCCAGTTCGCAGTGAGGGGATGGACAAATCTAACGTAGTCCAGTGCAAAGAAGCCAGGATCCAATCTAACGACGAACGCATACACATCTTATTATACATCAGGTACATAAGTCAGATCACACGAAGCCTCCTTTGGCCAAAGCTAATCGAAGCCGGTGATAAAAAAACAGTTTCCCAAAGGGAAGAGACACAACGCAGGCAGAACGTCAAATTCCTTGCACTGATTGACGCCATTGTGAAGGAAGGGGGCTATTTTTCTGCGCTGTTTGAAACTAACCATAGCCTGTCATCGTGCAGAAGGGAGGCACTGCACGCTTTTACCGCACCAACAAGATAACTCGAAGCCAATCTATCTACTCCCACTGCACCTTCGCATGACGAACGGCTTTAATGACAAACAACGTACGCGAGGAGCACTATCTACATATATAAACCATTATCAAGCAATTGAACCCGTACTAAAAGTATTACTCAACAGTACACCCAGAAGAATGAAGCCGTTTTTTTATCAATTATTTTTTTGCTAGTTGCAGCGCTTCGAGTGCGGGTCACCCGATATCGCACCGGCAAAAAAAACACGCAACAAAACAACCCCCCCTCCCACACGCCGAGTGGAAATCAAAAACCAACTATACTTACTACTCCAGAAAGCAACGAACGTGGTTACGAAAAAAGCCCCTTCCCTCTCATGCTTTTCCTTTCGATCACAAACAAAAACAGATATCGTCTGCCATCAGCCGGCAAACCCCTCCTCCGTTCTGCGTCCTTTCGGGCTGGTCGCCCACTTGACAACACCGGCAAATGTCGCCCTTGCACGGACTTTCACGACCCCCAACCCCGCCCTCTTGTTCATCGCTGCCGCGCTTTCCTTCCTGGCCCAAGCTCTGCCCCCCCCTCCCCCCCCCGCCACCCTTTGTGCGCTCTCCTTCTTAGCCCAAGCTCTTCCTCCACCCCCCCCTCCCCCTCCCCCCCCTGTCACCCTTTGGCCCCACCTCCTCACAGCCACCGCAGCTCGAGTAGGCACGGACGTTTCCACTCCGAAGATGCCAGCATCCCCCTCTCGGATCAGGTCATTCTCTATCGACACCAGCGACGGCAGGATAAAGCTCTCCGTGTCATCATCTTCGCTCTTACACCCCGCCTCTTTCACATTCTCCCCATCCCGAGCAAACCCAAGCACCTGACGCACGCGGACACCGCAGCTTTCGTGAAAATCTCGGGCGGGTTGCTGCTGCCGACCATCATCTCCTCTGTCACTCTCCACGCTGCTGCTCTGGAACCCACCATCCCCCCCCTTGGAGGAAGACTTTCCCCCGCTTGTCCACCCCGTGCCGGTAGATGTGGAAGACCGGAGCGTTCCCGCGGCTCCCCACGCCACCGCGGCTTCTTTCGCCAATGCCACCGATTTTCTCGATGTATCGCTACCGCTAGCGTCGCAGTCGCTGCTTTCGTTAAGGAGGGCGTTGATGCCGTCTCTTACGGCAGAGTCGACGGAAGCGTTGAAGGTGGAGCCGCGGTCGCGCTGGTTGAAGGCGACGCTGCTCGCTGCGGCTTCCATGAAGAGCAGCGACTCTACCTCTACTACCGTCCCGTAGAAGCAGGCGATGCGCAGGGCTTGGTCGTAGTCCATGCGGAAAAGGCTCGCTCCTATAGTAGAAAGGTAGAAAATATCGGCGGCATTCGAAAGCAAAAGGAGGAACATAGGCGGTGAGGAGGAGGCGAGCAGGAGGAGGAGGGGGGGGGGGAGGGTGCTTCGGTGCGCTCTGGTCTATACATAGAAATCGTTGCTATTTGTTTTTGTGAGAACAACACGCAAAACTGATTCGAAAACTATCCACTCGTAATGCGTAGGTAGGAAACAGCGGGAGTGAAACAGCAAACCACGGTGTTACATGCACGGTATATACAGGATGCGCCCCCACTACGTAAGTTATTATAGATTGGAGGAGGCAGCACGTGGTGATGTGGTTTTGTGTTTGAGCTCTTGTGCAACGTAGAAAGCTGGTTGAGGCTGCCTATTGGACTACCTACCGCCGAAAAAAGAAATCTGGGACTATCCTTCACCCTGCACTTCACAGCCTCCCCCCCGTCTATACCCCCCTTATGCTCCTTGCCCAGGATAACATGGGGCAGACAGCGAAAGAGGAGGACGTCGTGGTGTCTCGCGTGGAGCTGGACCGCCCCGACTACCACCATAGAAAACACTGGCAGGAAAGCGTCCTGCCTCGCCTCTACGGGATCGCTCGAATGGTGTACAGGTTTCGGGGTGACGACATGCTGAGGTTTCGGTACCTCTTGGCCAGCCCGGTGCGTGACTATACGGTCGGAGGACACGACGTGGAGGCCGCTTTGCGTCGATTCGCGTCGCTTGCATGCATGTCTTGGGCATGTGGACTTTTTGTTGCTTGTTTGGTTTGATGCGTTGTGATTTTATGCGGGGGCTGTTCTGTGTCAATCCTTGTCGCTTGGGTGTGTGCGCGTCTTTTGTATGTTGGCTTCGTTTTGCGGGTTTGTGTTGAAATATGGTTTTTACATCGTCTGTTTTTCGTACAGTTGTGGCCGATATTCTCCACGCCCTTTTGTGCTCGGTGTGGTACGGGCATTCTACGTTTTGTGTTGTGTTTTTCTTCTTCTTTTTTTTGGGGGGGGGGAGTGCGATTCTCACTGAGCTGTATCTACGCTTAAGTGCACCGCGCGTGAAGACCTCGGCGTGGACTTTTCCTTGTCTTTATCCACAACGCGCCCAAAAGGCAATATCTTTTGCAGAGTTACTACTGGCACTATTGCAGCGAGGCGCGTTCGTTGTCTTCGACGCTGTTTCTCACCATAGCGGTCTCTCGTGCGGGCTTGCAGGAGCCCCCTCTTCGAGCGTATTACGTTTTCTCCAGCGCTCAGTCTGTGTATACCGGGACAACCAGACACAAACACGGGTGGTTCTTCGCATAATGCCCGCGGGTACGAGTCATGTACCCCCTCCCCCCCCTGCTACTAATTCTTATTCGTGTCATGACGTGGATGTTAGCATCACGATTTCCTGGCTGAGTTGTAATCTTCGGCGCTGTGCTGGTGAGCGTAACGAGTATGTTCGTGGCCATAGCTGCCTGTGCTCGGAGGCTTTGGCCGTCAGTAGCTTCGACTAACACTTAGCTTCGAATAAATGGCAACTACCCCTTCCGGCTCCGTCCCTCTCAAGAGCCGTTGCGGCAGATCAGACCGTTTCCTGCTGAAGCCCCAGCCGTCCCAGCCTATTTTCCATCCCCCGCTTGCCGCATCACCCGTAAAACAAGGGAATAAATAAGGAGACACCCACAGAACCGCCCGTTACTATACTGAGCCGATACACCGCACCATCAGCAGGAACACCACCATCACCACCATAAGAGAACAGGTGCGAGCGGCAGGAGCTTCGGGCTGCTCCGCGAGCAGCACACTTTCTTAGTTTTGTCATCCCCGGACAACAACCACACCTTCGTGCGTAAACGTTTACTTATGTGCTGATGTTCGAGGCTGCAATTACTCTTCCGGCATGACGCGCGAGAGCAGGGCGAATCCGCCCGAGCTGCTCTTCGCCGCCAGGATCTGGAATGAGGCGAAACACAAAAGTACGGGAAAAGGCAAAAAGGGGGCGTCGCGCATGAAGTTAACGAACTTAAATATTGGCCGCCTGCTTACGGCGTTGCTGCGCGTCTCGGAGTGAAACATTTGTCTGCTGTGCTCTGTGCTATTTAATAGAAGTGTTCTAGATACGTCAGCTGTGGGTTATTTTACCGCGGGAAAGCGGTACTCACGAGTACGCAAAGAGTGCCCCAGGTTTTGTATCACTCACCCGCCCGCCCACGAACCCACCCACCCACCTTGCCGTCGTTGAAAAACTCGTACGTCTTCACCTCGTTCTTATCCTTGCCTAGCTTGAAAGGCCCCGACTTCACCGCCCTCATCGAAATGCCAGCTCATTCTCCGGTCCACCTTTCACCAGCACTGTCCACGCATGCTGTGCGCAAAGTCCCACAGATCGGACAGATCAGATCCCCATCTTGTTCTGGTATAAATCGTTCTGGGCAAAAAGATCCCTGGTTTATTAAGAGATAAAGAATCGTTAACTGAAAGCTGTCACTTTTGACGGTAATGTATTAGAGTGTCATTTTAGCTGGCAATAGATTCGGCAAGATAGCCCGCAGAGTCATGGTCTATTGGACCACAAGAAGATACTCTTCAGCGGAACATTCTTAGTGGAGAAGATAACCCGTAGAATCTAGCTAGCTTATACCACAAGAGCGTTCTCGGTAATGGAACGTTCTTCCTCTGGACAAGATAGATAGAAGTAAGCGCGTTAAGCGCTCATGGGAACATAGAAGATCCAGGAGAACGTTCCTTGTGCGTTCCATAGGAAAAGGTCCAGAAGAGAGCACAGCAGCAATGCTGGGTTGAAGCGAACTCTGGAGCTTCACGCCACCCCCGTGCTCTCACTCCTCCTCCTCCTCCTTCTCCTCCTCCTTCTCCTTTCCTGTCTCCTCGAGATTCGCATAGCTCAGTGCCAATAATGAGAAATCTATAAAGAAGAACCGGTGCTGTCTCCAAGCGAAGCTGATACCCCTGCGTCCTTTCCCTCTCACCATCCGGCACCACGACTCTTTCACAAATGGCGTCGTCGCTGAATTGACGATGTGTGAGCTTCAAGCTTGGAACGACAGCCCCGCCTCTTCTCGGTTTCTTGTTATCTTATAATGTGAGCCACCGCATATATGGCGCCAGCATGGGCATTTCGTACCCAGCATCGAATGCGTGTTTTTCTTTTTCATTCTTGGTAGCTCTGTGTAGCTTGCCTTTGGGCCAGTTCAAACGAGGAAACACTACCTGAAATAAAAATGAAAAAAAAACGAAAAAGAGGAATAGCTTCGATTTTTGATGAAAAAAACGCAGGTTCACCCCAAACGACATCCAAAATATCTGGAAATACAAAATGAAAATGATTGATCTTCCACGCTAAAACTCGAGGTATAAATTGACAGACTAGTTTAACCGCCAGAACACACGGACTCGCGGTGAATGCACCCGACGATGCAGCTGAATACACCTAACTCGCACACCCGAGGCACCCCTGAGAGTAGGCGGTGCTCGTGGTCCAACCCGCCCCCCCGGGAGTGCTCTAGAAGTTGTGTATCGGTCATGGTTGTTTGATGGCAGTCGTTGGATTAGTGAGTGGCACCCTCATCGAAAAACATGTCGCCACAGCCATGTCCCTACCCTCTGGTTTCTGCCATGGTCACCCCTTGGTCATAATGTACCCGTATCTGCTGGCTTCGACGGCGGGCAAGCGCCGTGGCAGCCTCACGCACTATCCCGCCCACCGTGCGCTTGCGAAACCGGTCACCGTACGTTCCTCTTCCCGCTGTTTATCTAACGTTTCGATAATTTGACTCCCATTTCGCAAAAACTAGATGGTTTTGCTACCCTTTTTAAAAACGACATCGCAAAACGGGGTTATCGGGATCTCTACAACTAGGTTTTGCTATCTGACCAATGAGGCTCGGCTGTTCTATAGTTCTGCGCTTCATTTTTTCACTTATTTTTTCGATGATTTTTTTTCTCGCTTAGATTTAGGGCCAGTTTTCACGATTAAAAAAAAATCCAATTCGGAAAATATGTGAAACGTAATTTTGATTTGATTGTTCTAGACACACAACATCATCAAGTAGTACGATTTCGGGGTGAATAAAATTGTAATTGAATGACAAAAAAGAAAAGTTCTCCGACACTTTTTGGGGGGGATTTCAAATCCAATTTGGGAGTTGGCCCAACTTAACGTGGCCTGTTCGCGTTGGGATAACACACCCGGGGCAGCCTGGTGCGATGTTTGGCCTATGAATAGTCGACGACCACGATCGAAGCGATAAAACGCGAACTTGAACTAGAGGCGACCGGGGCAATAGCCTCACCCACGCCCATAGATCATAGAACATCGTACCCCGGCGGTAGCGCCTCAAAAAATATCATGGTGGCCGCGATCCCAATCTTTCAACCAGCTCGCTCGGCCAAGCCCCACAAAAACCGATCTAAAGAACCAAAAACACGAATATTCGCTCAAGAGCTCTATTGCTTCATCGCCTTCGCCGCTCCGCGCGCCAAAAGAGATCCTGAGGGTGATCGCTTCCGAGCCTGGGCCGCCAAAAAAAAGGAGAGCCTGGCGGCGGCGCGCACGCCACGACGCAAGTCGTCGCTATGATCTACTCTCGTCGGTGTTCATCAGCAGGCCGTTGTGTGACTTAACGTGGCTTGCTGCGTTATTCCGATTCCCCACATATTTAATAAAATGAAAAAATACACTTCAGCGGTGAGATCGACCAAAAAGGACTTGGCTCAAAACTCAGCTTTGCACGCTGCGTGATACTTCGACCGCGCCCGTTACGGGGTGTGTATACAAGTCAGTGACACATATTTGAAGAGCAGTGAGCCCTTTCTTCGATAGCAAGCAAATCGGCAAACTTCGCGAAGTCAAACCCAATTGGAAAATTTTTTTATACGATATATTGGATTTTTTATAATCGTTAAAACTGGCCCTAATCACGTATCGTAAGAAAAGACGCCAATACATCATGACTCAATGAAAACAACAGTTAGATCCATCTTCTGTTTTGGAATATTCTTGGAAAGGAAGATCTCCATACATCCAACTAAAGAATGCCAATCATCTTTCAGTCAAATAACCATCTACCCCAATCGCAGAGTTCTACGGTATATCTAGTGCAGTAATATTGGTGGAACTAACTGTTTAATGTGAAAAAACACCTAAATCACCATCTAGGTGCAGTGGGGTATCCGATTCAAGAGCCTTCTTTGGGTGGTGCTAGGTTGTTTCTGTTCCGCCTTCGTTTTCATTGTGTTTGGCATTGCATAGCATAGGTAAATGGCCTTGCTGTGATTGTTGTGTATAAGTGGCTATGTCTTGTAGTTTTTGACGATAGAGGAGCTCGTCGCTCTAAGAGGAGGCATCAGCGCGGGCGCTGGTTTTGCTTGATGTAGTTGGGTGGAAATATCAGTCTAATGTAATGCTCCTAGCCTTCTAGTAGTTGCATTCTACATTGACAACTCACCTTGCTGTAATGGAAATGTGTGTCTCGGTCTCAAACTTTGTTACCACAGAGAGCACATCTCTCCAGGAGGCATCAGCACGGACACTGCTTGTGCTGGATGTAGATAGGGGGAAATATCAGTTTAATGTGAAGAACACACATACACACATCCCCATTAAGTAACATTCATTTGTGGAAGTTTGATGTTCTGGTTTAGAATATTCTTGGAAAGGAAGATCTCATGCATCCAACCATTCGACGACCTCTTTGTTTTTCTGACCAAGACAAAATGTCGCATCCATCAGTACCAGGTATGTTCGAACGACTCCTTCTCAGGTAGTGTGGGAAAAACCAATGGCAACACCTCCGGCAAGGGTCGGTGTTGCCACCCCATCGCGGATGGGAATGATCCATCAGTGTTTCGACAACCTGGTGGATATTTTATAGCTCGACAGATATCTCGACAGTGTAGTTTACGAAAAAACTTGGATCGATAGATAAGTAATATTGTTACGGCAAGCCAACGTGGGAACATGAAAAATACGGTGGGCCGTAGTCTGATGATTACGACTCACCGGGCGCAGACGCAGTGATGGGTAGCTCTGTGGGTGTGGGAAGGACGTTTCATCTAAAAAGCGGTTTCATCCGCCGGATCGTAATGCCGGACCCAGGTGGTAGCGCATGTTGCGTCCACCTGACATCACCTGGTGTTTAGTTAACACCACCCCCTTGAAAAAGAAAAATTGCGATCAAAAGTTAAAAGTTAAAAAGGCATATCAACTGTTCACCCGTGCATAAACGACTGCTCGCTTGTGCATCCACATCATCCATCAACTGTCATCTCACGTGCTTGCGAGACTCAACGGTTTAACTTCGCTCAAAGTCTGGAGTTTTGGATCAATCAGAGGAATCAAAGGCACTGCTGGATACTGAATACGAACTCTCAAGGCAGCAGGTGAGTCATAACTAGTCCCGTGGAAATAGAGTTGCGCAGGTCCGACTCGCTGCCGTATCATGGTGAACCCAGGGAGATACGTAGATGGTGAACTTGCCGGAGGTGGTAATCCTGTAGGTAGATGGTGGAGAGATTGGACCAGGACACGAGGATAGGAGTACAGCTTACAACAAGAACACTGTTGTAGATGTTGAAGACGTGGAATCTGATCTAGAAAAAAATGCGCAATTTATAGTACAGTACAGGGGGTACAGACGGTCTGAGTCATGTCGTCAGGTATAGAGCTTTTGTTTTCATGCACCGTGACGGTACGAGAATAGAAAGCGTAATGCGTGAACCACGTAAGTAAGCGTGCCGAACGCTGTGGATCTGGGAAGAGGTAACGTAAGCAGGTAAGCATAGCGCGCGCGTAGGTGTCACGTGCTATATGGTGTCACCACAAGGGGAGTGTTGCTAATTAAGCTGATCTCGTTGCCAACAGGATAGTAGGTTAAAAAAATACGAGCGGTATGTTTTTCTATTTTTCTAGAAACGCTTTTTGAATATACTGTTTTTACTATGCCTGTGCAACAGGGTAGAGCAAATATAATGTTTTTACTATGCCCGCGCAGCAGGGTAAAGCATTGTGTAATAATATACATGCCTCATCTTGTTACACTTTTTTGATGCTCAAAAAAATTGTTCCTGTGAGACGAGCCATCAATGCCCAAACACATGCATGCTTCGCTCGAGTCTTTCCGGGTTTGATGTCATGAAATGTTCATACATGCACCAATGCTGTGTCAACCATACAGCAAGCTTCAAGTCGCAGTGTCAACTCACAAGTTTCAAGTCATCTGTGTTGCTGTAGGAGCACGTCCACGGTAGCAAAGTATATGTACGATATGTACGAGTTCGTACGAAAAGGAATAGCAAAGTACACGTACGTACGAAAAAAAGGAGACGGGTATTGTTGCTACTGCTGCTGTGAGTTTCGTCAGCCATCACAAGCTGCTTGCAAGGAGGACTGCTAGCCTAGACGTCTATGTGAAGAGGACGGTCAGACAGGGACATATGCGACACGCTTACAACTTCACGTCACTTTGGAAGTCAAAGGGGAGATCGGAGAACACGACAGTCTTCCGGGATGTTGCTGTAGATCAAAACATCTACCTGGTACTTGATACATAACATTATCGACGGAAATATAATAATCGTTAATGCAAGATAAGTAAACAAAAACGATCATTATATTTACTACCAGAAGACATATAAATTCAAACGCCCGATTTTTTTTATATGATGTACGGATATATGATAAAGGTACGAGTATTGATCTATGCGTTGGACTACCAATACAACCACGACGCGCGAACACAGGCGTCACGCCTCACCGCAGCTAGACTACAGCTAGCTGTTGTTGGTCGCGGTTAGACTAGAGTCTAAGCGTAGGCTTGGATGCTCGAGTCCAGAGCAGAGCGAAGTGCGCCGGACGTAACTGCAGTCAACGTTGGCTTGATTTTTCTGAGTCCAAAAACACACAAAACCAAACGAGGGAAAAAGGAACATGAACTTGGTCTGACATGAGCGAGCGTGAGTGACTGCGAACCGAGCTTGAGTACAGCGATCGTTACCGTGAGGCATTGTTGGAGGTTCCATCCGGAGATCTGCTATATTGTACGAGCGCTTGGAAGAGGACTGCGTGAGACGAGACGGTGTTTGCAGGCAGCTGTTGCAACAAGCAGACAGGAGGAATCAGCCTGAAGGTAGACACGGAGGGAACGAACTAGAAGCGGTGAGAGAGTTGCGACAAGGGATTGGAGACTTGGGTACGTGTGTCTAAAATAGCTTTTTATCCGTTCGTTACATGGGGCTTTACGTGGGGCTTCAGCTGGGATACGTGTGGGTTGATAGTCCGCAGCCGCTGTCTTATCAGTTGTTCCCGATGCAGCAACAACAACCACAGATGACGGCATCGATGCAGTCGCCGCTAGCTCCAGACCCTCAGTATCAGCAATGGCCTCAATACACGTTGTGGCAGCAAACGCCATACGCGCAGCAGTGGCCAAGACAGATGCAGGGGCAACAGGCCTATCAGTGGACGGTCCCCTCGGCTCAACTCCCCGCGAGGGAACCTGTCACGTCGGGACAACCAACACAGTACGGGCTCTATGGTCAACCCAACTGGGGAAAGTTAACGCCCCAATATGTGCCGTCTGGTGCATCTGTTCGCTCGCCTTTTGCATCACCCGACGAAGCGTATCGCCGCAAAGACGCCCGAGCCACGATAAACCGGATCGTGGCATCAATGAATCCCAGCAAATACGGGGAAGAGCATGCTTTCGTCGGCCTCTCTACAGGGTACCAAAAAAAGCTGGCGGTGAGGAATGACCCGGTTGCTTTCTGCGACAAACTCAGGAAAGTTATGGCGGGAGAAGAAGGTGGCATGTGGGCCATGCCTGAGGATCATAAGGCGGCAGATGGAACAAGCCGCCTGCCGCAAGCTGACTCTTATGGGTTGTTAAAGAGTCAGCTTGCGGCAGGCGGCTCGTTCCATCTGCCGCCTTATGATCCTCAGGCATGGCCCACATGCCACCTTCTTCTCCCGCCATAACTTTCCTGAGTTTGTCGCAGAAAGCAACCGGGTCATTCCTCACCGCCAGCTTTTTTTGGTACCCTGTAGAGAGGCCGACGAAAGCATGCTCTTCCCCGTATTTGCTGGGATTCATTGATGCCACGATCCGGTTTATCGTGGCTCGGGCGTCTTTGCGGCGATACGCTTCGTCGGGTGATGCAAAGGGCGAGCGAACAGATGCACCAGACGGCACATATTGGGGCGTTAACTTTCCCCAGTTGGGTTGACCATAGAGCCCGTACTGTGTTGGTTGTCCCGACGTGACAGGTTCCCTCGCGGGGAGTTGAGCCGAGGGGACCGTCCACTGATAGGCCTGTTGCCCCTGCATCTGTCTTGGCCACTGCTGCGCGTATGGCGTTTGCTGCCACAACGTGTATTGAGGCCATTGCTGATACTGAGGGTCTGGAGCTAGCGGCGACTGCATCGATGCCGTCATCTGTGGTTGTTGTTGCTGCATCGGGAACAACTGATAAGACAGCGGCTGCGACGGCGGGGCCGACTGTGCTATGAACGGCTGACGGGGCGGCGGCGGCGGCGGAGTCATTTGTGTCGGGAATGACTGACGAGGCAGCGGCGGCAGCGGCGGCGGGGTCGGTTGTGCCGGGCGTGGCGGCGGCGGTGGAGGCAGTTGCTGCGGCGTTGATGACGCCGGTAGCGGTTGATGGGGAGGCGGTGACGGCGATAGTACCCCTCCCGCAACTGCCTGAGGCATTCCGCTTACACCCGTTACGGGCGAGGGGTTACGCCTAGGAGGAGGCGGGGGCGGTGGTGTTCCCCCGCTTGCAACAACTTGTTCCGGTGGAGACGACATTGTCCTTGTTGATTTCCTCCTTTTTCTTCTCTTGTTTTTCTTGTTTTTTCTTTTTCTTTTATCTTGTTTTCTTTTCCCTTTTTTTTTTTTTTTTTTTCTCTTCTTCTTTCCTTCCGTCCTCCGTTTTTCTGGAAACAGCAACAGTCGGGATACTGTAGTACTTAGAATGTATTTATGTCTGTTTTTGCTACTGTTGGGTTGAATGATACCTCGAAACATTAATACCAGTATTATTTTGGTCATATTTCGTAGCATGAATACAACATCTCAAAAGCGTTGATGCAACGTGACTCCACAGCAGTAAATGCAATGTTGTACATGTTATACCTGGTACAGTAAAGTATCGCTTCAGCTATCCCATTATTATTTTACTATTCTGTTGTGTATTGTGCGACCTGACTCCGAACGAAGCAGTAACTAATATTATGCTTGTTGTACGAGTAGCATGCGATGTTTCTTCATCAGCCCTTTTGTTATTTTGTTACTTTGCTGTTGGTGTTGTCATTATGGTATATACCAGTACACAACGAGTTGTTAGACTGTTGTATACCTGTGTTGACAAGTTGTTTCTCTTGCTCGCGTCCACAGTATACCATATGTGACCATGTGTGACTCACAGTTGAACTCGACAATTGTAACCGTCCTGGCACCCCCCTTTTTGTTGCGCATGCTACCCATCTTTGGACTACATGCAGAGACAGCAAATATATATATATCCGTTTTTTTTCGTGAGAAAAAGGTTATGTTAATCTGTTTTCGGTCACCTGAAAAGATTACCGGGGTATGTGATTATTAGAAAATAAAAAAACATAGTATAACCACCCATACTATGTCTTGTTGTGAATTGTCACTTCTGTTCTTGTATGTTACTCCTACTGTTGATTTGTGTTTGATGTTACCAACTATACATAGAAGTAACTGTTGTTGCAGACACAACACGATTTGATGTATTTTTGATACTGTCAGCATATCATGGTAGTGACAATTGACCTACCGTGCTATGTTACGGGCTGTTTTGTTTTACTTTATTCATTTATTTATTTATTTATTGTCTTTGCCATCTAACAATTAAATTGAGAAGAGAACATACCGAAGCACATGTATACGATAGAAACAGAAGTCATTTTATGTACTGACATGTCATTTGTTTTATGTTATCACCCCAGATACCAGTTGTATGACACAAATTGTATGATACTACAATACTGACCACAGTTCTTGCACATGTGACATAGCATTGTATTGAGTTATGAGTTCACTAGGACAGCAGAAACTCCTCAGTTGTTGTATGCGTTTATTATTGAGTTATATCATTCCATGTCATCATGTCATCACAGGCAAATACACACATAATATCATATGGTCAAATCCTTTTGAAAACAGCAAACAAAAGAGCAATCCTTCATGCTCAATCATGTGATACGATTAAAATGACAAGATAAAGTGTATGATGTTTCGAGAATGACAGCTGTTTTTCAACATTATTAATAATAGCGGTAGTAATGCCAATGAACAGCAGTAATGTTCTCATCTTCATTATATCGTTATAATACTCGCCAACCCCCCCTGATTTTTTTCTGATCAAGCTGTGTATAGAAAAAAAAACAAGATTACACTGGTTTTTGTTACAGTAGTAGTAGTAGTAGTAGTACTAATAGTATATAGTAATAATCATAATGCTGTACGAGTATAGCATCCTATTAATAATACATACCTGGTACAGCAGTACCTAGTAGCGTGCAGTGTTACGGGGGAATTTATTTTGTTACTATCTCGCGATATGTCATACAGTATTATACGCAGTAGTAAATACGATATCTCACTAATATCGGTTACAGCGTGTATACCCAATAGTAAATACGATATCTCAGTAATATCGGTTATGCCATATGCCCATCGTGATGTATTTACAAGTAGTGGTATTGTGTTGATATATGATGCTGCATGTAGTACAACATTCTCGTATTTGTATTGATACCTGGTATATCTCTAAAATATCATATATCGGATAACATAATTCTGGATACGATATCAGCGATCGGAGTATCACACACAGCTTGCAAAATAATAATTTTTTATTACTTCCTGTTCCATTATTTTACTGGCTCAACAGTCCATGTTACTCCCTTCTCACCATCCTGCCTACATAAATACCCCCCCAACTTGCAAGTATGCAAGGCTTACTAGCAGGCAGGGATGCATGTATGTCTTTTCCATTTTTCAAAATTTGAAAAAATTGGTTTACGGATATTGTCAAAAATAAAATACACTCCAGTTGTGAGATCGCATTGTACCATCGCTTGCTGTATGTATCCGTTATCGATTGAGTACGTACTGGTACCCAAACAAACAAAAAATATTTTTTTCAGGAAAAATCAGGTATATCCGGTCAGTTTGACGTCAAAACTGGTGCAGCACAAAAAAAACAAGAGCATATCACAAACGACATACAGAACATATGATACGCATGTATGTATACAGCACGATGACATACATACCTGGTACAACAATGCAGAAGTACGAGGTACTCGTACCTGATATTCGACACAAAGCTCGCGGTACTGTGAAATGTGGAATCAACAGCCTGCCCAAAGATAAAGGCTAATTATTATGCGGATCCCATTCCGAGCTTCAGATTTTGGTCTGGTCGCTAAAATAAAACTCTCTCGTGGAAAATCGAAACTGGCTTCTTGTTCGGAGATGATGCTCTTGTTGTTCAGCCATGTAAAAATAATGGAACGAGCCGCCTGCCGCAAGCTGACTCTTTAACACCCATGAGAGTCGAATGCCTTATGAAGTTAGTGTCCCCCAATCTAGCTACTAGGGCAGTCATGGTACCAGGTACTGTGATAGAGGTATACCCGGTCCAAGGGGGAAGAGTTCTTATCCCCTTAAATGAAGTGACCATTACGGATTGGACTCGACTGCTGCTGGCCGAAGTGTCCAAGCAAGGAGGGACGAGAGACACAGCCCGATACGCCTTGAAGAACATCAAGCTGGCGAAAGGAGAGGCATGGATGTCAGCATCCACCAGACTAGTGTTACACATGAGGGCGGCACTAGTGGATCACACTCGCCCTTACGCTTCCGAGGAACAGTACTTTTGGCGCTTTATAACGGAGGCTGATCTTATGACACTGGTAGATAGGGCCCTAAACCTATTTCTTTCACCGGTGCTGGACCGCATGTCGTTGGAATCCTACGTGGTTCTAGTACACAAGGAAATCACAGCACAACTAGCTCACAGACCGGTGGACGTGAGCCACCCCAACTCGGACTATATGGTGCAGAGAGGGATTGTTTCAAGCAAGTGCTTCAACAACTTTGTGTACGACCTGTCCAGCCGGGCTAACCGGTACCACCCCGGCACGGATATGGCATTGGCATCCAATGACCGTAGCCTGGGAGCGGTGGGATTGCGGAGTTTGAAGAAGACCTTAGACGAAGGAGACGACGACCACGTCAAACCAAAGGAGTCGTCTCTCAGAAAGAGGAAGTCCTCCAGGGCGCTCAACTCCGTTAGGGCGATAGCTAAGCCAGTAATCGCGTTGTTGGAAGACCTGGTGACACAAGCCAGCGAGGAGAAGGAGGAGGAAGAGGATAACAGTGAAGACGAATCGGTGGCAGCTTTCGCAAATGTACCGGCATCCACTCCTGGCAAACATGGAACCCCCTTCATTGCGAAGAAGCCAGCGAGAAGGAACGAGAAGGAGCAACCCCAAGTGAACAAGCACGTCGCTAGGAGATACGAAACAACTCCAACTTCAGCGCCAACCACCACCGCCGGCACGGAAGGAAAGCACAAAGAACAACCCGAGAACGAACTACCTCACCCGGAAGGCGACCCCGAGGCCATCAACAAGGCCATCAAGGACCGGAGGGTATGCTTTTACCACGCCCGAGGTGACGTCTGCCCCCACCAACAGGCAGGCTGTCGTTTTTCTCATGACGAGACGCTCATTCCCTTCGGGTATTACCCGAGGGACAGAATGGCTGCTTTATCAGAAATGACACAGGCAGAGATGGAGCAGGCATATGGAAAGGAGACAGCGCCCTGTGCTGACTTTGACCAAGAAGCCTGAAGGTGCGCCCCAGAGGATCATCCTCTGGGGAGCATTGAATCGCATCACAGGCAAGAAGAGGAAGCAACGCATGCAATATCGGACTGCGCGCCTGTCAAAAATGGAGGAGGGACACGGCAGGCATGGGTCAAGGCCACCATTTGGCACCCTACTAGAAGCAGTTGCCGATTGCCTGTGGACGTTCTAATAGACACAGGAGCAGGGGGAGGGAATTATGCGTCGGAGTATTTCGTTCGCTCAGTAGAGCGAAACGCAAGGGGGGGGGGGAGTATAATTAGCTCCAAGGGTAAAGGTTTGCTTAGGGCGGCGAATCCTATCCAGAGTGGAGTTCCCCCCATGAACATCGTTGGGTCGTGCGACATTCCGTTAGTGTTCATGCCGGAAGACCGAGTGAGAAGGATAACGGTCAGGGTGGTAGAGGGGCTACCATATGGGTTGATTCTAGGCGCTGCGTTCCTTGGAGAGCACGAGAGCGTGCTCAATTTCGCGGAGGGAGGAGGCTTTAAGCCAGCTCCAGAATCGCCATGGGTACCGCTGAGATCGATGGCAGGGTGCCCGACGCTATCGGAAAGAAAGGCAACGGGTTGGAAAGCAACACCCAGGAAGAACCAGGAAATCCCTGCAGCGATACTTGGAAAGGAGGCGACACCGTGGGAACGCTTTTGTGCAGTGGCACCGCCGTTCGCAGAGAAAGAGCCGGAAGGGTTGACAGAACCGGACACAGTCCCAAAGGAGAGCGAAGTCGTGTGGGAGGATGACGGTAGCCTGCAGTGGAACATGCGCCTAGCAAAGGAGGTAAAGGTGGGGGGTTTCGTTAGCGTGCAAAAGGAAGCCTTCGTGACGGGCCCCCAACCACAAGATCGCCAGTTAGTACTGGTCATACCAACGCAACCATACGACATGGAGCTGGGAGCTGAGTCGGGGGTAGCCAGGGGTGTGCAATGGTGGTACCCGGGCAACCCTTTACAATACAAAGTCGTCAACCGAACGAAAACCGCGATGACCATACAGCAAGGTGTTGTGGTAGCGAAGGTATTTGCAACCAACTCCAGTGATACAGAGAGAATGCGGTTGCTACTTGATCGGTCGGTGGAAAAAGAGCCCGTTCCAGCTGTCGAGGGAGAAAGAGGAGGAACGGAGAGGCCAACGGGTGACCTCGAGGAAGTTGCAGTTGACATAGCCGAAGCCAACATGGGGCAGTTAAGTCAGGGTTGCAAGTCAAACTTGTTGGAACTGTTGCGTGAATATCGTGATCGCGGACTGTTCCCGGCTAACCCCAAGGTAGTGCCAGCGTGCCACGGGGCTAAGCTACGGTTGCCCCTGACCAGGGAGGATTGCACACCCTATGCGGCTAAGCAACGACGATATTCCCCAGAGGAGGAAGCCATGATTCAGAGCGAGGTGACGAAACAGTTTCAAACCGGGGCCATCCGTAGATCGACATCAGCGTGGGCAGCCAATTGTGTCGTGGTTCGCAAGAAGGATGGAACGGCGAGGGTTTGCCAGGATTACCGGGGGCTGAACACGTTGCTAAAGTCGGATAGTGGAGGCCTAGGAGATATCCAAAGCATCTTTGACGGCATGAAGGGTGCGAGCTGTTTTACGTCAATAGATCTGGCTTCAGGATTCACCCAACTAGAGATCGAAGAAGACGATAAGCACAAGACCGCATTCAGAGACGCCCACGGTACACTGTGGGAGCTCAACCGATGCGGGTTTGGACTGAAGACTCTACCAGCAGGCTTTGCAGCCTTCTTTGGCGGAGCTCTCGGTCCGTTGAAAGGGAAGGGAGTCCAAAACTGGTTGGATGACATCATCATCTACACCCAACAGGTGGAAGGACATCTCGACCTATTGAGGCAAGTGCTAGAGAAACTATCGAGGGCCGGTCTGTTGGTGAACTTCTCTAAATCATGGTGGTGCTGTCCTCAGCAAGAGTTTGTGGGCATGGTGGTGGACAGCCTAGAAGTGCGCCCGTCACAGTCTAAGATCGACGCCGTTGCTCAACTTACTAGGGACAACACGGTGGAGGAAGTGAGGGCACTGCTGGGTATGACAGGCTACCTGAGGAAGTTCGTCCCCCGATACAGCGCGCTGGTAGCGCCAATCTCGAATCTTCTTCGTGACAAGCGTTTCGCGTCGAAACGAGCGAGGAAACTCAAGGTTCCATGGGGAGAGGAGCAAGACAAAGCGTTGGCGGCGCTAATCCTCGCTCTGACATCACCACCGATTTTGGCTATGCCAGACTGGAACAGGCCGTTCCAGCTCCACACGGGTGCCAGCGAGTTGGGAGCAGGAGCAGTTCTTACCCAGACACATGAAGGTTCTGAACGTGTCTTGGGGTATGCTAGTCACCGGTGGTCTCGAACCGACGCTAGACGGTCACCTACGGAACGGGAAGTGATGGCGGTGTTATGGGCGGTAGACCACTTCAGACCGTACGTATGGGGCAGGAGATTTACTCTCATCACCGATTGCTCGGCGCTGACATGGCTGTTTAAAAGCAGGGACCTTTCGTCCAAGCTACACAGGTGGGCTCTGCGTCTAATTGAATACGACATGGATCTGCAGTGGCGGCCTCGCACCCGCCACCAATTCCCGGACGCCTTGTCTCGACTACCTTGCTCGGAGTCACCTGGCAAGGACATCAACGAGGCTTTCCCTGACGACACATCGAGTCGCCAAACGTACCGGGGACCGGAGGGACCAGTACTGGACGGCATACCCCTCAAGGGGCTTGGTGCAGATCAGGTGGACGAGCCCACAGCGGAGAGTGTGGTAGCTGTGGCGGGAGGAGCGATTACCTCGGAGGGCATGGCAGACAGTGTTGAGGGAGCCGCACAGATCTTACTATGCCCAAGACCTTTGAAGCCGAGGACAGAAGAGAATGGGTTTGGTATGGGAGACGGTGGGAGCTTCGAAGGACTTGCTGGCCTGGAAGAAATCGGAGGAGTTACAAGAGCTGTTACAAGGGCTTTATCCCGGGAGACATCGCAGTCTTTGCTAGCTCCAACGTCACAGCAGACACCTCAGCAGCCACAGCCTATGGAGGAGGACTCCACCCTTTGCCGCAGGGGAGGCGCGACAGAGGTTAACGAGCAGAACAAGACCCATCCAACCATTTTAGCGGAAACGGCCGACATACTGCAGAACTCGCGACTGTTGGAGGAAAAGCAGAGGCGAGATGCAGCGCTGGAACCTATTCTAGCCAAGCTTGGCTCGGGGGAAATTAGAGGAGAGTACCTTTTGGACGACGAAGGCCTTCTTTGGTATGCCCCTAAAGGCGCGGACCCTAAGTTAGCAATACCGAGGGTGATGGTACCAGGGGTCTTGGCGCTGGTTCACAGCATGTTTGGCCATCCAGGCGTGGCGCGCACGACGCTGCTCCTTAAAGGCAAGTACAATTGGCCGACGTTGGTCAAGGACGTGCGCGAATATGTGCTCTCGTGTGGCTGCAGGAGAAGGAAGCGGGCCAACAGTCAGCGAGTAGCTATGATGCCAGCCAAGTTTCTGCGGCCTTGGGAAGTTCTAGAAATGGACATCCAAGACCTCAAACAAGAGTATCAAGACGGAAACAGGTACCTGTTGGTTGTGGTGGATAGAGCCAGCAAGTTCCTGTTCGCATGTCCGTTGCCGTCGAAGGATGCCGTCGGGGTGAGTCGCAAGCTGTTAGAACTCCTTTTGACCTTCGGGGTGCCGTTGTCGATCCGCAGCGATGCTGGGGGGGAGTTCACAGCGCAGGTGGTGAAACGTTTGTGCCAGTGGTTGAGAGTGTCGATAGACTATGGTCCCGCCAACCACCCCCGTGCCCAGGGAGCGGTCGAAAGGGTGGGGGGGTGGCTCCAGGAGGTATTATCCGAACTCTGCAAGTCTTGGCCTAGGATATGCGATCGGTATGTACTCCCAGCATGCTGGATCCAGCGTGTTACCCCAGATCCTAGCCTACCCTCGTCGCCGACACCATTTCGTCTATTGTTCGGTCGGGATGCCCGCACACAGTTGGACTCGATAACGCCTGTCGTCGATGGTGTGGAATATCAAGGGGGATTGGACGCTTTCGTGGCGGATCAACAAGCGTTCAGAAAGGTACGCGAAGCCCTAGAGAAAAGGCAAGCTGCCAAGGATCGAAGTAGGCGAAGCTATAATGACGGCATAGGTCGTGCTTCGCCAGGGGGACAATCCAGGATCGGTGACTACGTGTTGGTTAAGGAGGCGGCCAGCACACTATCGAGGGAAGGGGTTCACTCGAAGTTAGCACACGAACACTGGACGGGACCATGGCAGGTAGTCCGTATAATACATCCAGGCCTTAGTTACGCGGTGCATATGAATGGCCGCAGTATCAGGAAGAGAATGGTGTCTGCGGCGGACATCAAACCCTTTCATGAACGCCCGGTGGAACTTCGCCATGCTTTTGAGGACGAGTTCGCGCACTTGGCCTGGGGACCGGATGTTGGACTTGCTGAGGTTTCCATTGCGGCAGCACCGCTGTACACGCTAATCGACCGTAAAGTTTCGTGGGTCACAGAAGGCACATGGGTCTGGGAATACACGGGCAGGCACCTGGACGGCGTCGAATCTAACTGGCTGAACGAGGAAGAAGTACAAGAAAGCTTCACGCCACTACAGCTGGACGTGTTTCACGCTTTGTGGGAGAGGTATTATGGAGCGGATCACCGGACTCGACCACCAGGAGTGCCTACAAGGGGGGAAAGGGAAGCAGTTTCCAGGGAAGAGGCGTTAAAGGCATTGCCGGTAGGAACTAAAGTCAGGAGGGAGTTTGCAGACATCCGTGGCCGGAGGAAGGTGTTCGTAGGGGAGTACGATTTCAGCAACCCATACTGGCGAGTGAGATACCCAGACGGTGACTGGGAGGAGCTGAATCGGCACGAGGTGAATCAAGGGAAGGAGTTAGCGACAGCTTCATCTTAAACCGGTTGTCAGGGAGTTGGTCCAGTTAAGAGCCATGGAGTCTGGAAAGGAGACGCAATGCCAGGAGCCAGGAAAGAAAAGAAATGGGCGGCCTCGGCCTAAACCGTTTGCTTAGGCGGCAGGTCTGGCTGGGAAGGGTGGAGGAGTTCCGTTGGCTAAAGCCGCATCATTCTAAGCTCTGGAGGACAGTACCAGACTTGGGGGGGTGTTACGGCAAGCCAACGTGGAAACATGAAAAATACGGTGGGCCGTAGTCTGATGATTACGACTCACCGGGCGCAGACGCAGTGATGGGTAGCTCTGTGGGTGTCGGAAGGACGTTTCATCTAAAAAGCGGTTTCATCCGCCGGATCGTAACGCCGGACCCAGGTGGTAGCGCATGTTGCGTCCACCTGACATCACCTGGTGTTTAGTCAACACCACCCCCTAAAAAAAGAAAAAGTGCGATCAAAAGTTAAAAGTTAAAAAGGCATATCAACTGTTCACCCGTGCATAAACGACTGCTCGCTTGTGCATCCACATCATCCATCAACTGTCATCTCACGTGCTTGCGAGACTCAACGGTTTAACTTCGCTCAAAGTCTGGAGTTTTGGATCAATCAGAGGAATCAAAAGTACTGCTGGATACTGAATACGAACTCTCAAGGCAGCAGGTGAGTCATAACTAGTCCCGTGGAAATATAGTTGCGCAGGTCCGACTCGCTGCCGTATCAATATCTCTGAAACAGCCGGGTGGATAGGTGGTGACTAAAACTATTAGAAGAGTCCTCTTTTCTCCTGTTTGCCGTGGCGTAGGTTGCGCTGATGATAATTGTGAGCTCAGATCCTGGCTTCTTTGTAGTACTAGCCTAGGGGTTAGCGGACGTTTTTTAGTCCTTCTCCCTTGGCTGTATAATACATCAGTGTGCGAACCAGCTCTTCTCAGATAGTGTGGGATAAAGCAGTGGCAACACCTCCCGCAAGGGTCGGTGTACCCACCCGGTCGCGGACAGGAGTTACCCACCAGTATTTTGAGACAACTTGGTGGATCTTTCATATCTCGACCGACGATTGACCTGACTCAAACAAGAGCCCTCTTGTCTCCTGTATGCCGTGGCGTAGGTTGCGTTGATGTTAATTGTGAGCTCAGATCCTGGCTGCTCTTAGTACCGCCTCTTTATTAGGGTAGGGGTTAGGGGATACCAGAAATAGTAGTAGTAAGCGCCCCTTTCCCTTGGCTGTATTCATATATATATAAGATCATTCTTTGTTTCAGGGGTTCAGTCAGGAGTTTTTTTTCGTCTCGGCCTAAGTATGCGATTCGCGGAACTGGAATTCTCGGTCAAATAGCTTCGTTCGAGCGCCGGCTTCGGGGGGCGGCTCCAACGCCCCTCGTCCTGCCGTGTCCGTTCCGCAAATCGACGTGAACGCGGACGGATGCCGAGCGAGACAAGCGAGTAGTTGCAAAAATACCGCATGTCGAGGAGAAATTCCGGAGATTTTGGTTGTTTCTTAATGTCTGCAGCGCATGGATGATTTACAAAATTGGCATCATTTCCAAACGGTAGTTGCTCATGTTTTGAATTTTGCGGTGGCATACTCTCTCCCTCGAGCATTTGTTTTGCTTGACGTCTACAGGGCTGGAGCGTTTGTTTGTTTTGATTGACGTCTGCAGAGCTTGAACAACAAATGAAACACGTAAAATTCTTTGGGGGGCGGCTCCAACGCGTAGAAGTCTTCGGGGGGCGGCTCCAACCCCCCTGGCCCTTCCTTATCCGTAAGGCACCTCGACGTGAACGCGGATGGATGCTGAGCGAGACAAGGGAGAAGTTGCAAAAATATTGTATTTTGATGAGGTAATCTTGCAGCTTCGGTTGTATCTTATAATAACGTCTGCAGCGTCTGGATAATTTCCAAAATTGACATCATTCCAAAACGTTGGGTAGTTGCTAAAGTTTTGAATTGTGCCGTAGTATTCTCTCGAGCGTTTGTTTTGCTTGACGTCTGCAGGGCTTAAGCGCGTGTTATAATACCTGTAGTAGATCGCTCTAATTCGTCTTTTTAGTTTGGTTTGCTTGACGTCTGCAGGGCTTAAGCGTTTGTTTGTTTTGATTGACGTCTGCAGGGCTTGAACAACGAATGAAACACGTGAAAGTCTTTGGGGGGCGGCTCCAACTCGTAAAAATCTTTGGGGGGCGGCTCCAACGCGTAGAAGTCTTCGGGGGGCGGCTCCAACCCCCCTGGCCCTTCCTTATCCGTTGGGCACCTCGACGTGAACGCGGATGGATGCTGCGCCAGACAAGAGAGAAGTTGCAAAAATATTGTATTTTGAGAAGGTGACCTTGCGACTTCGGTTGTATCTTATAATAACGTCTGCAGCGTCTGAATGATTTCCAAAATTGGCATCATTTCCAAACGGTAGGTAGTTGCTAAAGTTTTGAATTTTGCCGTGGTATACTCTCGAGCGTTTGTTTGCTTGACGTCTGCAGGGCTTGAGCGCGTGTTATAATACCAGTAAAAGTAGATCGCTCTAATTCATCTTTTATTTTATTGCGTTTGGTGCTATTTAGTGTTTCTCATTTCGAGCGTGCTTGGTCCGCACGTCAACCTGATATAGGCTCAAAATCGTCAGTAGGAGTTGTACAAGTGAAGAACATGTATAACTTCGTCGGGTGAATACGCACATGAAAAAATAATATCTGATAAAATACTAATTGGGTACGCGCCAAAAACAACGTACAACAACGATGGACAACCTACAAAAAGAAATAAACAAATAACGCGCGAGCGATTACGTGCTTTTCGTAGACGAATGTACACACTACGACATCTGCGAAAGGTTCCCTACGGCCGGCAACGAAGGTGGGGATACAACTTTGTTTAGGAAGCAAAATTAGACGGACACTCTTCTCAAACAAATTAAAAAAAAAACTAGATAACGTACATGATGCATATGACCAGCCGAATTGCGACCGCGTAAATGATTGCGAGCTTAGTTAGTAGGCTTTGACCCAATAGGCCAAGGTTTTTTGCGCGACCTATTATGCAAGTAACTAGCCAAATTGCGGTTGTTTTGCTTGACGTTTGCAGGGCTTGAACGAATAAAATACGGGAAAGTGCGAGTAATTGTGAAGAATGCGATGCAAGAAGATTAGAAAGGCTGCAAGACAAACATGATACGTCCAGAAGAACGCGTGTTATACCAGTAGTAGATCGCTTTAATTCGTCTTTTATTTTATTTCGTTTAGTGCTGTTGAAATGTTTCTCATTTTGAGCGTGCTTGGTCCGCACGTCAACCTGATATAGATAGGCTCAAAACCGTTCTTTTGCGCGACCTTATTGCGCAAATAACTTCTGCAGGTAGAGGAGTTGTGAAGAATGTGTATAACTTCGTCGGGTGAATACGCACATGCAAAAATAACATCTGATAAAATATTAATTGGGTACGCGCCAAAAACAACGTACAACAACGATGGACAACCTACAGAAAGAAATAAACAAATAACGCGTGAGCGATGACGTGCTTTTCGTAGACGAATGTGCACACTACGGCATCTGCGAAAGGTTCCCTACGGCCGGCAACGAAGGTGGGGATACAACTTTGTTTAGGAAGCAAAATTAGACGGACACTCTTCTCAAACAAATTAAGAAAAACCTAGATAACGTACATGATGCAAATGACCAGCCGAATTGCGACCGCGTAGATAATTGCGAGCTTAGTTAGTAGGCTTTGACCCAATAGGCCAAGGTTTTTTGCGCGACCTATTATGCAAGTGACTAGCCAAATTGCGGTTGTTTTGCTTGACGTCTGCAGGGCTTGAACGAGTAAGATACGGGAAAATGCGAGTAGTTGTGAAGAATGCGATGCAAGATTAGAAATGCTGCAAGATGAACAAGCCTCGGCCTCAGTATGCGATTCGCGGAACTGGAATTCTCGGTCAAATAGCTTCGTTCGAGCGCCATCTTCGGGGGGCGGCTCCAACGTCCCTCGCCCTGACGTATCCGTCCCACACCTCAACGTGAACGCGGATAGAGCCTGACCGAGACAAGCGAGAAGTGCGCTTTATTTTTGAATTTGGGCGGTATACACCCAAGCTATTCTTGAATCTTGGCATATGTAGGGCGTGAACAAATAAATAAGGGACAACATTTCCAAATTGGCATCTAAATTACTTCCCGACGATGCTTTTCTCATGGCCGCCTCCAAGCGCACGCCCTATCGTAGCTACTACTGCTGTGTGTCGCTTCCTTTCGGCTCAGCGGGTATAGTGCTATATAACCAACGAATGATGTGTCGTGAGTACGATTCTCACCCACATCATATTTGGTATTCAGGAGCGTGCCCGCTGGAGACGTTATGAATGGTTATGATAGTTGTTACCTGGTAGTGTTCTCCTGAGTACGAATAACTGTAGTACGTGCAGCGAGGATGGCTTCGGAAATCGCTCTTACGCAGTCGGTGATAATTAATTAACGAGCTGGAAAACAGATTTGGTTGTGTTTGTTCATAACCCACTCATGTGAGTGTTACTGAATCAAGTGACAGCAGTGAGTAGTGCTATGTGTCGTGCGTTCGATTCTTACCGACTTCATATTTGTCTCTTTTAAGCGTGCGCGCTGACATATGAATGACTATTTTGGTAGTTTAGCATATATATGTAGTAGCACTACCCACTGAGCTACTGAGTCAAGCGATCAAGTATAGCTCAGTGGGCGGTGCTGTAGCATTTCTCGGTCAATTCACTTTGTTCGAAGGCCGCCGTCCAAGCGAGAAGCGCGCAAAATTTTGTATTTTGAACGGTACTCTCCAGTTATTCTTCGGATCTTGATGTATGGAGAGGTTGATGAAATGAACTTGCCAAGACATTACTTCCAAATAGGCATAATATTTTGTCCCAAAAAAATAGTAAAACTACTGTAAAAAATCCGCATGGTACTGCGGTAGGGATCATAGTAGTGCATTTGTTTATTGAATTTCGGTAGGTACACGTGCATACATGGATATCGACGTGGCAAGCGCACGCATGAATGAACGAGGAGGAAGTAGTAGTGATTACGATTTGCTGCGCCAGGAAAAGCCACACAGCAGCATTGCGAGTGGCTGCGTCCCCGGGGCCTCGGGGGTTGTATTATATACAAGTTCCCCCTCCTGTTGTTGAGCTGCGCCACACGAAGGTGGTGGTGTGAAGGTGTCGTGGTGCCGGAAGGTGGGAGGGAAGGGACGCAGGGGTATCAGCTTCGCTTGGAGACAGCACCGGTTCTTCTTTATAGATTTCTCATTATTGGCGTTGAGCTGTGACAAGCTCGAGGAGACAGGAAGAGGAGAAGGAGGACGAGGAGAAGGAGGAGCAGGAGGAGGAGTGAGAGTACGGGGGTGGCGTGAAGCTCACAGAGTTCGCTTCACCCCAGCATTGCTGCTGTGCTCTCTTCCGAGCCTTTACCTATGGAACGTTCAAGGAACGTTCTCCCAGATGATCTATATTCCCATGAGCGCCTAACGCGCTTACTTCTATCTACCTTGTCCAGAGGAAGAACGTTCCGTTACCGAGAACGCTCTTGTGGTATAAGCTAGCTAGATTCTACGGGTCATCCGCTCCACTTAGAATATTCCGTTCATGAGAATCTTCTTGTGGCCAATAGACCATGACTCTGCGGACTATCTTACCGAATCTATTGCCAGATATACTGACACTCTATTACATTAGCCCACCCTGAATAGTCGTAGACGCAGATCACCTGCCCATCAAAGGATGTCAACAAAACATCCAAAATTGGAAATGGGATCGAAGATGCGGCTATTCGAAACAAACGAAAATGAGGCTATAGATTCCCCCACACCTCGTAATAGTGAGGCTTAAACGCCTCATTGCAAGATATACAACCCTATGATGGAGCTCACATCCTGCCGACGACGCCACTTGTGAAGGTGTCGTGGTGCCGGAAGGTGGGAGGGAAGGGACGCAGGGGTATCAGCTTCGCTTGGAGACAGCACCGGTTCTTCTTTATAGATTTCTCATTATTGGCGTTGAGCTGTGACAAGCTCGAGGAGACAGGAAGAGGAGAAGGAGGACGAGGAGAAGGAGGAGAAGGAGGAGGAGTGAGAGCACGGGGGTGGCGTGAAGCTCACAGAGTTCGCTTCACCCCAGCATTGCTGCTGTGCTCTCTTCCGGGCCTTTACCTATGGAACGTACAAGGAACGTTCTCTCAGATGTTCTATATTCCCATGAGCGCCTAACGCGCTTACTTCTATCTATCTTGTCCAGAGGAAGAACGTTCCGTTACCGAGAACGCTCTTGTGGTGTAAGCTAGCTAGATTCTACGGGTCATCCACTCCACTTAGAATATTCCGTTCATGAGAATCTTCTTGTGGCCAATAGACCATGACTCTGCGGACTATCTTACCGAATCTATTGCCAGATATACTGACACTCTATTACTGTGGTAAGTAGACAGTAGGATGGCGTGCGTTGTTGTTGCTTGTCGTCCCTGACTCCGTTGCTGTGATCGTTTGCCGATCAAGCGCAAGCGGTCGTGTGTTGGTACGTAACGGACAAATAAGTTTGTGTTGCTGCGTACTTGACGTGCTCCTTGTTGCTGCTGATTGCTGATTGATCATCTCTTCTAGCGATTTTTGCTTTTTTTTGGCACACTTCTACTTTCCAGCTTCTGGACATACAAGCCGTGGTCACAGGTGTCGTCCTTCCCTTTCCCCCCCGGTTATTGCCTTTATTTTTTTGGCTCATAGGGTTCAGCACCCACTGATCGTCGATTTTTCATCGAATGTTGCTAACTCACGCTCTCGCGCTTTCCGCAAGTCAATTAGTGCACAAGACGAAAAGTTGTACGAGTACGCACTCGGGGGGATTCAAACTCACGAAGCTGACCTATACCAGGCTCGGGGATATAACCTGATACGCCACCGGGGCAGTGAGTGATATAGAGCCGGTCGCCCCGGGGGTCTAGTGGGGTTACACTCGAATACTACTACTATTAATACTAGCGTTGGTCCTTGAGCTAAATAACCACCGTTGTGAGCTTTGTTGGCTTTATTTATTTGCAGAAAAATGGCAAAAAAAAGGATCAATTAACTGCTGAAATCGCCAAGCAGCGTGGGTAGGTACAAATCGACGCGAATCGAAGAAGGAAGAAAACGCTGAATTCTTCTCGCGATAAAAATTAGGGCAGGTGCCGTAGTGGGGAGGGGGGAGGGGAGCCCGCTATATGACCCCGGATCTAAGTTATACTACTGGGAGGGCTCGAGAGTAATGCGAGCATCACAATAAATGGGATGGGAAAAAGAAAAGAAATGAAGTGTATTACTGCTGCTGTATTAGTACGATATCCAAGCCAGTTGCACCGATCGACTCGATCTGGACTAACTGCTGTTGTATTATGCAAAAAGGTCCATGTATAACTTCTCTAATCACGCACAGCGGACATGGTTAGTCACCTTACTGGCCCCGGATGCTTAGTCGAGTAAAACCATCATAAGAAACGCACTCGACACGTTTCGTCGCCAGACTAGATGGTCAGTCGGCGTGTGCTCGGATTTACCGATCGAAATCTGATGAATGAAGCTCGGAATCGGATTCACTTAAAAAACGGTAGCTACTAATAGTAGTACATTGTTATGATTGTTAGTCTATATCGAACTCTTGTCATTACCTTACATACTGTACGCGCAGGCTATGATTGTATGTGGTGACTTTTTTTACCCTACCAAGTATTGAATCGAACAATTCGAAGTGCTGCCCTGCCCTACCCGAAGCATGGGTGCCGGCATGGCGTATGCCGGCACCCATGCGGAGCCCTTGTAATACAAATAAGATCATACCGTGTGCTGAACATGTATGAGATCGGCAATCCATTGAGCACATGACAGCACCAGGACACAGCGAGCAGCGCATTCCTCAGGGAAAAAGACGGGGTGGGGATTTAGGTTGAGGCGTGGGCTACCCCGATTCTACAAAAAAAATCAGATAATCTAGATCGTGATCTGTCCAATGTGTGCTTCCAGGGAGGTTGAGGTCCGAGCAGCGTATACACCTAGCGGGGGCGGAGAGGGTGAGTGCAAGAGAGCGCATGAAATTGCTCGATCCACAGGGCCCAAGTTGAGAGGAGAGCGCGGGAACCGTGGTATATAGACGAGCACCTGGAACTGTTGTATTGTGCCTTGTGTATGTGCTATCACGACTTGGGTGTAGCCCTACCCACTACCAAGATGTGATGACGCTTTGATTGCGGGCGATGCGATAATTGACCATTGTTTAGTTGACTATGCTTTGACGGCTCATGTAAATCCTTTTCATGATCATACAGTGGATCCAACAGAGGTGCAGTGACATGGTACATGCGGCAACAGGAAAACACAGCATATATGTGCCCTTCGTGAATCCCCAAGGTAGGTCCTATTGCTGCTAGTAATACTTGCATATGTGACCGCGAAACACTAATATAGAGCCTTGTGGTAGCCAACTACGAGCCTACGGTACTGCAATCGTTGGGCGTTTATTTTACAGAGGGTCGGGGGAATACTCCCTCCGGACCGTTGCCGACGCAAAACGCAAGCTGCTGACCAAAAAGTACCCATATACTAGCTCGTGTCTCCCCCCTCCTCAAAAACACTCGCCAGCGCCCGAATGCCTTGTCACTTGAAATACACCGGTCGGCACCCGAATGGGTTGTACTTGTGTTCCGGTTTTCCACGGGTCGGATCATTATTGGAGCCTGTAACCTCAAACTACTCGCAGGCGCGACAACACCAAACGCGCACGAAAAAGGCGTCGAAAAAAACTACATGGCATTCGGGGTACGGGACAAATATATTGTGGCTAGCGGGACAAAACAGGGTGGGATGGGACGGAGTGGTGACTTTGAAGCCAGGATTCATGACGGGAAGGGATGGGACGTTTACCTGGAAAGTACTATATACGCATCGTCTACAGATCTAGCGCGTGCAAAACATGCCAACTTACCCTCTGATGGGGAGAGGTCCCGCTGTTGCATCGATGGTAGCCTCTTCCTGCGAGGGGTAGAATCCCACCAGCTCCCGGATCGGCATGTCACCCTTTTTCAGCTGCGTGCTAAAGACAAGTTGCCAACTGCCCTCCACATCTTCCGCTGTGCGCAAGGGGAGGCGGTGCGAGAGCAGAAAGAAGGTTGAGTTGATGCTGGTCGGGATTTGATACTTGTTTTTGCTCTCGTGATGATGGTGATGTTGTAGCAGTAGTTCCTTGTTCGCTATCGTTACCATTGATAGTGTCACCGCTGCCATTGCTGCAAATGCTCGTAGTGCGGGTAGTAATCGTTGGATTCTAGATGAACACTCGTAGGAGACTTCGTTCTCGACAAAAGCAACGACGTAGGCGATCAGCTCATACCAGCACGTGATTACGACTGCACGCGCTACCGAAGCACAGACGAACGCGCATCGCTTGTCATATGTTGTCATACGCGACGCCTCAGCCGGCCGAGGCACCGTACCTGAAACGGCTGCCGGGGGACCGCTATCTTCCGCCAAATTCTGAGCCCCTCGGACACCTCTTCCACCGCAACTGCGCACCGTCAAGCAAAAGGTTGTTGCCGCGACGAAATAGCAATGCAGCGAACCAGTAAAGCGGGAAATCAGCAAAACAGCGAACCAAGCGAAGTGGGCGGTGCAGCAAAGCACCAAAACAGCGAAAAGCAAAACAGCAAAACAGCAAAGCAGCGAAAAGCGGCGAAGCACCAAAGTAGCGAAAAACAGCGAATACGCGTAGCAGAGGGTTAGACGATACAGTCCACCTCGGTCATCCCCGTCTGTAGGTAGGCTGTCTGTACGGGGCATATTACAGACAAATCCAACGGAGGCAAGCACGACGGGCACCGGTGGACAATTAGCCTACTGGACGGATCAGGCCTACGCAGTCCTCTCAGCGAGCAGGCGTAAAACCAGCTTGCCGAGCGTATGTGATGAAACAGCGCCTCCTATTAATAGAACACCACGACGATGGGGCAATACGCGGTAGAGCACAACGATGCTTGAAGAGTGGCGTCAAGATGTACCCCAATAGCAGTGCTTGGCACAAGAACGCTTAAGAACGGAGAAAGCGCATACCATTGGGCACCGTACTATTACGTCAGACGTGTCCTTTGCCACATGCAACACGCCATCGAGCAAAGCGGATTCATTCCACGAGCGCACGTGCCTTACCCGCCCTCCCCCGCGGAAGACGCCCATATTCGCCTGTGCTCGAACGCTCCCCTCCTTTTCGCAAGCATAACGGTCCATAGAGATGCAACGCTGCCGGCACACTAATTACCCTTGTGAGACTACAGACGGAAACAGTAGAAAAAAAATGACGATGGTAGCATCGACTGCACGAATCAACCCGGGTTGCTGGAGTAGGGGATGTTTCCGAAGAGCAACGAAAGCAGATGTACGACACATTGCGCAACATAGCCATACTCGGACTGCTGCACGCTCTTCGTGGAAGGATTATCACACTGCACTTCTCAAGTTTTAGGTCGATATACAACGGTCTCAACGCGGAACACGGGGGCAAGCACCCCCGCCACCTCCGCCGGAGGCGAAATATTTTCACGGCTCTCTCACGGAGAGAAGCATATCGGCTAGCGATCGCCGTCAGCTAAATCAGCGCCCCGCCCCCCCGTCGGGGAAGTGTTGCCGAAGGTGCTCCCGGAAAAAAATCTACTGGAGGCGCCACTGGAGGCATGCCCCCCGCTGTGTGTTTTCATGATACACAAAAAAAGCGTGACAATCAAGCGTTAAGCTTCACTCAAGTTTTAAACTGAAAACAACGAGTACTCTACCTCTCTCAGCCCATAATGGCGGACAGCAAATACACGAGACCAACACCCCGACCTCTTTATCACGACAAACCGCGCAACGCTTTGGCTGGGACGTGATAATTACACAGATGGGTCTAGAACAAAGTATACAAAACTGGTGCTTTTGTTTGATTTTTCAAGTCTCGCCTTGATTTACAAAAAAAAAATAGCCCCAACCCCAGTCCTGACCCATGAAAAGCTTCAGAACGAGAAAAAACATCAACTATTAATATGTATTACTTGGTTCTAGACTGTGTCATTTTAAATCACACAAACGTCTGGGAAATCACCATTTACCATCTTCCCGATCACCCAGAAAGCTCCAAGAACGGCTAGCGTCGATGTTCAGTTCGATTTGTTTCCGCCCGAAGACTCAAAGCGGTTAACTCGCGGGTCAGTGCAATGGCACGCGGATTGTGAATGCTCCAACACCTACCGAACACGACAGTGCGTAATGCACCCCCTCGGAAAAAAAATCACGATGATTTTCTCGACGACCGGTACATAGAGTGCAAACGCCAAGCGACACGCCTACGGGAATAGGTCGGCAGGATCTTCCGAGAGCTGCCATTTCCGATGTTTGTGCACCCCTGATTTCGGAGGAATTCGGCTCGAAAACTCATCCC
This sequence comes from Undaria pinnatifida, assembly GCA_012845835.1. Taxonomy (NCBI): domain Eukaryota; class Phaeophyceae; order Laminariales; family Alariaceae; genus Undaria; species Undaria pinnatifida. Next base: position 18,756,971 of record JABAKD010000020.1, read on the forward strand.
GGCGGGTATGTTCTACACTGTCCTATACGGTAGAACCACGGGATGGAAGAACCCCCATTCCTACTGCCCACGCCAAGCACACCTTTCCGAGTGTCCACCGCTGCCCTCAGCACCGTGTCTGGCTCGTCCGAATCAAGCTCCGACCCCGTCCCCGTCTCCGTCCCCGCGTAAAGAACGCCTTCCCGCCAACGGACGCGTCCATGATCGCAGTGGCGCATGGGTGACCATGCACCTTGATGCATGAGGGAAGACGACGAGGGCAGTGGTCCTGGTGTGCCGAAGGATAGGGGTGCGTTGAGGTTGGGGGATATTTGCGCGTGAGAAGTACTGTCGCGGTGCATACGAGCCGGTCATGGTTTTGGACGCGTTTTTTGCAGAGATACACATTATTGTGTTTTTTTAAGCATTTCACCCCAGTGATGTCATTCGGGGGCAGTCATCGGTATATGTATATTTATATGTATAATTGTGATTTTTTTTTCCCTTAGGGCACATCTCTTCGTGCTCGCACCTTTGTCCGAAACGTCGGGTGAGGTGGGCACAATTCGACCGTCGGGCTCACGTTGCCGGAGATTTGGGCGCGATCCGTGCAGTGTGTCGCGCGTGGCAAGCCTTTCAAACTTTTTTGGCCTTGGGCACACTTAAGGCAAATCCCCGGGTTTCCGCAACATCCCCGGGGATTGAGTTTCTGCATCCCCTATCCCCGCGTACGCACGCAAGATTTGGATGCAAACCGGGCTTTTCTGCTCGCAGAGGGTACACGTTTCTTTACAGCTTTTTGCACAGAGCACCACGCTACGATCCTGCCGTCCAGCAGCAGTCCAGCCCCCTAGCAGCAGCAGCCTGAAACTCTATGAGCGTGTGGCTGCTGTTGTAGTAGCTGATTCTTTGATCGGAGCGTGGCATTTGGCACCCCACCATACCCCATCTTTCTGGTGTGCTGCCGCTTCGGACGCATCTCAATTGAATATCCATAGATCGCGCCAATTTGGTCGGTAATATAGGAAAAATTATGATAGTAATTGATATACAAACCCATCCTTACATTTACGTCCAAAGAGGCGTGGCATTTGGCACCCCACCATACCCCATATTTCTGGTGTGCTGCCGCTTCGGACGCATCTCAATTGCATATTCATAGATCGCGCCATTTTGGTCGGTCATATAGGAACCTTTTTGATAGTAATTGATATACAAACCCATCCCTATATTTACGTCTAAAGAGGCAGTATTTTTCCGTACTACATACCAGAGGGGTATTGTTTTGTTTCGGGGATTTTGCTCACGCTACAGATGACAGGACCATACATGAGGACGGCACAATGCTACGTGTACAACCCTACCGCACAGCAGCAGTAGTGGGATACATCATGTACATGCGCGTAGCGAGTCCTCGCTATGCTGAGGCGAGTTGCTTTCGGCTCCACGAGGGGACGGTTTTGAATCGGACGACGATCAAAACAATCCAGCGTAATATTTCTCAACTATAAAAAGCAAACAGCAGTGGATATGGGCGCTGATGGCACCACGCTACGATCCTGCCGCCCAGCAGCAGTCCAGCCCCCTAGCATCAGCAGCCTGCAACTCTATGCGCGTGTAGATGCTGTTGTAGAAAGCTGATTCTTTGATCGGAGCGTGCCATTTGTCACCCCACCATACCCCATATCTCCGCTGCGCTGCCGCCGTGTGCATCTCCATTGCATTTCCATAGATCGCGCCAATTTGGGCGGTAATATAGGAACCTTTCTAATAGTAATATATATACAAACTCATCCTTACATTATACCGTACGTAATAGACAGAGTGTTTTTACGTACATAACAGAGGGGTAATGTTACGTATGGGTCGGAGGTTTTGCTCACACCACAGATGACAGGGACCAGACAACATGAGGATAACACAATGCTACGTGTACAACCTTGCCGCACAGCAGCAGTACTAGGACACATCATGTATGTGCGCGTGGCGAGTCCTCGCTATGCTGAGGCGAGTTGCTTTCGGCTCCACGAGGGAACTATTTTGAATCGGACGACGATCAAAACAATCCAGCGTAATTTTTTTAAAAATATTTTAAAAATACATACAATAGTTTTTCCATGTACTTTTTCGAACGCACACTGGTGAGGGTCCTTCCAACGCACACTGTGTCGGGCCCGGGGGGGGGGGTTCGGGGGGGGGCGCGTCGCCCCCCCCCGACACTGCTACTAGCATCCAAGCACCCTTCGGCTGCCCTGCCAACCCAGCACATACATCAACACCAACACACACTACACTGCTAGTACCATCCAAGCACCGTGCGGCTGCCATCCAAGCACAGTTCGGCTGCCCTGCCAACCCAGTGCTGGTGGTGCATTTTGGGACACACACACCAACACCAACACACTCTACACTGCTAGTAGTAGCATACAAGCACCCTTCGGCTGGCCTGCCAACCCAGCGCTGGTGGTGCATGCGCTGGAACGTTTGCGCCTCTGCTGTTCGATCCTGCTACATCACGATGCGGGACAACAAAAAAAACACAACACACAAACATTTCACTTCGTTGTGCCCTGGGCTGCGGACAAAAACATCCCTTCCCAAAAAGCCCTCCTCGTCCTTACAAAACCATAAAATTCAAATGGCTGCGATTCTGCGATTCCAATCAAACGGCGCGACGAACTACACCCTGGCACGCAAACAGCTCGTGGGTGCATTTTGGGACACACACACCAACACCAGCACACACTACACTGCTAGTAGTAGCATCCAAGCACCGTTCGGCAGCCCTGCCAACCCAGCGCTGGTGGTGCATGCGCTGGAACGTTTGCGCCTCTGCTGTTCGATCCTGCTACATCACGATGCGGGACAACAAAAAAAACACAACACACAAACATTTCACTTCGTTGTGCCCTGGGCTGCGGACAAAAAAATCCCTTCCCAAAAAACCCTCCTCGTCCTTACAAAACCATAAAATTCAAATGGCTGCGATTCTGCGATTCCAATCAAACGGCGCGACGAACTACACCCTGGCACGCAAACAGCTCGTGGGTGCATTTTGGGACACACACACCAACACCAGCACACACTACACTGCTAGTAGTAGCATCCAAGCACCGTTCGGCAGCCCTGCCAACCCAGCGCTGGTGGTGCATGCGCTGGAACGTTTGCGCCTCTGCTGTTCGATCCTGCTACATCACGATGCGGGACAACAAAAAAAACACAACACACAAACATTTCACTTCGTTGTGCCCTGGGCTGCGGACAAAAAAATCCCTTCCCAAAAAACCCTCCTCGTCCTTACAAAACCATAAAATTCAAACGGCTGCGATTCTGCGATTCCAATCAAACGGCGCGACGAACTACACCCTGGCACGCAAACAGCTCGTGGGTGCATTTTGGGACACACACACCAACAACAACACACACTGCACTGCTAGTAGTAGCATCCAAGCACCGTTCGGCAGCCCTGCCAACCCAGCGCTGGTGGTGCATGCGCTGGAACGTTTGCGCCTCTGCTGTTCGATCCTGCTACATCACGATGCGGGACAACAAACACAACACACAGCAAAAACATTTCACTTCGTTGTGCCCTGGGCTGCGGAAAAAACGTCCCTTCCCAAAAAAACCTCCTCGTCCTTACAAAACCATGAAATTCAAACGGCTGCGAAACGGCGCGACGAACTACACCCTGGCACGACAACCAGCTGGTGGTGCATTTTGGGACACACACACCAACACCAACACACACTACACTGCTAGTAGTAGCATCCAAGCACCGTTCGGCAGCCCTGCCAACCCGGCGCTGGTGGTGCATGCGCTGGAACGTTTGCGCCTCTGCTGTTCGATCCTGCTCGTGCGGTACAACCAACACAACACACAGCCAAAACATTTCACTTCGTTGTGCCCTGGGCTGCGGACAAAAAAAAACGGGAAAAAAAACCTTCCCAAAAAACCCTCTTCGTCCTTACAAACCCTTAAAATTCAAACGGCTGCGCTTCAAATCAAACGGCGCGACGAACTACACCCTGGCACGCGAACAACCAGCTGGTGGTGCATTTCGGGACACACACACCAACACCAACACACACTACACTGCTAGTAGTAGCATCCAAGCACCGTTCGGCTGCCCTGCCAACCCAGCGCTGGTGGTGCATGCTCTGGAACGTTTGCGCCTCTGCTGTTCGATCCTGCTCGTGCGGGACAACCAACACAACACACAGCAAAAACATTTCACTTCGTTGTGCCCTGGGCTGCGGACAAAAACAACCCTTCCCAAAAAACCCTCCTCGTCCTTACAAACCCTTAAAATTCAAACGGCTGCGCTTCAAATCAAACGGCGCGACGAACTACACCCTGGCACGCAAACAACGAGCAGCGCACACCGCACACCCTCTTTTTCTATCCCTTCTCGGGTACACCGCGCTCTTCGGTGTTACGCTGGAACGTTTGCGCCTCTGCTGTTCGATCCTGCCCTTGCGGTCTGCCGTGTCTGCGTGCAATCAAACGGCCGCGCTTCAAATCAAACGGCGCTACGAACTACACCCTGGCACGAACACCCTCGCAGCGCACACCGCACACCCTCTATTTATATCCCTCGTCGGATACACTGCGCTCCTCGGCGTTGCGCTGGAACTTGCGCCTCTGCTGTTCGATCCTGCCCTGTGTGGTCTGCCGTGTCTGCGTACGGCGGCGACTGCGTCCTTCAGTTCGGCTGCTGCATACTCTCTCTCGCTGGTTCCTGTCGCAGCTCATCTCCGCCGCGTGCTGTGGGTGTCTGCTATGAGCCTCTTCGCTCGTTCTAGGCTCCTCCTTCCCTGCGGCTGCGTGTTCTTCGCCCTCTTCAAACCTTACGGCGTACCACCTCCTCGTGCTGCGGCAGAATCTTTGCACACACCGTGCAGCGGAACGTCCCTACAGCAGAGCGGTATCTTGACGACTGGGGACACCAACTCTTCCGATACACATTCACAGGGCTCTCTCTGTGTGGTACATACATGGGTAGCGCAGCAGTACTCCTGTGTGTTTGCGTGTGTAGGATACGCGCACGTGTTCGAACCTTCCATACTACCTCACCCTCCTCCAGCGTTCCTGCGGTACAAATCCCTTCCATCACCTGTGTATGCATCATCTCCCATGTATGTAGTCTAGACTACGCGTCTCCAGCTACGGCTGTGCGTCCTGTAACAAATGTTCCGTGTCTTTCAGCACGTTACATCCTACACCTGCGTACAACGTAACCCATGCGCACATTGTCATCACACCATGCGGCCTTCCTCGCCAAATTCTGCTGTTCCCTTTACAGGGGACTAAGTACGAGCATCCTATCGGTGACATTCTCCGCCTCAAAGTGAAAGTCGCCGGCTAAACATTCCGCCACTCCCGACGATCGCCAAGTGCCCTCTCGCGCAGTCAAGTGTGACAAAACATTCAGCCACTCCCGACGATCGCCAAGTGCCTTCTCGCGCGATCCAGTGTGAAAAATCATTCAGCCACTCCCGACGATCGCCAAGTGCCTTCTCGCGCAGTCCAGTGTGACAAAACATTCCGCCACTCCAGACGATCGCCAAGTGACTTCTCGCGCAGTCAAATGTGATAAAACATTCCGCCACTCCAGACGATCGTCAAGTGCCTTCTCGCGCAGCGAGCCAACAGTCAAGTGTGACTAAACACTTCTCCACTTAACACCAAAAAGCACTTGACTAAACATGTATTTTACCTTACTTGGTACTAACTGCGATGTTTCGCAATTTCCAAACCGTGCACAACACCGGTCGTTGTCTCTGCTCGCCCCGTACTAAGAGAACATGCGACACTCTACGTACAGCTTTCGTAAAGAGATTACGCATTTCACACTTCCAGTGGCTTGACCTTGTTGGTGTAGACGTTGCTAGATGTGCTTGGTCTGTTGTCCGTCGCTTGGACTTACAGGCTTAACTTCATCTTGAAGTTGGAGAGGTAGGTAGATTTATTTATCTCGAAACTTATTGCCGTCATCGGCTCCGCCTCGACTGTTAATTATGCGGCCAGTCCCCGCGTGGTCTCGATGTTTATGGGCTCGTCGTTCAGGATGGAGAGAAAGCTTGAGGTTGGCTTGCGGGTGTACACGAAGGCCGGAGATGTCGCCAGTGGCTCTTGGTCGTCTTGTGTTGATTCCGCAGATCCTGTCTCGGGTTTTGCCCATGGCTGTCCTTTTGCTGTCATGAGCTTGTGAACCTCCTCCTGTCGGTCTGTTTCGTTGTTCTTGAATCTAAAAAGCAAACAGCAGTGGATATAGGCGCTGATGCTCCATGAGAAAGGGCTTCTTTGTCTCAGCGACAATAGAAGCCCTACAGTTCCTCATTCCGCGCACTCTCTGCGACGAACTGGTGGTGAAGGGGGATGATTGCCCATCGTGGCGTGTATCACTCGTCGTGAAGTTCAATATCTGGCTCAACAAGACACGAAGAGTACCTATTCTGAAATTAAATAGCTGATTTCCATATGAAACAACAGGAAATAAAGAAAAAACTTCAAAACCAAGATAAAAAGACGGCGCACGGAACAACTGCTGGTTTTGTTTTTTTTGCCGATTGAGAATCCACCTATTCGGCCTTTAATTTTTTACCACGCAAATTTTACTGCATAAGAGTCGCCCGTTTAAAAAGTCCCCATCGTACGAGTACTGGCGCTGGACACGTACGTACTGATAGGGTTACCACATATTTACGGTTCTCCACCACGACGGCGAGAGAGCGAACCGTACCCGGGAGGGCGCCTCCCCACACTCCGCTTCTCGAGCTCCGGACAAGAACATAGTTTTCACTACCACCAGGTACATCTTATTTGCCCACAGACAGTCAGATGTTGGATGTTTGAGTTTTGTGCTTGCGCCACTCCCTGAGGCACTTCCCGGAGGGGAACCTTGTATTTCACATGGGTCAGGGTTAGGGTTAGTTCCATCCATGATGAAAAACACAATAACGTAGGACACCCCGTTTTGAGTCAAGTTGCCCTCCCAACGCCCTCCCAACCACGTTCGCTTTTGGCAACGTTCCTGATGATGCCTGGCACCAGGTTGGAATGATGCCAGAAGTACGAGTTGTACCGGACCCGTAAGTCCGGGCGTGTTTTCGTCTACCACTCTGAACGGAATTTTAAGAACCGTCCTGGTTATTAATATACATAATGTATATCGTCAACGATCCTTATAATTACGTCGAGACTGGTACCAATAATACTAATACTGCACGCAATACAGTGTACATACAGCAGCAGTATAATACCTGGTTCCGGAGGTGTTTTGATCTGGCGCATCGTTACCTGATACCTGGTACCAGGTAATATTTTTTGTCTGCGGCTGTGGCTGCATCAAGTCGCTTTCAACTAAGTTACTGCAGTTACTGCTGTAGTACCGCAGACGGGTAGTGCGAACACTGCGACTACACACTACACTGGGTAGTACCGGTCCTCTAAACCGGTGTAGTATCGATAGCGGTCAAGGCTATCTTTAATTTCAAATGTGTATGTGTAGGGTGCCACCCGCCGGGTACTCGCCACGAACGGGCAAACCGCTCTCGTCTGCACCGGTAGCTTGCCACAAGCCACGCTCTACCTTCACACGAGAACAATGGCGGTGTTTCCTCGAGAAGACCCACAGCAACAGACAACATGTGCAAAGCCGCGTCTTACTCAACCTCGAAAAAAACTTGTTCCTTACCTGTGAAAGCATGAGCTGGCTTCACAAGCAGCAGGCACAGCGCGCGTCGGAAGCAAGTGGGCACCATGGTTTCGAAGACTGCGCCCACTAGACTCCCGTCTTGGCAGTTTGACGTTCCAATTGGGAAAAGGCTCAAGCTTGACCCGCTACCCCCAAGCCAACAAACCTTGGTACCTTGGTTCCACGCTAGTGCTACGCAGTAAATGAGGGCGATCATGACAGTCCTTCACGAATAGACTTAATTTGATCGTAAATATAAGACACCGTTGTTATTATGTAAGATATAAAAAATATGCCTTATATTTAAGATCATACTCCACATACGTACCAGACACACTGATACGTAACGTAAATTTAATGAACGTCTGGTTCACTCATATATACTTGGCAACGGTCCCTATATTTCCGTTCAGAGTGGTACAGAACATGACAGCAGTCCACAGCATTCATTGCTGTAGGATCGTACCATGCATCATGCATACAGCAGCAGCAGGGTGTGTATCCGAGGGCTTCGTTCAGCCTTCTTTGTTCGCCATTGGCGCTGATAGCTGGTATTAATAGCATGCCGTGAACCACCGCGGAGGCCAGATGGCCGCGAACCAAGCAAAAGTAGTGATGCACACCATATCAACCAGGCACGTGGTATCTTGGTATGGTCTAGTCTATACGAGTTATTGTCTTACTATTTCGTTCTGCCGAGTACCGGTTCCCCCCCCCGCTCACCGCCGGTGACGACTTTAAAGTGGCCGTTCATACTGAAGCACAGACAGCGCCGGTAGCTTGCGTTTTTCTGTTTTCAAGGATGCGCCACACACCGCTCCCCGCTCCCCGCTCCCCGCTTCTCCGCCCCGCTTCTCCGCCCCGCCCCCCCCCCCGGCCCCCCAAGAGTTTTTTGCTTTGAGAAGCTTTGAGTAGGTGCCGGCACCGTGGCAGGTTACAGCTAGCTGGGGGTGTTTCAAATTCGCACTCATCTACCGTCGGTGTTGAGGCATTTTTCACTTCACAATTGTCGGATCGCGCCGGACATCGCAGGACTTCGTTCGGCATTCTTCGCGAAATCCTGTGAAGCCATATGGCTTGCGCCCAAAGTTGTATGATGATAGCCGCTGGCGATCGGTGGCAGGGTTGCCATGCCATATACCCCAGCTGGTCACGGCGGTGGAGAGGTTCTGGCGGCCTTATATACGGACACAGTATCACCCTAAAGATATTATTTGTTCGGCAATGCCTGAGCGAAGCAGACACCTCGCGTTGTAGGCACTTCTCTTGCGATGTACCTTGCATTGATAATCCGTTCAACGTGGCTATAACGAATGTCTTCCTGCACCATCAACATATATATAGTCTATATTTAGACTATGCTGTCACTACATACATACATGTAGTCTAGACTATACTTCGAAGCAAAGTAGTAGAATAGTATTTGATACAGGTGCATGACATCAGGGCGGCGAAGGCGGCGCAAAAGACGATCACCCGGGGACGGGGGCGAGGCTGGTATGGCAGGGTTTCCCCTGAACGGTGGTGAGCAGCATGGTCTTGCCATCATATATGGTCGGAACGTCTGTGGTATTTGTGTGTGTCGCGCAGGGGGGAAGGGTTATTGGATGCCCATTTAAATTAGTTTTTAAATAGTTGCAGTCTACAAGTACTGAAAGCAGTATGCTTGAGATAAATGTTTAAACCACACCCCGCAACGTGTGGTGAGTCATTGTGACACGAGTTCTCGTTTCAGGATACGTACACATCGTTTTTCGCGTCCTCTCCGTTGTCCATTGAGCGAGCCGCAAGCTCGAGGTGGTCTCTTTTGATCCGAGGTGAAACCTCTGAATCGTTTTGCATCTGCCGTCAATGCCGTGTTGCGAACACGTAGTACTAGAGGTAACAAACGTCTCCGCCGAAACAAAGCCTCCATCTCACGACCATATCAAACTGCCCCAACTAGGTGAGCGTATCGATTGATGCCTACGTTAATGTCCTGGTAGTACACGCTATCTGCCAGACCTGTGACCTCGTGAAACGAGCAACCTACGGTTGGGACGTAGCGATCCCGTTGACATCTAAAAATTTAATAATAATAGAAAATAACGAAGGACACAACCGTCACGTATTACATTCGACCGCCAACCGTCCGCGTACACAGCTGCTCCCATAGTAGACTATGCATGCGCGTTTTCGAACGGACGGCTATATCTATGTATGAATACTTTGCTCTGATAGATGCGAGGCTGCTTCACGCTTCGCGCGGCATCGAACGGCATGCGGTGATCTGTGCCCATCGCCTCAATCCTGCGAGCCCTCGACTAGAAACGCGGCGGAATGGCAGGTAAGCTTCGGATATTAGACTACCTGGTAGTCTAGACTAGGATATTTGATATTTTGGATTTTGGATTTTTGGATATTTCAACACATCTTTCGGTTCGTCGAAGATATTCTTTGCAGAGAACAAACAAACGTTGGCCTTCCACGGTGTACGAAACATGAAAACGAGATTGCATCGTTGCATCTTCATTTCAGCAGAGGGCAGAGGGCAGCGGGCAGAAGGCGCACATCATTCTGACTACCCGTTGAAGGTGCACTGGTGCGACCGGTGAGCCATCCCAGGGTGCGCACTGCTGTCCGATGACGACGTGTCTGCTGTGGGCGCCTCGAATGAATTTTTACTGCTTTCTGGCGGCGGTTGACCTTTTCTGTGTTTGACCTGGAGAGATGGGGAGATAGTCACTTGTTGTCTCACCCTGATTCTACCCTACAGTAAGCTGTTCATGTTTAATCGTTTTCGCAGGTATACTACTTGCTCCCTCTTTAGGGACGTTCTAGAGCTCTTCCTCTGCGGACATTCGGAAGTCGCGCCCACGCATCTTTGACGCGTTGGCTCTATTGATAGATGTCGAGTAGTACTTCCCGGCTCTAGCCGACCGAGAGCAGCCGTCCTTCTTTACTTACTTGGACGTTCGCATCTGCCTGCTATTACACCCAGGAAAAGCAGCGAACCTGGTGATCGACATTATATATCTGTTCCACTAAAAGCCATCTCCGTCTTACTAGTAGTGTTGTTGAAATGTTTGTCAACGGGCGTAGAGTGTGTGCCTGGTGTGTCTGGTGGCGTCAAAGCGTTGTTAATCCCTGAGGAATGATATAGACCTTCGTGGCCCCGACAACGGACCACCATACTTTTCTTTCTTCCGCTGACGTTTGTATGTATTGCCGGAGCTCGTCCCTGTGCGACTAAGGGACTAAAAAAATAAACTGATCATTAAATAAATTAAATATGATCTGAATAGTACTGTTTGTATCGTACCAGGCACAGACATCAATAGAACGATCTTCCTCGGGGTCCAAAAATGCTACAAGTACCCGGGTACGAACTGAGGCAAAAAACAACTGATCATAAAGTATACAGTCTAAAGTATCCGCTGCCGTTTGTACCAGACACAAGCAGCAGTAGAACGAACCTCCCGTGCCCCAAAAAACTACTGCCAGAGGTACAGCAGTATGAACTTGTCGCAAACGTGACGGGGACACAGAAAATCGCGTTGTTGTGTCTTTAAAACATGAGCCAGTGGTAAAAAGACAAAGCCTACTCGTGCAACTGCCGACAACGCACGAAAAATTGATCCTTCAATTAGTATTAATAGTGCAGTCCTTAGTACGGAGTGTGCGAATAACATCTTCTGCATCGCTCATTAACACATGTCATGAATGAGCCAGTGCGAGCGGTGGACGTATAGTATTCACAAACTTAGATGTATCACGCAGCAGCTTGTAAAGATGAGAATATCGACCCTAAATTTATCAATAGTGCAGTCCTTAGTACGGAGTGTGCGAATAACATCTTCTGCATCGCCCATTAACACACGAGCCAGTGCTAGCGGTGGACGTATAGTATTCACAAACTTAGATGTATCACGCAGCTTGTTTGTAAAGATGAGAATATCGACCCTAAATTTATCAATAGTGCAGTCCTTAGTACGGAGTGTGCGAATAACATCTTCTGCATCGCCCAGTAACACACGGGCCAGTGCGAGCGGTGGACGTATAGTATTCGCAAACTTAGATGTATCACGGCAGCTTGTAAAGATGAGAGTATCGACCCTAAATTTATCGAACTCACAGCTGACGCGTTTCGATTTTTTCCTAAAATGATCCCTGGTACAACAACAGCAGAAGACGCAGCAATTTGCATGCGCCCACATGCACGTGATGGAACAGCTATATATAGACTATATTCTTCCCACACCAAACACCAGCACGCCGTCTTTTTGGTCTGGCAACTCACGGGTTTTATGTTTGGTACGTACGTGTCGCTGTTGCGAGATACAACACCAACCCAGCATGCGTGACACTCATAATCTAGTACCAGCGAACGACCTAGACAGTTTTTCACTGTATTTAAGCTGTACTTGTCATACGAGGACGTCATATAACGTCGATACATCGTACAGGACGTCAGAGGGAAAACAGTAGTATGACAAAAAATGACGAGTGCGGCAACACCCACTTACTTGTTCGTTGCGAGATGGTACATTTGGTGTCCGAACTATAGTATGATGAGAATATTGGAGGGTTTTAGTCCGTTTGACCGATGCGAAAAGGTGAAAAAAACTGCCTACCCATACTAAGCCATATATGGCATCCCCGCTGGACCTGCGGGATAGCAGATCGGCCGGATATGTCATACGCCAATGTTAAGGTATTGCTGGGGTACAAGTCCGACAATACGATTTATGCGCAGGTTCGAGCCGACGACGCCCTTTGCTAAGGTATTAGAGGGCATTAGACTAGTCCGTTTGACCACTGGTAACAGGTTGACCAAGTGCCCACCCAAAGGAAGCCTCGTACATGAGTATAATGCCATGAGTCGCATGGCACGGGTGCAGGATGATCCTACTCGTACTGTTACTAATACACAAGCATACACGCTTACACTACTTGTAGGCGATTGATAAGACCAAACGTATACTTGTAGTTTTTTGTCACGATTCCTGTGCTCCAAAAGGGTCCATATGTTCATACAAGTACATCGTTTACCGTACAGGGTATATTGACAATAAAAGCAGCCTGGTCATCAAAGCTGCTGGCTATTATCGCGCGGACATACTATAGTGTTCGGCATCAAAACAAGCTGTCCCCTCGATCGCACCTACGTAGACAACATGTGTAGTCTGTGGCCGCTAAAGTGCTCGCCGTGGGGCAAATCTATTACTACATACACGGCACCTGGTAGTAGTTTGGAGAGACAATGTTGAACGCTATCCCGACAGAATACGAAGGCTGCTCGTGTATCTGATCGGTCATCGCACCCCCAACCGTTTGCTTTACCATCCTACTTGAATGGCGTAATTTTCTTACCAAGTACGCTGGACGACATGAGTGACATTGGTGCTGAACCGCCTGACGGCGGCGAAGAGGATGAAGAGGCTGGATCGTCTCTATCGAACGTGGTGTATGCCGCTCTTGAGTGCGAGAGGTCTTTGAAGCTCGAGGGAGAACGGTTGGTCCCGGCAAACGTGAGTCCCCGACACAGTAGTTATCCTCACTTGTGGAGCTAGAAAAGTGTTCCAAGACGTAGTTCAGGGTTGAATCCTGCCGTTCCAGGGTAGGAGAGTGCTATTAGGCCTAGTTTGGGTTGAGTGTTGCCATTTTATTCGGGAGGGGGGGTTATGCGGCTTAAGTTTCGGCAGGCGAAAGATTAACGTTTACCACCAGTCCAACGAACTAATACCCATCCTACCGATTAACATTGACTGGCACATATACTCATGCACATTGATGGGCTCTTAAACGAGGGAGGCATGAACCTATCGTATGTCGCATTTCCGACAAGCAAACGCCGAAGAACCCCACAAACCAAAGTATACCTCCACGAGTGTGGACCCGTATGACTGCCGCTCTTGCTGTATCCGCAGCTCTAGACGCGTATCTAGTGACAGCAACAGCTACCTAGGCGCATCCGGCCGTGATCACCCCCCTCTGTAAACAAGTCTTCACGCCTGCCACGGAGAACACTAAACGGCAACGTCCTCGCTGAGGCACCGGAGGCACCGCTCTTGGCCTACCCTGACTGGGACGGAACCACCAACAAACGGCCGTCCCTTCTTTGCTGAGATATGCCGGCGTCGAATGTTTCGGGGCAACTCTTGAACGGCAACGAAAAATAAAGCATGTGTTGTAAGAAAAGCAGCTCTTGAGCAGAAACGTTACGATGGCTTAGCCTGTCCTATCGTCCATACCGGCCACACCACTTTCGATTCCTAACGCCACTAGACTCCACTCGGTGTGCTGCAGACTCTGGCAGTGTCGTCTCAGCTACTCTTTGGGTTCGGCATTCTTTATTTTTCCCAACGTTTAGGCGCTGGAAGGTTTCGACGAAGTCACCGATTTCTCCGAGGCCGGCTTTTATAACCTCCCTCCTGGATGGAATTTCAGTACTGTAACTACAGCAAATGCAGAATGCACGCTAACACCGATTTCGTCCTATGGCTACCGCTACCTGTGACGGCGCGTGACCGCAGCGGCCGCGGTCGGTCGATCCCGCCGGACGACGAAAACGTATACCTGGTGATACTACTATCTCGTCTGCTCCCTTGACCTTTTCCCCTCTGGATCCCCTTTTCCGAGTAATGTGTAGGCTTGGATGCGCCGCTGCCTTCAAGCCAAAGCATCGGTTTGGGTGGGCTGTTGTTCTCTAGTTCTGATTTGAATAATTTTAGTCAACCAAGACTGGTCCAGGAGCAAGAGTTTCGGAGGAAATGCTCATGACTCATCCCAGTAGCCTTCAATATGGTTTGACGTTTTCTTTTGTTTAGACCACCACTGCCAGTAGTGGGGGCAAACGGTATCTAGTTGTGTTGCAGCAAATCGAAGCGTAGTAAGCAAACGCGTATATACGTACCCGTTTCTGGTCACGTTCGCGTGGGGGGGGGGATTCTACTACTAACGTGGTCTACCAAAAGTACTGAAGGTGTGTAACATTTACGCCCCCGCTTTCCCATTTTCTATGACTATTTTTGAAGGCGAGCGAACCAAATATGTACCCTCCCCCCCCCCCCCCCCCCCTTCATGCCGAAACATCCTTCGATCTACGAGTTTCCCAGCAAAGGTTGTCGACGACAACGAACGCCGCACATGTTCGTTTATGAACTCAGCACCTGCTGTACACATGTGGCGAGAACAAGTTAGAGGGTTTGTTTTCGCCGAGGAGGCAAAAGAAAAACAAGGATTTTGTTTATGCGGTATTTTTCGCCGCAGACAAAAGCTTTTGAGGCACCTTTTGCGACGCTGCTTCACACATTCACGCCAGCCATTATATATAGAGGGTAACAGGAGCGGTAGAGACGCAAATTTCGAGTATTTTGCGCGTAAAATGTCCTTTTTTGTGCCTCATTCGGGCCGTCTCGGGCGGCATCCGTCGAAGATGTTGGCAACTTTTTCATTGGAACATCTGACCGCCCCAAACTACATTGTTTGCTACATCTATCTTGCACCCCTCACATCCTGAGAAAGTCGACGCCTCAAAACCGAAGACTTTCTGGTTTATGCGGGGAATTAATATAGTTGTTTCCCCTGTCAAAAAGGTTAACCCGCCTCCGCTAAGATCCCCCTGTTTACCGAGCGCTGCACGGTCGACTCGTGTCTCGGAACAGCACAACAACATGAAAGAGCGGCCTGGACAAACTCATAGGTCGGCCTTCTGCACGGTCCGCGAGCTATTATTTGCTATTCTGAAATGTTTTTTTTTTTTTTTGGTCTTAGCTGAAAAGCTACGAGCCTGCCTTGAGGAGTGATTTCCCCATCTGGTAAAAACCGATCTTCACACGATCACACGAGTAGTCGCGTCCCTGAATCTGCTAAAAAAAACGGGAAAATCTGGCAGTGCAGATATATGGAGGCTATTGTAAGGATACTGGCCGGAGACATAGAGTGCCCCCTGCAGGTCTGCCAATTGAGCAGGTCCTCGGAGAGTACTCACTTTCTTAGCCTTCGTAGTCGTTGCTTTACTCGGTTCCACCCGAGCCCCGGGTGGCTTCTGAGATCGGAGGCACGTGCCTCCGATCTATTTCCTAACTATCCCGAACATAAAACGCTAGCCTTATCATACAAAACCCATCAAAATGATCTCAATTTGGATCATTACAGGCCTTTCGAGGCCGTATCTTAACACTAGCCCACCCTGATGAGCTGCATATGCAGAAATATGGGAGATTCGGGGAAACTCCGGCTCTATGAACTAGACCATGAGTCGAAGATGCGGCTCCTCAAAACCCACTCCCACACCTCTAACGGTGTGGCTATGGAGCCAGGAACACGCGAAGAAAAGCAGTTGAAGGAAACGCAGACCCTACAACCACCAGTTCGACTGTGTCCACCTCTGCCTTGCTTTGCGCTCCAGCCCCTTCTTCGTTGACGACGCGCCGACGAACAGCGACAGCAACCGGTAATGCACCCCCGCTGTAGAATATGGATTCTGGCCCGGCAGGGCCCCTCGACCATCTTCCAGACGAGGTTCGCGCGTTACTCGCCTGCCGATTGGAAGCGAGAGCAGCACGCTGAGCCGACGTGCCACACCATGATGCGTTACATCTCTAGCGACCGGCCATCGGCCCTGCCGCTCGACTTTTGGACGTGCTACCCCTTGCACAAGTGTCCCTCCCTCTCAGACATCCACGAGCTGGCGCGGGTCGACTACATACAACGGACGACGACATCGTCATACTCGTCCGTAACCCGACACTGCCGCCAACAAGGTCTGACATACCCAACCCTGTGGAGCGAGCTGCTTGCTTGCCAAACGACGAGCCTGTTCGCATCCACGTCCCCCTGCTTATGCGCCCTTGGATTATGCAAGCTTGTCACATACTTCAGTGTCGTCCGCACGTTGTTGGAAGGTGTCGTCCGTGTGGTACGTGCCCGGCGACCAACAGGAGGGGCCCCTGCCATATCTCACTGCTGTTGTGGTCGCCGTTGGAGGAGGAAGGGCGCTCCCTCCATGGAGAAGCCACCCGTGAAGGAACAAGGGTTGTGGGCTCGATGGAAAGCAAAAGCAAAATCGCTACGAAAACAGCTATCGGAAAGATTGGAGGAACGCTGCCACAACAGCAAGTCTAGCCTGCCGACGACGCCATCATGTAATGATATTGGGCGGAGACACAGAGTGCCCCCTGCAGGTCTGCCAATTGAGCAGGTCCTCGGAGAGTACTCAATTTCTTAGCCTTCGTAGTCGTCTCTTTATTCGATTCCACCAGAGCCCCGGATAGCTTCTGAGATCGGAGGCACGTGCCTCCGATCTACGGAGTATTTCCTAACTATCTCGAATATAAAACGCCAACCTTATCATACGAAACACATCCAAATGATCCCAATTCTGATCATTTTAGGCCTGTCGAGGCCGTATCTTAACACTATGAAGACTGGCATATCTGGGATGATTTCCGTTCAAAAGCGAAACAAATCGCAATCAATTGGCATGTGAACGTACGTAACGCCCCCCCCCCCCCACCATTTATTTTATGTTCAATATGACAGTTTTTTGTATGTAAAAAAACGGCTCGTTTTTGGGCGTACTTTCCTGTACGGATTTTGTCGCCTGCAGTGCCCCTCTCACACTATGCATGGTTTGGCAGTCTACAGTCTGCCCTATCTCCTTCCCTGTACACTGCAGGCGTTTCACCTAATTTCAGGTCAAGGGAAGCGACAACTCGCCGCGTGAATCTATCGGGCTTCCACTTAAAAAATCTTGCTCGCTGGCTCACTCGATGCGCGCACGCGCGCTAACTGTCGAGAAACTAAACAAAGCAGAATTAAAATTTCAAACTTGAAAACGACACCCAGGAAGCACAAACCCAACTTTCAGCACCACGGTCGCGTCCTTAAATTGACACGGACTACTCTGCCGTTTGGTGAGCTCTTTTATTGATAGTCGTGGCACCAAGTTACATACGTAGTCTATAGTCTATGCTTGCACCTCCACAATTACTACGTACTTACTTGTAGTGTATTGCGGAATTTTTAATTTTCGTCGCTGTACGAGCCGTGAAATGGAGTGCCCTCCGTAGAAGCGTAGACTAGAAGGATAGCAGTCACCGTCGTTTTTTAAATTTTGAATTTGAAATTTTGAAAAATTGAAATTGGGTAGTTCAATGTGCCCTGGAAGGGGTTATTCTTTGGGCAGGAGGGGATTTCATTTCCTCCGCATACCAGGTGCCAGGTATTATAGCCGCATGGCCCTGCAGCCTGCGGTATGCGGTGCGTCGTTTGTAGCGTACGTGTTGTATATCGCCATGAGGCTGCGCAACGTCGCGCGAACATGCCCTGTGGCAAAAAAGTTGGCCTGCCGGATGCTCGCCACCTGGCTGAGGTGCCGAGCACTTGTTGGACAATACCTGGTAATTGACACGTGCGGTGCTTTCGCGAGTGCCCGGAGCTGTTACCTGGGCAGGGTAAACATGATCAGCTCAGACATCAGTCGACCAGCAGCATGCAAGATGGCGCTTAGCTCAACAAAGGACCCAAGCAATCACACATACATGGGAGGGTGTCTTGCACAGATCATTATGGACTCAATCCAACCCCTAGGCGAACCTACGGCGGCCGGCGCGCTGCCTGCCTGTTGCTGGTACCGTGAGAGCACGTTGCCTATCGGACGGCGTGCATCGACTAAACATCGCTTGTTGCAGTTTCATCGTTGGCATTCACAGCAGCAGCATTGCGACTCGTACAAGGAGAAAATTGGCTGTCGCCCAACCTGCTGCTGGCATTCGGGGGGCTGGAGGCTGCGCCTCGCTCTACTTTACTCGTGTTCTTCAATTCCGCGTATGTAAGTTTGGTATGCCTTGTAGATGCGTGAGTGTTTCCTACCACCAGGTGCGGATGACCCACAACGGTCATGAGTTTGAAAGTTTGAACGCGCATGAACAATGAGCGGCGCGATACGATGCGATTGGCCGCGGACGATTCTATGTTGGCATTCTCGTACAAGACGCCTGATACTCGTATAGCGGTAAAAATACCTGGTAGGGTAATGAGTAATAAGAAAGCCAGGCTGAGATTCGCATCGGGAATCGTAATATTCAAGTTTGTGTAGAACACACGATTTCTCAAATACCTGTTACGGGTAAGGCTTTAGTCTAGTGCCACTAAACTATCGTTTCATATGTAGGTACAACAGTAGAGTATGCGTATGTAACCTGGTGCCTATACGTTAGCCAGAGAATTCGTATTACGGCCGCCGAAGTAGCTTGTGCTTAATGGAATTACCCTCAAAAACATTATTTGAGCTGCATACGGGTCATTACCAAAGTGCAACCTGGCAACTACTGTGACAGCCAGCGGAGCTGCCCGCGGGCCGCGGGAGAAACTGCCGGGATTCCTGCTGTAACATTCCGCCGACGTTTTAACCCGTATATAGTTTGGGATCAATTAGGCCTCTCTGCTGCGATCTGCCGGGGACTCTCACCCAGGGCTACTACCTCCGCGTTGATTCAATGGTAATCAACGCGGCACCTCGTCGCAGAGAGTAGCTACCCCGGTAAAATAAACACTACAAAATAAAACTGATGTCGTTGTCGGCGTGTCTCGCGCACAAATGATGGGCGGGCGGGATGGTCTGTTTTCCCCAACCACTTCCTACTCTCTAGCTGCTGCACGGGAGCCGACGATGCAAGTGAGATCGTCTTGCTTTTTCTGTACAGCTATCAGGCTTTTCTCCCACCCCGGGGACGGCCTTCTTCCGTCCCCGGGGTTTTGCTCAAGATACTGCTGTGACACTTCGCCGACGCTTTAACTCGTATATAGTTTGGGATCAATGAGGCCGCTCTGCTGCGGCATGAGATCACACCCATACTTGTTGCCCCTTTGCCCTTCTCTCAGGGCGCAGTTTATTTGTCTCTTGTTAGCATCCTTCCTTCGGGTTTCTTATCGTCCTTGTGATACCCAAACTTCTACCACCAGGCATATTACCTTGACCCCTAGTAGATTCGGCTTCGATAGTCCCGTGCTCACGCTGTGTACGAACGTGCAAACTTTGCGGACGACTGCAGGACCTCCGCTTCTATGAACGCCGTTTGGCGAGAACACTTCACCACCCCCACGGCTGCGGACGCTGTTAACCCTATGTGTCTGTGCCTGCGACGGTTGCGCACTGTCACCCCACGTACTCTATGAAATGCCCATGGCCGTACGGTCCATCTTATGGCTCGCCGCCCCTCCCAACCGAGAGAGCGCACGGTGTACCGCGTCATGTCCTCCGTGCCCGCCGCCCGCAAATCGATCTGGAGGTTGGTGGTCCTCTGCGCCGACGTTAACGCCACATATCTCATATTCCCGCTTTCTATAACATTCGGGAACAAGTATCCTGACCTCTATGTCAGTGACCCGTGCATAGATTCCGCCTCCTGTCTGTACTCTACCACGGCTGCGACCTTGCAAATTTTGCGGCAGTCTAGGCTCTTCCTTACCACGACTGCTTGGGAGGAACTTCGCAACATATTCCGAAGAGGGAATTGAAAATGAACCTCTCGCTTCCCGTCATCTGCAACAATTTCGACGCAACCGCTACCAACACCTTGACACCGCACTTCCCTGTGTATAGAGTGTCACAAGGAAGACGACCTCGTCCCGAACCAATGCGCTGCGTTCTGCTGCTGTGGGCAGCCTTTGTGTACGACGGTCCCAAAAACATTATTTGAGCTGCATACGGGTCATGACCAAAGTGCAAATGTGGCAACTACTGTGACAGCCAGCGGAGCTGCCCGCGGCCCGCGGGAGAAACTGCAAGGATTCTCCATATTAGTATGTGGCTTTTTAGTGAACATCGGACAGGGGGTGTTACGTGATTACGACGGCCCTGACCAATGCCTTACCTCTTAAGCAACTCCGCCATAATGCCGTAATCAAGTAATACGGTAATCGGACTTATTTGTCTATATAGCACGGTAATCCCCCGCGCTCGCGGCCCAAACCTCAAATGGGCGAAATACTGCAATATTACGCGCAACGCTAAGTCAACTCGATTCCAAGACCATCGGACAATGGAATGGTCGGTCGAAGCGATTATTTAGCCCCAAATTAATACCTGGCACCTGTGTACTACCTGATACAGTATGTACGTAACAGTGCTCACGGCTGACGCCGGTACGCGATACTAAACAAAATGCGATGCCAACACTTATTCTCCAGCTAGCCGCTGTAGTTGCATTTTTAGTTTCCATCCGACACTGCAATGTTGCGGACCATAGCGCCGAAGGCTGTGATCTCAACATCGTGTTAGCGTATCACAAAATAAAGCACTACTATTAATAATAATCATTTAACCCTTTCGGGGCTTCAGCGGGGAAAATGGACGAATAAAGCTGACGATTGCGGCATCCTTAGCACCAAGCAACCGGGCACCAAGCAACCCGGGCTGCTATTGATACGTGTTAATAGCTTGCAGCATCCTTAGGACCACGCAACCCGGGCTGCCAATAATGCATTATTAATATCTGACCATCATTTTACTGTCGAATTCCAAATCAAGTACCTGTAAAATACAGGCATAGCTTGCACTGTCGTTTGCTGCATGCTCGTGCCATGATAAGAACGCGCTTAGGCGTGGTTTTGTCGCTGTACGATTTGATATACGATAAAATATACCAGGTACGATATAATATACCATACCAGGTATAATACATGGCCCCCAAAAGGGCTAATGTTGCGGACCGTAGCGCTGAACGCTGTAATCGCAGCATCCACACAAACAAATGCTGAAGACTTTGCTTCTAAGGACAATTTGTATACGGTCGGATTTGTCAGTCGAAAACGGTCGTTCCGTCTTCGACTAAAGCCTAATTCGGGCTTTCTTACACAGTCGAAAAAAGAGCATTTTCGACTCAACTTTTCAGCAGGTGTATCACACGGTGGCAGCAACGCGCGGTATCGATGTTATTCTGCCAACAACGGCTATGCCTGTTGTAGCTTTGGCGGCTCTCGTCTACGTGAAACGTCACGAACGTAGGTTTGGCGGCTTTCGGCTGAGTCCAACGACACCAACCCGCTTGGACAAGGGTTCGTCGCGCGCGAAGCACGCGTTGCTCGCGGAAAACGCACCAAGCACAGAGCTTCCCAACGACTTTCGACTGCCATACAGCAGCACTCCGCCACACCAACCGCCTCTAGAAAGAACACAAAAACTATTAAATTGTCTCGACTGACGATGAGAAGGATGCTCAGAAGAATCAATTAAAAAAGAGTCCAGTCGAAACGGACCGTTTTCAACTGACGAAATCCGACTGTATGAGAATTGGCCTAATGACCAGAATTTAGCTTCGAACGGCTCATCGAGTGACGCGCAATGCTGAGTTTACGCAATTCCAAGACGATCGGACGATGGAAGAGACGATCGAAACGACTGTGTTGTTTGCTCATGATACTATAATTATGACATGAAATTTTACACCTCCGTCATATTATACGTGAACACAAACGTAACAGGGGTGATGGCTGACGCTGGAACGGAAAATGGCATAAGTTCGATGTTAACATTTGTCAACATGTTGTATTCTACGGGGGCAAGAATGTATTTTCCCTTCGACAGTATAAGAACGCTTCGATGAAAACGTATTTTTCCGACACCAAAGTCAGGGCTGCTCAAACAGGAAACCTCTAAACTAATCTAACTATGTTTGCTCCATGTCCGTGTTACACTGACTACCCCCGGCCCCAAGCATTTCCAAAGCATAATCGAAAGAACAGCCGCTATCCATAAAGAGCGCCTCAAACATTTGTGCAAAGAATATTGCACACGCGCGTTCCGACGCACAGAAAAAGGTTGCAGTGTTGCTTTTGATCGATTCTGCCATCGGGAGACATCCCCGCGCGGTCTGGCTCGATCTAACGGCAGCAGGGTTATACTTAGACTTCCGGCTCGTGGTGCGGGCGAAAAAAAATGATTATCATATGCGTAAATAAAGCGAAAATATACTCAAAATGCGCGTCTCGCACGCTCCTTTTACCCTCGTAGTAGGCAGGCATGCAGGCACCAGGGGTCCCTTTAGAGTACAAAAGCACTATGATATACTGGTACGGAGTAAATAGAAGTATTTAAAAAAGAAAACGGAAGCGAAAAAAAACATCATCTATGGTCAAATGATCGTGGACGAGCACTTAGCTCAAGGCGAGCATCGCTCAAACGCCCGAGCTTCCTCATCTACTTGACACTCATGATAGAATCACAGTTGTATTGAAGCACGTTGGGACAGAGTCCCGCCGTCAGAGTTAGACCAAAAGCAAGAGTGACAGGCTGTGTGCGATCCTCCACAACAGCAGCACCGGCAATCCGTTATACCCCCGAAGCATCTACCTAAAATGCCTCAAGTTTGAGCCTGTGCTCTGGCAAAATGGATAACGACTGTTTCGAGTCTCGAGTCGGCGTGTCGAGCGTCGAGCATCTACGAATATACTTCGAGGTATATATATATGGGAAAAGGGGGGCTTTTCAAATTTATACAAAGCGCCTGCGTTGGAAAACGGACTAAACAAATTTAGCCGATGGCGAAACGGACCGACAAAAGAATTGGACTACGAGTATGGCGAAACGGACCCCAAAACGAAACCTCTATGGCAAAACGACGGCGAAAACGAGCCCCTTTTTTTTCTCGCCTACGGCGAAAGGGGGGCCGTACATTTTTTTCGCGCGTCGAAAAATAGTGCGGCACGAAACGGGGGTGCGGCAAGCCGCACGTCGACTCCGACACATGGTGTGCTACGTGGAATCCTCAAGAAAAAGGTGCACCAGCGCACCGCCGCACTCGCTGAGTATCATGCAACCCTGATCGGTAGCTCTACGGTATTATCTTACATCCAAAACGCAGACACACCAATAGTAGTTATAGTCGAATTGTCGAATTGTCGAATTGTTCGAATTGTCGTATGATACAATACGGAGTATCGCACACAGCTTGCAAAGATGAGTTTCGACAAAATATTCGATCTCACAGCTGGAGTGTATTTTCATTTTTTATAATACATGGTTATCTTCTGTTGACATTCAATAGGCTTATCACATAGATAACCAGGCATGGTTGTTCGATTATACGGCAGGTCTACCCAATGGCTAAGGTCCCCAATGGTTGTCTATAACTCCGGTGACATCATCGTTTTTTCATATATTAATAGACGATCTTGAATTTATTTATACCAGGGTATATATATATATAAAATAATGTATGACAAATCCTAGGCCATGCGTCGGATTTTTTTCTTCACCGTGTCGGCCTCAGTATCGGAATCTCGACACTTCAGTATCTCGAGGGTGTTTTTTTATCTCTTCGAGCGCTTTCTTCGAGGATCGACTTCAACGGCCCTCGCCCTTCGTTCCCCTTGCTTACCCCGCCGTGAACGCGTGCGGGGGCTGAGAGGTACAAGCGAGAAGTAGGCACGATCTTGGATTTTGAGTGGCATGCTCGAGCATTTATTTGAATCTTAGCAGGGGCAGTGGTAGTGCGCAAATGCAAAGGGGCAAATTTTAAAATATTGCAGTAGTGGTGGGAATCACGTTTTGTCAGCCCTTCGCCTTGCTGCTCCAAAGAGTCGCTGTCCATGTTTCTTCGCGGTTCATCCTCGAGTGAGTGTTTACGGTAGGTGCACTCTACATTTCACGGTGTTGCTGTGGCGAGAGGGTCGACTTGAACGCCCCTCGCCCTTGATGCTCCGCACCCCGTGAACCGTGAACGCGTGCGGGTTGTCAAGCGTCCTCATACCATTTGTCGCTCCCAAAAAAGGTCAGGTTGATGGGGGACAAAAAACGATATCGGCGTCTGACTTTATCCCAAAGACTCAGATTGTATTATACTTGACAGGGGGAGTTGTAGTGCACATACAAAAAGGAGCAACTAAGTTACTGTTTAAAATAAGTGCAGTGGTATGATAGGAATCACACTTTGTCGGCCCTTTGAAAAAAAAATTACAAATATTCAACGTATCCAGCCTATATATATAAAGCGTTCGCCTTATTATCATACTTCTACTTACTGCTGTATTGTCGCTGCGCGATCGCCTCCTACAACTGCTGACCCCGGCATGTACATAGTATAGGCAGCTCCCTTTCACAGCCAGCGTTTCCTGATGTATGCGTACTACTAACTTATCGTGGAGTGCCTGATCACGCTCGGGCACAATTTGACCTGCTGTGGTAGCAATCAACCAAGCAATGCCCTCTCCCTGTAGTCTACATACCGGTCCACGAGTATGTGTATCTTTTGAATTGCGGTTCTTTTCGGGGGGCTGCTCCTCCTGCTGCTGCTGTTGATACATACGGATACGAGAACAGTTTTTCAGACAAGCTACACCAACAAGCAGCTACGTACAGCAGTATAGATTCATCCTGCTGAGCTGGAGCGTTTTGTACGAGCACGAGCACGTAGTACACGAGTATACCAAACACTTGCAGCTTCATCTGCTGCGCAGCCCTTGCTGTGCCGGGTGTGTTGTTTGTTGTCGGTTCTCTCTACCCAGCCCAGTGTCTATCCTGATCATCAAACAGCACAGAGAGGTAGGTGGTTGGCCTATTTCATTTGGTATCGGACGCGTACTATCTGTTGTTGTTTTTCTTTCGTAGCTCTGTGTGGCTTTTGCCTTTACCTCGCTTCACCCCCGCTCCTACTGGCGAGTTGTCTTCCTTGCTTTGTGGCTACGAAGAGCACATGCAGAAGACACGGTCAGTCACCTTGCTGGCCCCGGATGCTTGATCAGTCAAAACATAATGAGAAACGCATTCAACACGTCTCTTCATGGCCAGACCAAAGGGTTAGTCGGCGTGTGCCCAGATTTATCCGATCAAAATCTGATGAAGCTCAAAATCGGACTCATTTAAGTAAGAAACCGCAGCAAGTAGTCCATTGTTGGGCTATATCGAACTCCTGGCTTTACCTTAAATGCTGCATGCGTAGACTATGTTTTTCCGTATGAAATAACTTTTTTTACTCTCTATCGAATATGGAATCGAACAGTTCGAGGTGCTACCCTGCCCTGCTACCCGAAGCATGGGTGCCGGCATCGCCGGCACTCATGCGGAGCCCTTGTACTATAAAAAATTAAAATACACTCCAGCTGTGAGGTCGTTTATATACAGCATACAAGGTTCCCCTCCGGGAAGTGCCTAAGGGAGTGGCGCAAGAACAAAACTCAAACATCCAACATCTGACTGTCGGTGGGCAAATAAGATGTACCTGGTGGTAGTGACAACTATGTTCTTGTCCGCAGCTCGAGAAGCGGAGTGTGGGCAGGCGCCCTCCCGGGTACAGTTCGCTCTCTCGCCGTCGTGATGGAGAACCGTAAATATGTGGTAATCCCATCAGTACGTACGTGTCCAGCGCCAGTACTCGTACGATGGGAACTTTTTATACGGGCGACTCTTACGCAGTAAAATTTGGAGTGGTGAAAAAAAAACGACGAATAGGTGGATTCTCAACCGGCAAAAAAAACAAAACCAGCAGTTGTTCCGTGCGCCGTCTTTCTACCGTGGTTTTGATGTTTTTTCTTCGTTTCCTGTTGTTTCGTGTGGAAAGCAGCAACTTCAGAATAGGTACTCTTCGTGTCTTGTTGAGCCAGATATTGAACTTCACGACGAGTGATACACGCCACGATGGGCAATCATCCCCCTTCACCACCAGTTCGTCGCAGAGAGTGCGCGGAATGAGGAACTGTAGGGCTTCTATTGTCGCTGAGACAAAGCAGCCCTTTCTCATGGAGCATCAGCGCCTCTATCCACTGCTGTTTGCTTTTTGGATTCAAGAAAAATTACGCTGGATTGCTTTGATCGTCGTCCGATTCAAAATAGTCCCCTCGTGGAGCCGAAAGCAACTCGCCTCAGCATAGCGAGGACTCGCCACGCGCACATACATGATGTGTCCTACTACTGCTGCTGTGAGGCAAGGTTGTACACGTAGCATTGTGCTGTCCTCACGTTGTCTGGTCCCTGTCATCTGTGGTGTGAGCAAAACCTCCGACCCTTAACATTACCCCTCTGTTATGTACGTAAGAACACTCTGTCTATTACGTATAATGTAAGGATGGGTTTGTATATATATTACTATTAGAAAGGTTACTATATTACCGCCCAAATTGGCGCGATCTATGGACATGCAATGGAGATGCACACGGCGGCAGCACAGCGGAAATATGGGGTATGGTGGGGTGACAAATGGCACGCTCCGATCAAAGAATCAGCTTTCTACAACAGCATCTACACGCGCATAGAGTCGCAGGCTGCTGATGCTAGGGGGCTGGACCGCTGCTGGGCGGCAGGATCGTAGCTTGGTGCCATCAGCGCCCATATCCACTGCTGTTTGCTTTTTATAGTCGAGAAAAATTACGCCGGATTGTTTCGACGCCGTCCGATTCAAAATCGTCCGCTCGTGGGGACGAAAGCAACTCGCCTCAGCATAGCGAGGACTCGCTACGCGCATGTCCATGATGTATCCCACTACTGCTGCTGTGCGGTAGGGCTGTACACGTAGCATTGTGCCATCCTCATGTTTGGTACCCGTCATCTGTGGCGAGAGCAAAATCTCCGACACAAAACAATACCCCTCTGGTATGTAGTACGGAAAAATACTGCCTCTTTGGACGTAAATGTAAGGGTGCGTTTGTATATTAATGACTATCAAAAAGGTTCCTATATGACCGACCAAATTGGCGCGATCTATGAACATGCAATTGATATGCGTCCGAAGCGGCAGCACACCAGAAAGATGAGGTATGGTGGGGTGCCAAATGCCACGCCTCTTTGGACGTAAATGTAAGGCTGGGTTTGTATATCAATTACTATCAAAAAATTTCCTATATTACCGACCAAATTGGCGCGATCTATGGACATGCAATTGAGATGCGTCCGAAGCGGCAGCACACCAGAAATATGGGGTATGGTGGGGTGACAAATGCCACGCTCCGATGAAAGAATCAGCTACTACAACAGCAGCCACACGCTCATAGAGTTGCAGGCTGCTGCTGCTAGGGAGCTGGACTGCCGCTGGGCGGCAGGATCGTAGCGTGGTGCTCTGTGCAAAAAGAGGGAAAGAAACGTGTACCCTCTACGAGCAGAAAAGCCCGGTTTGCATCCAAATCTTGCGTGCGTACGCGGGGATAGGGGATGCAGAAACCCAATCCCCGGGGATGTTGTGGAAACCCGGGGATTTGCCTTAAGTGTGCCCAAGGCCAAAAAAGTTTGAAAGGCTTGCCACGCGCGACACACTGCACGGATCGCGCCCAAACCTCCGGCAACGTGAGCCCGACGGTCGAATTGTGCCCACCCCACCCGACGTTTCGGACAAAGGTGCGAGCACGAAGAGATGTGCCCGAAGGGAAAAAAAAAATCACAATTATACATATACATATATGTCATAAGTACCACTCGTAGTGCTCATATTATACGGAAATAAAAAACCATTAACAATAGAGTGTTTTCGAAGAACGTGCTTCGTAAAGAAAAAACTTCGATCCCCCCGAAGGTAGGTTATGCGGTACTTTTCTAAAAAATCGGCCACAAAAGCACTTAGCAAAGGTAGGTTTTGACAAAAATCGCGGTACTTTTTTTTGCTCTCCTTTTCATTGGCCTTCAACACACCGACCATGTGTCCGACGCAGTTCCAATCACTGGTCACGGAGCATATCCCTTGCCTCTGGCACGCACCACCACCAGCTGCCTGCTGACTGTGCCCACGGCAGTGCTGTATTAACACACCGCAGCAGCCGCTGAGAGCTCACAGACTCGAGAGGTGTAGCTAGAGTATGACGCAGATGAGCGGTGTTGGGGTATGCCAGCGGGCCGCTGTTACGACGGTGCGCTCTCGCCCGCTTGGTATCGTGGATAATACATCGGTTACTCGTACTCGTGCTCGCGCGCTATGCTCGTATCATAGACCGAGACACCAGGAGAAAGCCTGTGTATCATTTCAATTACACCACACTGTCATAGCAGCATCAGCAGCAGCGGCGCGGTGTGAGGCCGCCGCGGTCCAGGTGTCGGGCGCTGGGCGTGCTCGGAGCGGAGCGCGTCTGCTCGGTAGCGGCATACGCTGAGCGCAGCAGCAGCAGCAACACCAGCAGCAGCAGCACGCGGCGAGAATAATGTGAAGCCGGGGTTCCAAAATTGAAAAGGCGAAAGTAGAAGCTTTTGCTGTTGCCGGTGCTGGTGCTGGTGCTGCCTGTTTTCGTTGCTGAAGCGGATACTGCCGCTAGCTGTGCTGCTGCTGGCTGTGGTGGTATACGGCGGCGGCACGGCGGTGAACTCTGCCGCCTCCGCCGTTGCTTGGCGGCCATCGCTACCCGTACCTGGTACGCTCTTTTTTAGCTCTTTTTTTGTGCTTTCATCCATTTTTTGTTTGCCTTGTTCTTGCGCATCCAGCACATCTCCGCTTCTATGATTTTTGTTTTGGAGCAGGGCATTAATTGGCTGTTGCGCTGTTACGCGGGCACAACATTTGAGTCAACATAACCGTTTTGTGCAACAGTCGCCGCGAGCCTGGTTGCGCGCAGCGCAAAACACAATTTTGGGCGGGGATTTTTTTTTCCCTGCAGGCGAAAATTTTTGCTGCGTGTTCTTTTTTCGCCGCTGGCGAATTTGTTTTTGGGGGTCGTTTTTTCTAAATCCAGTAGGCGAAATTTTCGTTACTTGGTTTTCAGGCGTATAATCGCGCTTATCCTGCAATTTTGCGGGAGGCCTCCGGGGACCCTCCCTGGGGGCCCTCTGGAGGGCCCTCCGGGGGCCCCTGCGGGGGACTTGCGCGCCTGCGGCGCGAAACAGACGCCGAACCATCAATTAATGCCCTGTTTTTGAGGCGTCACCTGCAGAATTTTGTTTATTTTCAAAACAAACGGACCAAAATCATGATGGGAAGGGAATTCACGTTTTTTAGCGGAAGGAAAGCACCTTTCCGCAGAACGTTTTGCGAAACACTCTAATAGCGTAAAAGCAACACCACGTTAATACAATTGTGCTCCCATCCACCTCATAGCTTATCTTTAAAACATTGGGCGTCTGCAATTTCCACGCGGATAGAGTATGTTGCTCGCATCCACCTCTGTTTCCCCCCACAAACACACCCCCCTCCCCCGCCGCCCCACCAAAACTCACCCCCCTCCCACCTCCGCGGTGCTCCGTCTCGAAAGGGATGCGTGGTCAATGGTCAAATGACTAAGGCAAGCAAAAAATGAGTACGCCCCTCCCACCTCCCCAACACACATAAACACCGCCCCCCTCCTCCGCCCCCCCCCCCCCACTAAATATACATTTGATAGTTGGCCTCGGTTGGCACCGACGCTGTAAAACGTTATACGTGCATTGGGGTTGGCGTCGGTTGGCACCGACGCTGTAAAACATGCCAATCACTGCGTGAGCTTGACAACCAGGGTACCGTTTTTTTTTTTTTTTTTTGGCGGTCACCATGATGATTATCGAATAGATCATATTGTGCAGGGTGGAGAACCCTAACTCCGCACAAGGGGAATGATCGCATCGCGTAGTGTGAATATGGTAAGGCACCCGCGAGGCAGTTACGTAGTAATACCCATTGCTGCCTCTGGAGTGGCCACACCAGAAAACAAAGTAACTCATTGGCGCTGTCATCCATGAGCTAGAAAGCAGGCACAAGTTGCAGAAGTCCGTCTTACAAGCGGTTCTTGGAAAGATGCAGTTCAACCTTCATGCGACTCGCCGAACACCTCACGGCGCTTCGCGCTTGGTGCAAGCAATGTTTGCCTGGTTGGTGAAAACCCGACGCGCTCCCTCCCGGCATTTGTAAAGATGCGAGGGTTTATGGTCATACGACTACGGCCATGCACAAACTGAGTACACCCCCCCCCTCCTCCGCCGCCCCACCTAAAATCAAAATCTGCCAGAATGGTAAACATTGGCAATACAGTGAGTATATGATACACCTAACATTTTAAGCAGTACACTGCTGTGGAACAGCAGGGGGGCGCGTATAACCCTGCTCGACAATGATTAAATGATTCAGAAAACAAACAGCTATGGAAAACGAAACAGAGCTGTGCGCACAGGGACCCGTTGTTCGACCTGTCAGATCGGCGGTGCGACCAGTGGAGCTATCGAAAAATAGTGTACGTACCCGTACCTAACGAGTTAATGGAACGATACCTGTAGACGTGGCTATTTTTTATTTTTTTATTCCACACACATCTACTTTCCAGCTTCCGGACAAGCCGTGGTCACAGGTGTCGCCCCTTCTTCCCCCCGGTTCTTGCCTTCAATTTTATCGCGCACAGTGTTCAACAATCCCGCTACTGTCGATTTTTCGTCGAGTGTTGCTAACTCACGCTCTCGCGCTTTCCGCAAGTCAATTAATGCACAAGACGAAAAATTATTCGAGTACGCACTCGGGGGGATTCGAACTCACGAAACTGACCTATACCAGGCTCGGGGATATAACCTGATACGCCACCGGGGCAGTGTGTGATATAGAGCCGGTCGCCCCGGTGGTCTAGTGGGGTTACACTCGAATACTACTACTATTAATACTAGCGTTGGTCCTTGAGTTAAATAATCATCGTTGTGAGCTTTGTTGGCTTTATTCATTTGCAGAAATAAATGGGAAATGAAGGA
This sequence comes from Undaria pinnatifida, assembly GCA_012845835.1. Taxonomy (NCBI): domain Eukaryota; class Phaeophyceae; order Laminariales; family Alariaceae; genus Undaria; species Undaria pinnatifida. The sequence continues at coordinate 18,788,242 of JABAKD010000020.1, forward strand.
TCAACTAACTGCTGAAATCGCCTAGCAGCGTGGGTAGGCACAAATTGACGCGAATCGACGAGGGGAGAAAATGCTGAATTCTTCTCGCGATAAAAATTAGGGCAGGTACCGTAGTGGGGAGGGGGAAGGGGAGCCCGCTAGATGACCCCGGATCTAAGTTATACTACTGGGAGGGCTCGAGAGTAATGCGAGCATAACAATAAATAGGAGGGGAAAAAGAAAAGAAGTGAACTGTATTACTGCTGCTGTAACAATACGATACCCAAGCAAGTTGCTCCGATCGACTCAATCTGGACTCACTGCTGTTGTATTATGCAATTGGTCCATGTACAACTTCTCTAATCACACGCAGAGGACATGGTCAGTCACCTTACTGGCCCCGGATGCTTGATTGAGTAAAACTACCATAAGAAACGCACTCGACACGTCTCGTCGCCAGACTAAAGGGTCAGTCGGCGTGTGCTCGGATTTATCCGATCGAAATCTGATGAATGAAGCTCGGAATCGGATTCACTTAAAAAACGGTAGCTATTAATAGTAGCACATTGTTGTGATTGCTCGTCTATGTCGAACTCTTGGCATTACCTTACATACTGTACGCGCAGACTTTGATTGTGTGTGGTGACTTTTTTTACTGTACAAAGTATTGTGAATCGAACAATTCGTAGTGCAGCCCTGCCCTACCCGAAGCATGGGTGCCGGCGTGGCGTATGCCGGCATCTATGCGGAGCCCTTGTAAATATATACCAGGTACGAAGTATATATGATCATTATTTTTGGGGGGGATTCGATCAGGAGTTTGTTTTCGTCTCGGCCTAAGTATGCGATTATCGGAACTGGAATTCTCGGTCAATTTGCCTCGTTCGAGCGCCGTCTTCGGGGGGCGGCTCCAACGCCCCTCGCCCTGCCGTATCCGTTCCGCAAATCGACGTGAACGCGGATAGACGGTGAGCGAGACCATGGAGACAAGCGAGAAATGCGCTTTTTTTGTATTTTGGGCGGTGTACGCCCGAGCTGTTCTTGGACTTTGGCATATGTAGAGCTTGAACGAATAAAGAAGGGACAACATTTCCAAATTGGCATCTAAATTTCTTCCCGACGATGCTTTTTTCATGGCCGCCTCGAAGCGCTTGCCCTATCGTAGATACTACTGCTGTGTGTCGTTTCCTTTCGGCTCAGTGGGTATAGTGCTATACAACCAACGAAGGATGTGTCGTGAGTACGATTCTCACCCAGATCATATTTGGTGTTCAAGAGCGTGCGCACTGGAGACGTTATGAATGGTTATGATAGTTGTTAGTGTTCTCCTGAGTACTATTAACTGTATTACGTGGAAAGGGGATAGCTTCGGAGATCGGTCTTACGAAGTCGGTGATAATTAACTAACGAACTTGAAAACATATTTGGTTGGTTTTGTGCGTAACCCGCTCACTATCGTGAGTTTTGCTGAGTCACGTGACAGTGGGTAGTGCTAAGTGTGGTGAGTTCGATTCTCATCAACTTCTTATTTGTCTTTTTCAAGCGTGCGCGCTGACGACATTATTAATAGTTATTTTGGTAGTTTAGCATATATATGCAGTAGCACTACCCACTGAGCTACTTAGTCAAGTGGTTAAGTCGCTCAGTGGGCAGTGCTGTAGGATTTCTTGGTCGATTTACTTTGTTCGAAGGCCGCCGTCCAAGCGAGAAGCGCGCAAAATTTTGTGTTTTGAACGGCACTCTCCAGTTGTTCTTCGGATCTTGATGTATGGAGAGGTTGATATAAATAAAACTTGTCAAGACATTATTTTCAAACTGGCGTAACATTTTGTCCCAAAATAAGTAATAATATTACTGTAAAAAAAAAACCATGGTACTGCGGTAGGGATCATAGTGGTGCATTTGTTTATTAAATTTCGGTAGGTACACGTGCATACATACATGGATATAGACGTGGCAAGCGCACGCATGACTAAACGAGGAGGAGGTAGTAGTGATTACGATTACTGCGCCAGAAAAAGCCACACAGCAGCACTGCGAGTGGCTGCGTCCTCGGGGTCTCGAGGGTTGTATTTCACAAGTTCCTCCTGTTGTTAAGCTGCGCCACGCGAAAATAGCAAGTAGACAGTATCCATGGAAGAAACCTGTGGTGACATGCATTCGTCCCCGTATCGCATTGTTTGGTGTTTTTTTTTCCCCGAGAAGGCTCTTTGGAGGAATATATAGACGGTGTGTGGATGGCGTGCTTTGTTGTTGCTGTGGTCCCTGACTCCGTTGCTGTGGTCGATTGCCGTTCAGGTGCAAACGGTCGTGTTGGAACGTACCTGACAAACAAGTTTGTATTGCTTCGTACTTGACGTGCTTCTTGCTGCTTCTTGCTGATTGATAATCTCTTCTAGTGTTTTTTTTTTTTGGCACACTTGATTTCTACTTTTTAGCTTCTGGACATACAAGCCGTGGTCACAGATGTCGTCTTTCCCTTCCCCCCCCCAGTTATTGCCTTCATTTGTTTTGGCGCATAGGGTTCAGGACCCACTCATCGTCGATTTTTCATCGAGTGTTGCTAACTCACGCTCTCGCGCTTTCCGCAAGTCAATTAGTGCGCGAGAAAAAGTCCCACGAAAATTTATGCGAGTACGCACTCGGGGGGATTCGAACTCACGAAGCTGACCTATACCAGGCTCGAGGATAACCTGATACGCCACCGGGGCAGTGAGTGATATAGAGCCGGTCGCCCCGGTGGTCTAGTGGGGTTACACTCGAATACTACTATTAATACTAGCGTTGGTCCTTGAGTTAAACACCCACCGTTGTGAGCTGTGTTGGCTTTATTTGTTTGCGGAAATAAATGGGAAATGAAGGATCAACTAACTGCTGAAATCACCTAGCAGCGCAGGTAGGTACAAATCGACGCGAATCGACGAGGGAAGAAAATGTTGAATTCTTCTCGCGATAAAAATTAGGGCAGGTACCGTAGTGGGGAGGGGGAAGGGGAGCCCGCTAGATGACCCCGGATCTGAGTTGTACTACTGAGAGAGCGAGAGTAATACGAGCATAACAGGAAAAGGGATGGGAAAAAGAAAAGAAGTGAAGTGTGTTACTGCTGCTGTAACAATATGATACCCAAGCAAGTTGCAGCGATCGACTCGATCTGGACTGACTGCTGCATTATGCAATTGGTCCATGCACCACTTCTTTAATCACAGGCCAGTATGAGATAATAGTCATGGCACTTGCCGAACTTCTTGGTGAGTGGTTGTTTATTCTATCCACGAACCCCGGCCGAGCCGATCAATCGAAGGTTGGGTTACACTGTGCGGGGTGGTATCGAGGCAGGGGGTCAAATGAAATGTCCGCGTACCGTGGGGTTGGGGTATACGAATAAAAATTCAGCAGTAGCACGAGTTGCCCCATTTTTTTCTAGTTGCGAATACCTTGAAGGATTTCTGAACCGGGGTTGGACCCTGTTCTGTGGTGCTGGCGTTGTATACGAACCTCAGCTAGCTAAGGCTTCCACACCGTGCGGTGTGGTGTCGACCCGGGAGAAGTCGGTTTTCGTCCCCGGCTTGTTGGAGTTGATGAGGTATGGAAAGATTTCTGGAACGGCGGTGGAGCCTTGTCCTCATCGGGTGCGTCGGAACGCCCCCCGCCCGTTTGCTGGTCTATCTTCTCCCCGGGTGTTTCTGGCTCTACGAGCTGCACAGCCAATCAACGATAAGCCAATGTGAAAAGATGATTGTCGCACCATCATGCGGGGCTGTGTCGACCCGCGGAAGAAAATCGGTTATCGTCCCCGGTTTATGGGGATTTCTGAAACGGACACAGGACTCTGTATCCTTCCATGGTGGCGCTGCCCTTATGTCCGAGTCGCCAGCCAATAAGCGGTAAGCAAATATGGTTGGGTTCCACGTCGTGCGGAGTGGTGTCGACACGGTAGGTTGTCGTTATGTTGCCGCGCTTTTGGAGCTGTAGAGATTCGGGGGATTCATGAATCGGGGATGGGACCATATCTTCCCCGTGTGCGACGGAAATGCCCCCCATTGATTGATGGGCCTCTATCCGCCTAGGACGGCGCAGTGGAGCTCGAACCAATCAGCGATTAGCCAACGGGATTGGGGTTATTTCACTGTACAGGGTGGTGTCGACCCGAGAAAGCTCGGTGTGCTTCCCCGGTTGATGGAAGTTTTAGAGATGTGGAACGACCTCTGGACCGGGGATGGGACCCTATATCCTCCCGAGGTGGAGCTGGCTCAACATACGCACCATGACCAATCTGAAAATCGGCCGGTGGGGTTGGGATTTCCACACCATGCGGAGAGGTATCAACCCAGATGATATCCGTGCTCGTCCCCGGGTTGCCGGAGTTGTAGAGGTGTGGATGAATTCCGATCCCGGCATGTGACCCTATCGTGCCCGGGTGACGCCTACTTTGTGTATGAATCGTGGCCAATGAGCGATCAGACGAAAACTACATGTTTTTATTTTCGTCTATAAAAACTCGAGTCTGAAATTCTTAACTGTCAAAAATGTAAGCGCTGTAGTCGCGTACTCTATGTACAAGAAGTGAGCGATCTACCCAGCTAGCAGCAAGCAGCAGCATTGCAATAGGATTCGAGGAGTTGAATGACGAAGGCAGCCATACCACCGTGTTTCGCGCCTGGAACAACGTCAGCACGTCTCTCCACGATAAGACAACACCGACAGTCGATCTGGGAGGCTCGGATCTAGATGATACTATTTATCGTGCATTGTGTATTTCAGACGCTGGCTCAGTGCGCGCCTCTCAATGGCTACGAAGAGAACACGCAGCGGATATGGTCAGTCACCTTACTGGCCCCGGATGCTTGATTGAGTAAAGTATCATAAGAAGCGCACTCGACACGTTTCGTCGCCAGACGAAAGGATCAGTCGGCGTGTGCTCGGATTTATTCGATCGAAATCTGATTAATGAAGCTCGGAATCGGATTCACTTGAAAAACGGTAGCTATTAATAGTAGTACATTGTTATGATTGTTAGTCTATATCGAACTCTTGGCATTACCTTACATACTGTACGCGCAGGCTATGATTGTGTGTAGTGACGTTTTTTACTCTACCAAGTATTGAATCGAACAATTCGAAGTGCTGCCCTGCCCTACCCGTGCGGAGCCCTTGTATTTAATAAAAATGTTGTAATGACGTCAGCTGTGAGTTCTACATTTGTACATGGATTTCTAATAGTTGGCCTCGGTTGGCACCGACGCTGTAAAACATTTATGTATATTGGGGTTGGCGTTGGTTGGCATCAACGCCGTAAAACATGCCAATCACTGCGTGAGCTAGACAACCAGGGTACCGGGGTACCGTTTTTCGTGTTTTTTTTTCGCGGTCACCATGATGGTTGTCGAGCAGATTATACTGTGCGGGGTGGAGAACCCTAACTCCGCACAAGGGGAATGATCGCACAACGTAGTGTGAATATGGTAACGCACCCACGAGGCAGTTACATAGTAATACCCATTGCTGTCTCTGGAGTGACCACACCAGAAAACAAAGTAACTCATTAGCGCTGTCATCCATAAGTAAGAAAGTAGGCACAAGGTGACGAAGTCCGTCTTACGAGCGGCTCTTGGAAGGATGCAGTCCGCCCTTCATGCGACTCGCCGAACACTTCACGGCGCTTCGCGCTTGGTGCAAGCAATGCCTGCTTGGTTGGTGAAAACCCGACGTGCTCCCTCCCGGCATTTGTAAAGATGCGAGGGTCTATGGTCATACGACTACGGCCATGCATGAATATCGAGTACACCCCCGCCCCCCCTCTCCCCCCCGGCTAGCCCCCCCCTTAAAAAAACCAGCCCTCCCCCCACCTGTTATACGACTTACAGGATTTACATGATAAAGTGATGAATTTCTAACACGTCAGATTTTGCCTCAAAAACGGGTTTTATAGTTTCAGTGCACAGATTGATTAACATGCCCAACCCTGTTGACCCTGGTACAAGCTAGTTCTAAGGGTAGTCGCCGACCTATATCCTTAATGAGGACACACACAGTATCACACGTGATCGGAATAACACACACAGCTTGCAAATATGAGTTTCGACGAAATCTTCGATCTCACAGCTGGAGTGTATTTTAATTTTTATGACATAACCTCGAATATTGAACAGCAAACCAGCAATGAAACATGATAACGACAATAGCATTGTAGATGACATGAAGGTTAGTATCCGTTTCATTAAGATAAGATAGTTTTACGAGAGTAGTGATGTACGTCGTCGTTTTCCTCACGATATTTTACACGTGTTCTACTGCTGCTATGCATTTCATGCCATGTAGATATTACTACCGCTCCATGACTACGGACGGAAATGTAAGAACTGTTTCGGACTTTGTTTTTATACCCCAACGACCCGCACACTTTCGTTCAGAGTGGTGCCAAGCACATCACAGCACACTCTGAATACGACAAGTACTACTATTCCCTACCCTGTAAGACCATAATACCAATGTATGGGCAACTAAGATCTAGAGCCAAGGGCGGAGAAGTGACCGTACCGCTAGTAGTCCTAAAGATGCGCACATCGTGTCTAAAGCTAAACATATGCAGGTTTTTTATAAGAGGTCGTGTCGTGATACTGCGCTCCAGGGGTGACTATTGTGTTGAGACGATTCATTTAACACGATACTGTGCCGGGCAGCGGGAACCCTGGATTCACCGTGCCTAGGATGTGTGGCTTGTCCTCTGTACTGTATGTTGACGGCGTTGAATAACGAAACGTCACTGGATCGTTCTGCGGCGTTTTGGGCGGGTACCCGGCTTTTGAAATTGCAAGGCGTTGGTGACAATATCTTGGTCACATATATTTGCCCATGATATCTGGTTTTCGTGTGCATTGGTCGTCGTTGACAAGCCGACGCTGTTCGTTGTCGGACAATAGCGCTTCGGCTAGGTTGGCCAGTATCACCAGCATCGCCTGCATTCACCACAGTCTCGCTACCGAGACTCACTAGCCATAGTCGCCCTGCCGACTTCACGGGAGAAAGCTGTGGAAAGAAAGTGGCGATTACACAATGGGCCACACAAAGAAGTCCTAGCCGCCGGGGTAGAGCGTTGATCTGAACTACAATGTAAGGAGCTGTACCACACGCATCCGGGATGGTGATCGGGATGCTGCACGCCGCTTCTAGATCATTGATAATACCACAGTTGTCACATTTAAGTCGCTATACCCGGGTCCCAAAAAAGTTATACCAGGAATAGTAGCTCATCAGGTAGCATCACCAGGACTTGGGCGGGTGTTTCCTTTAGGTTTCATCATGCCGTAGTCGCCCGTACACCTCCACACAGAGTTGTCATCGAAGCCCAGTTTGATTTAGATAAATCTGGCCCGTTTTCGACATTGCGATGGTCGATGTATTGTGTGCGTGCGTCAAACGTGTCGAGGTTGCGTCTCGCGCCGAAGTTGTTCGAACTGGCGCCCACCAGGGCATCAACAACTTCTCAATACGGATGAGATTATTGAATCGTGCTAGCGTGTTGGTTCCACCGCCGCTAACGAGCACTCGCCCGTTGTCTTCTTCCGGCCTTCCCGTGACGCGTACCCCAACGATGTGCGTCATAGCCTACGCCGAGCAACGATGCACCCTGCGGTGGTAGTGACGGGGGCAACAGGGGTATCGGCAGAGGCGGGGTCAGCTTGGCTGGTAACGGAGGCGTCGAGCCGAACAGGCCGCTTGCCGCTTCGTCGATGACGAGGTATGTCATCGTTGACTTAGCTTCGATTGGGGTAGTTACACCTTTGCTTGCACGAGGGCAGATGCACCCGGTTTGTATGTTTTTGGCTGTATGAAACGCGACAATCTAAAACTCATCCCTCATGCATTTTATTTTGATCGGTTTGTCGGCAGTTTAACGCATGAGGCGCCGCCATAGTGACGATGAAGGGGCTGACAGTCCATCGAACCTCCCCGTAGACACGGCTATGGGGGTGAGCGGTCGTCGAACCAATCGTGGCGTGGGTGCCTCTGGTGGATCTGTTGCGCTTCAACACCCTTTGTTGAGAAAAATAGTGAAAGTGTGCTGTGCGAACATAACAAACGCAGCATGTCGCCATCTGCACCCGCACTCATTAACAGCAGCCTGTCCCGACACCGCGTGCAGGCCGAAGCTCGTGTCCGGGGCGTCGAGCGAGGTTGAAGTAGATGGCAGCGGCGATGTGGCGGGGGCATCTTCGGCAGTGAGGACCATAGCTGAGGGCTTGATGGTCGGTGTTGCCACGGACGGGACGCCCGCTGCAAACGATGGCCGAAGGACAAGGGGAGGGGAGGAAGGAGGGGGGGGGGCGGGAGTGAACACTGGGTGGGGATTTTCGCGACCCAACGGAGAGGCCACCAAGAGTTGTTGGACGAGAGGGTTTCTCCTTTCTTCGTCAAGGCGTGCTTCTGGTGGTGCACCATCGGGGGAGGTGAGACTGGTCAACATGACATGGGGCGCTGCGAGGGTCGATCGTGTATACAAGTAGAGCGCGTCTCAAACAGTTTTAGCCTTGCGCACTGGTGATCTTGCTGTGATGACGCCAGGCTACTGTGACAGGTTTGTTCGCTTGAGCAGTGTACATGGATTATGTTGTTCGTTCGCATTTGTCACTATTGACGTACTGACGCTGACCGCTGTCGTGCAATGACGCGTAGAAGTGAGTAGCCAGCATCACCAGGTTCGCCACAGTCGGCGCGCTGGGGATGCCTATTAACACGCGTGGCGGTAGCCAACATAATGGCTTGTCTAGTAACGTCGACAGGAATGGGGGAATATTCCCCTTTGGATGGTATCATGCGTTGACCACAGGTACGACGTCACGTAGAGGCTTAATCAAAGCCCACCATGGGTCTTCTTTGCCTGTACAGCAGTAGGTACTGGACATTGTGTTGGATTCGTTCGATCTGGTGCCGATCACGGCGACAGCAAGTGCTCACTACTCGCGAGAGTATTCGATATTGTTATTCGTATTTATAGCGTGTTCGTTTCACCGCCGCTGACCAGCAGTTTCCCGTTGTCTTCCTCGGGCCTCCCATGACGCTTACCCCGACGATGTACCCCGTAGCCCGTGCGGAAGCTCAGCGGGGGCCTTTCAGGGGGCGTGGAGGAGGCAGAGCGCTCGGCACCGTCGTGGTCGTCTCGAGTTGGTGCGGCGAAGAGGGTGCCTAGCATCTCCATCGCTCCCGGGGTGACTCTGCAGGCGGAAACTGGGACGGATCCAACGGACGACAGTGTCAGTGGGAGGTACTCGCGAGATAACCCTGAATTGTCGGGGCGAGCCGACTGCAAGATGCCAGCTACGCGGGCGGTCTTGGGTACTAGGCGTACCATGCCTTCCCCTCGCGTTAGTGCTTTTGGTGGTGGCGGTGCCGATGGCCATCCGAATAGTGGTGGTGTTGGTGGCGGTCTTGGTGGTAGTGGAGGTGCTGGAAGCGGTGGTGTTGCTATCGTCAATGCGCCAAGTGTTGACGGTGCTGCTGTCGCCTCTGGCGCTGTTAGTGGTCGTGGCGTAAGCGGGGGAGGCGGCCCAGGTGTGCAGGACGGGGGAGATAGGGAAGGCGGTGAGGATGGGGATGGCGGCGGAAGCGGAACAGACAGCGTGGTTGACGAACGTGGCCCACGGTAAGTCCGCGCTTTTCTGCAGATAATCGTGGCTAAACCTGGTTTGTTAGGGAAAGTGTTATTTGACGGGTTGCAAGGAATTCAGTTCTTCTGCGCTCAGTGACGAGGGGGAAAATTCCAGGCTAGGCTACGTATCGGATTGAAAGAGGGGTAGCCAGTGTTTTTTTTGCTCGGCCAGATCTCAGCCAGTGTCACCCTTATCGTAGCTTTAGTTCAGATACCTTCACCTTAGCGTAGACGAGGCGATGTAGCGCGTTCGTTTGGATAGAGCTGTGCGAGTGTCGTCAAGCTTAACGTGTACCTATTAAAAACGTATTTTTTACGTGAACGGGTACGGTTCGGCAGCGGTTTAACGCATGGGGCTCATCGGAAACGATGTCCCACGGTCGTTCGAACCTCTCGTTCGAACGTCCCCCGTAGACAAGGCCATGGGGGTGAGCGGTCGTCGAACCAATCGTGGCGTGGGTGCCTCTGGTGGATCTGTTGCGCTTCAACACCCTTTGTTGAGAAAAATAATGGGCGTGTGCTGTGTGAACACAACAAACGCAGCATGTCGCCATCTGCGCCCGCACTCATTAACATGAGCCTTTCCCGACACCGGCGTGCAGGCCGAAGCTCGTGTCCGGGGCGTCGAGCGAGGTTGACGTAGATGGCAGCGGCGATGTGGCGGGGGCATCTTCGGCAGTGAGGACCATAGCTGAGGGCTCGATGGTCAGTGTTGCCACGGACGGGACGCCCGCTGCAAGCGATGGCCGAAGGACAAGGGGAGGGGAGGAAGGAGGGGGGGCGGCGGGAGTGAACACTGGGTGGGGATTTTCGCGGCCCAACGGAGAGGCCACCAAGAGTTGTTGGACGAGAGGGTTTCTCCTTTCTTCGTCAAGGCGTGCTTCTGGTGGTGCACCATCGGGGGAGGTGAGACTGGTCAACATGACATGGGGCGCTGCGAGGGTCGATCGTGTATACAAGTAGAGCGCGTCTCAAACAGTTTTAGGCCTTGCGCACTGGTGATCTTGCTGTGATGACGCCAGGCTACTGTGACAGGTTTGTTCACTTGACCAGTGTATATGGATTATGTTGTTCGTTCGCATTTGTCACTATTGACGTACTGAAGCTGACCGCTGTCGTGCAATGACGCCTAGAAGTGAGTAGCCAGCATCACCAGGTTCGCCACAGTCGCCTCGCCGGGGACGCCTAGTAACCCGAGTGGCGGTAGCCAACATAATGGCTTGTTTAGTAACGTCGACAGGAATGGGGGAATATTCCCCTTTGGATGGTATCATGCGTTGACCACAGGTACGACGTCACGTAGAGGCTTAATCAAAGCCCACCATGGGTCTTCTTTGCCTGTACAGCAGTAGGTACTGGACATTGTGTTGGATTCGTTCGATCTGGTGCCGATCACGGCGACAGCAAGTGCTCACTACTCGCGAGAGTATTCGATATTGTTATTCGTATTTATAGCGTGTTCGTTTCACCGCCGCTGACCAGCAGTTTCCCGTTGTCTTCCTCGGGCCTCCCATGACGCTTACCCCGACGATGTACCCCGTAGCCCGTGCGGAAGCTCAGCGGGGGCCGTTCAGGGGGCGTGGAGGAGGCAGAGCGCTCGGCACCGTCGTGGTCGTCTCGAGTTGGTGCGGCGAAGAGGGTGCCTGGCATCTCCATCGCTCCCGGGGTGACTCTGCAGGCGGAAACTGGGACGGATCCAACGGACGACAGTGTCAGTGGGAGGTACTCGCGAGATAACCCTGAATTGTCGGGGCGAGCCGACTGCAAGATGCCAGCTACGCGGGCGGTCTTGGGTACTAGGCGTACCATGCCTTCCCCTCGCGTTAGTGCTTTTGGTGGTGGCGGTGCCGATGGCCATCCGAATGGTGGTGGTGTTGGTGGCGGTCTTGGTGGTAGTGGAGGTGCTGGAAGCGGTGGTGTTGCTATCGTCAATGCGTCAAGTGTTGACGGTGCTGCTGTCGCCTCTGGCGCTGTTAGTGGTCGTGGCGTAAGCGGGGGAGGCGGCCCAGGTGTGCAGGACGGGGGAGATAGGGAAGGCGGTGAGGATGGGGATGGCGGCGGAAGCGGAACAGACAGCGTGGTTGACGAACGTGGCCCACGGTAAGTCCGCGCTTTTCTGCAGATAATGTGGCTAAACCTGGTTTGTTAGGGAAAGTGTTATTTGACGGGTTGCAAGGAATTCAGTTCTTCTGCGCTCAGTGACGAGGGGGAAAATTCCAGGCTAGGCTACGTATCGGATTGAAAGAGGGGTAGCCAGTGTTTTTTTTGCTCGGCCAGATCTCAGCCAGTGTCACCCTTATCGTAGCTTTAGTTCAGATACCTTCACCTTAGCGTAGACGAGGTGATGTAGCGCGTTCGGTTGGATAGAGCTGTGCGAGTATCGTCAAGCTTAACGTGTACCTATTAAAAACGTATTTTTTACGTGAACGGGTACGGTTCGGCAGCGGTTTAACGCATGAGGCTCATCGGAAACGATGTCCCACGGTCGTTCGAACCTCTCGTTCGAACGTCCCCCGTAGACAAGGCCATGGGGGTGAGCGGTCGTCGAACCAATCGTGGCGTGGGTGCCTCTGGTGGATCTGTTGCGCTTCAACACCCTTTGTTGAGAAAAATAATGGGCGTGTGCTGTGTGAACACAACAAACGCAGCATGTCGCCATCTGCGCCCGCACTCATTAACATGAGCCTTTCCCGACACGGCGTGCAGGCCGAAGCTCGTGTCCGGGGCGTCGAGCGAGGTTGACGTAGATGGCAGCGGCGATGTGGCGGGGGCATCTTCGGCAGTGAGGACCATAGCTGAGGGCTCGATGGTCAGTGTTGCCACGGACGGGACGCCCGCTGCAAGCGATGGCCGAAGGACAAGGGGAGGGGAGGAAGGAGGGGGGAGGGCGGGAGTGAACACTGGGTGGGGATTTTCGCGGCCCAACGGAGAGGCCACCAAGAGTTGTTGGACGAGAGGGTTTCTCCTTTCTTCGTCAAGGCGTGCTTCTGGTGGTGCACCATCGGGGGAGGTGAGACTGGTCAACATGACATGGGGCGCTGCGAGGGTCGATCGTGTATACAAGTAGAGCGCGTCTCAAACAGTTTTAGCCTTGCGCACTGGTGATCTTGCTGTGATGACGCCAGGCTACTGTGACAGGTTTGTTCACTTGACCAGTGTATATGGATTATGTTGTTCGTTCGCATTTGTCACTATTGACGTACTGAAGCTGACCGCTGTCGTGCAATGACGCCTAGAAGTGAGTAGCCAGCATCACCAGGTTCGCCACAGTCGTCTCGCCGGGGACGCCTAGTAACCCGAGTGGCGGTAGCCAACATAATGGCTTGTTTAGTAACGTTGACAGGAATGGGGGAATATTCCCCTTTGGATGGTATCATGCGTTGACCACAGGTACGACGTCACGTAGAGGCTTAATCAAAGCCCACCATGGGTCTTCTTTGCCTGTACAGCAGTAGGTACTGGACATTGTGTTGGATTCGTTCGATCTGGTGCCGATCACGGCGACAGCAAGTGCTCACTACTCGCGAGAGTATTCGATATTGTTATTCGTATTTATAGCGTGTTCGTTTCACCGCCGCTGACCAGCAGTTTCCCGTTGTCTTCCTCGGGCCTCCCATGACGCTTACCCCGACGATGTACCCCGTAGCCCGTGCGGAAGCTCAGCGGGGGCCTTTCAGGGGGCGTGGAGGAGGCAGAGCGCTCGGCACCGTCGTGGTCGTCTCGAGTTGGTGCGGCGAAGAGGGTGCCTGGCATCTCCATCGCTCCCGGGGTGACTCTGCAGGCGGAAACTGGGACGGATCCAACGGACGACAGTGTCAGTGGGAGGTACTCGCGAGATAACCCTGAATTGTCGGGGCGAGCCGACTGCAAGATGCCAGCTACGCGGGCGGTCTTGGGTACTAGGCGTACCATGCCTTCCCCTCGCGTTAGTGCTTTTGGTGGTGGCGGTGCCGATGGCCATCCGAATGGTGGTGGTGTTGGTGGCGGTCTTGGTGGTAGTGGAGGTGCTGGAAGCGGTGGTGTTGCTATCGTCAATGCGTCAAGTGTTGACGGTGCTGCTGTCGCCTCTGGCGCTGTTAGTGGTCGTGGCGTAAGCGGGGGAGGCGGCCCAGGTGTGCAGGACGGGGGAGATAGGGAAGGCGGTGAGGATGGGGATGGCGGCGGAAGCGGAACAGACAGCGTGGTTGACGAACGTGGCCCACGGTAAGTCCGCGCTTTTCTGCAGATAATGTGGCTAAACCTGGTTTGTTAGGGAAAGTGTTATTTGACGGGTTGCAAGGAATTCAGTTCTTCTGCGCTCAGTGACGAGGGGGAAAATTCCAGGCTAGGCTACGTATCGGATTGAAAGAGGGGTAGCCAGTGTTTTTTTTGCTCGGCCAGATCTCAGCCAGTGTCACCCTTATCGTAGCTTTAGTTCAGATACCTTCACCTTAGCGTAGACGAGGTGATGTAGCGCGTTCGGTTGGATAGAGCTGTGCGAGTATCGTCAAGCTTAACGTGTACCTATTAAAAACGTATTTTTTACGTGAACGGGTACGGTTCGGCAGCGGTTTAACGCATGAGGCTCATCGGAAACGATGTCCCACGGTCGTTCGAACCTCTCGTTCGAACGTCCCCCGTAGACACGGCCATGGGGGTGAGCGGTCGTCGAACCAATCGTGGCGTGGGTGCCTCTGGTGGATCTGTTGCGCTTCAACACCCTTTGTTGAGAAAAATAATGGGCGTGTGCTGTGTGAACACAACAAACGCAGCATGTCGCCATCTGCGCCCGCACTCATTAACATGAGCCTTTCCCGACACGGCGTGCAGGCCGAAGCTCGTGTCCGGGGCGTCGAGCGAGGTTGACGTAGATGGCAGCGGCGATGTGGCGGGGGCATCTTCGGCAGTGAGGACCATAGCTGAGGGCTCGATGGTCAGTGTTGCCACGGACGGGACGCCCGCTGCAAGCGATGGCCGAAGGACAAGGGGAGGGGAGGAAGGAGGGGGGGCGGCGGGAGTGAACACTGGGTGGGGATTTTCGCGGCCCAACGGAGAGGCCACCAAGAGTTGTTGGACGAGAGGGTTTCTCCTTTCTTCGTCAAGGCGTGCTTCTGGTGGTGCACCATCGGGGGAGGTGAGACTGGTCAACATGACATGGGGCGCTGCGAGGGTCGATCGTGTATACAAGTAGAGCGCGTCTCAAACAGTTTTAGCCTTGCGCACTGGTGATCTTGCTGTGATGACGCCAGGCTACTGTGACAGGTTTGTTCACTTGACCAGTGTATATGGATTATGTTGTTCGTTCGCATTTGTCACTATTGACGTACTGACGCTGACCGCTGTCGTGCAATGACGCCTAGAAGTGAGTAGCCAGCATCACCAGGTTCGCCACAGTCGTCTCGCCGGGGACGCCTAGTAACCCGAGTGGCGGTAGCCAACATAATGGCTTGTCTAGTAACGTTGACAGGAATGGGGGAATATTCCCCTTTGGATGGTATCATGCGTTGACCACAGGTACGACGTCACGTAGAGGCTTAATCAAAGCCCACCATGGGTCTTCTTTGCCTGTACAGCAGTAGGTACTGGACATTGTGTTGGATTCGTTCGATCTGGTGCCGATCACGGCGACAGCAAGTGCTCACTACTCGCGAGAGTATTCGGTATTGTTATTCGTATTTATAGCGTGTTCGTTTCACCGCCGCTGACCAGCAGTTTCCCGTTGTCTTCCTCGGGCCTCCCATGACGCTTACCCCGACGATGTACCCCGTAGCCCGTGCGAAAGCTCAGCGGGGGCCTTTCAGGGGGCGTGGAGGAGGCAGAGCGCTCGGCACCGTCGTGGTCGTCTCGAGTTGGTGCGGCGAAGAGGGTGCCTAGCATCTCCATCGCTCCCGGGGTGACTCCGCAGGCGGAAACTGGGACGGATCCAACGGACGACAGTGTCAGTGGGAGGTACTCGCGAGATAACCCTGAATTGTCGGGGCGAGCCGACTGCAAGATGCCAGCTACGCGGGCGGTCTTGGGTACTAGGCGTACCATGCCTTCCCCTCGCGTTAGTGCTTTTGGTGGTGGCGGTGCCGATGGCCATCCGAATGGTGGTGGTGTTGGTGGCGGTCTTGGTGGTAGTGGAGGTGCTGGAAGCGGTGGTGTTGCTATCGTCAATGCGTCAAGTGTTGACGGTGCTGCTGTCGCCTCTGGCGCTGTTAGTGGTCGTGGCGTAAGCGGGGGAGGCGGCCCAGGTGTGCAGGACGGGGGAGATAGGGAAGGCGGTGAGGATGGGGATGACGGCGGAAGCGGAACAGACAGCGTGGTTGACGAACGTGGCCCACGGTAAGTCCGCGCTTTTCTGCAGATAATGTGGCTAAACCTGGTTTGTTAGGGAAAGTGTTATTTGACGGGTTGCAAGGAATTCAGTTCTTCTGCGCTCAGTGACGAGGGGGAAAATTCCAGGCTAGGCTACGTATCGGATTGAAAGAGGGGTAGCCAGTGTTTTTTTTGCTCGGCCAGATCTCAGCCAGTGTCACCCTTATCGTAGCTTTAGTTCAGATACCTTCACCTTAGCGTAGACGAGGTGATGTAGCGCGTTCGGTTGGATAGAGCTGTGCGAGTATCGTCAAGCTTAACGTGTACCTATTAAAAACGTATTTTTTACGTGAACGGGTACGGTTCGGCAGCGGTTTAACGCATGAGGCTCATCGGAAACGATGTCCCACGGTCGTTCGAACCTCTCGTTCGAACGTCCCCCGTAGACACGGCCATGGGGGTGAGCGGTCGTCGAACCAATCGTGGCGTGGGTGCCTCTGGTGGATCTGTTGCGCTTCAACACCCTTTGTTGAGAAAAATAATGGGCGTGTGCTGTGTGAACACAACAAACGCAGCATGTCGCCATCTGCGCCCGCACTCATTAACATGAGCCTTTCCCGACACGGCGTGCAGGCCGAAGCTCGTGTCCGGGGCGTCGAGCGAGGTTGACGTAGATGGCAGCGGCGATGTGGCGGGGGCATCTTCGGCAGTGAGGACCATAGCTGAGGGCTCGATGGTCAGTGTTGCCACGGACGGGACGCCCGCTGCAAGCGATGGCCGAAGGACAAGGGGAGGGGAGGAAGGAGGGGGGGGGGCGGGAGTGAACACTGGGTGGGGATTTTCGCGGCCCAACGGAGAGGCCACCAAGAGTTGTTGGACGAGAGGGTTTCTCCTTTCTTCGTCAAGGCGTGCTTCTGGTGGTGCACCATCGGGGGAGGTGAGACTGGTCAACATGACATGGGGCGCTGCGAGGGTCGATCGTGTATACATGTAGAGCGCGTCTCAAACAGTTTTAGCCTTGCGCACTGGTGATCTTGCTGTGATGACGCCAGGCTACTGTGACAGGTTTGTTCACTTGACCAGTGTATATGGATTATGTTGTTCGTTCGCATTTGTCACTATTGACGTACTGAAGCTGACCGCTGTCGTGCAATGACGCCTAGAAGTGAGTAGCCAGCATCACCAGGTTCGCCACAGTCGTCTCGCCGGGGACGCCTAGTAACCCGAGTGGCGGTAGCCAACATAATGGCTTGTTTAGTAACGTTGACAGGAATGGGGGAATATTCCCCTTTGGATGGTATCATGCGTTGACCACAGGTACGACGTCACGTAGAGGCTTAATCAAAGCCCACCATGGGTCTTCTTTGCCTGTACAGCAGTAGGTACTGGACATTGTGTTGGATTCGTTCGATCTGGTGCCGATCACGGCGACAGCAAGTGCTCACTACTCGCGAGAGTATTCGGTATTGTTATTCGTATTTATAGCGTGTTCGTTTCACCGCCGCTGACCAGCAGTTTCCCGTTGTCTTCCTCGGGCCTCCCATGACGCTTACCCCGACGATGTACCCCGTAGCCCGTGCGAAAGCTCAGCGGGGGCCTTTCAGGGGGCGTGGAGGAGGCAGAGCGCTCGGCACCGTCGTGGTCGTCTCGAGTTGGTGCGGCGAAGAGGGTGCCTGGCATCTCCATCGCTCCCGGGGTGACTCTGCAGGCGGAAACTGGGACGGATCCAACGGACGACAGTGTCAGTGGGAGGTACTCGCGAGATAACCCTGAATTGTCGGGGCGAGCCGACTGCAAGATGCCAGCTACGCGGGCGGTCTTGGGTACTAGGCGTACCATGCCTTCCCCTCGCGTTAGTGCTTTTGGTGGTGGCGGTGCCGATGGCCATCCGAATGGTGGTGGTGTTGGTGGCGGTCTTGGTGGTAGTGGAGGTGCTGGAAGCGGTGGTGTTGCTATCGTCAATGCGTCAAGTGTTGACGGTGCTGCTGTCGCCTCTGGCGCTGTTAGTGGTCGTGGCGTAAGCGGGGGAGGCGGCCCAGGTGTGCAGGACGGGGGAGATAGGGAAGGCGGTGAGGATGGGGATGACGGCGGAAGCGGAACAGACAGCGTGGTTGACGAACGTGGCCCACGGTAAGTCCGCGCTTTTCTGCAGATAATGTGGCTAAACCTGGTTTGTTAGGGAAAGTGTTATTTGACGGGTTGCAAGGAATTCAGTTCTTCTGCGCTCAGTGACGAGGGGGAAAATTCCAGGCTAGGCTACGTATCGGATTGAAAGAGGGGTAGCCAGTGTTTTTTTTGCTCGGCCAGATCTCAGCCAGTGTCACCCTTATCGTAGCTTTAGTTCAGATACCTTCACCTTAGCGTCGACGAGGCGATGTAGCGCGTTCGTTTGGATAGAGCTGTGCGAGTGTCGTCAAGCTTAACGTGTACCTATTAAAAACGTATTTTTTACGTGAACGGGTACGGTTCGGCAGCGGTTTAACGCATGAGGCTCATCGGAAACGATGTCCCACGGTCGTTCGAACCTCTCGTTCGAACGTCCCCCGTAGACAAGGCCATGGGGGTGAGCGGTCGTCGAACCAATCGTGGCGTGGGTGCCTCTGGTGGATCTGTTGCGCTTCAACACCCTTTGTTGAGAAAAATAATGGGCGTGTGCTGTGTGAACACAACAAACGCAGCATGTCGCCATCTGCGCCCGCACTCATTAACATGAGCCTTTCCCGACACGGCGTGCAGGCCGAAGCTCGTGTCCGGGGCGTCGAGCGAGGTTGACGTAGATGGCAGCGGCGATGTGGCGGGGGCATCTTCGGCAGTGAGGACCATAGCTGAGGGCTCGATGGTCAGTGTTGCCACGGACGGGACGCCCGCTGCAAGCGATGGCCGAAGGACAAGGGGAGGGGAGGAAGGAGGGGGGGGGGCGGGAGTGAACACTGGGTGGGGATTTTCGCGGCCCAACGGAGAGGCCACCAAGAGTTGTTGGACGAGAGGGTTTCTCCTTTCTTCGTCAAGGCGTGCTTCTGGTGGTGCACCATCGGGGGAGGTGAGACTGGTCAAAATGACATGGGGCGCTGCGAGGGTCGATCGTGTATACATGTAGAGCGCGTCTCAAACAGTTTTGGCCTTGCGCACTGGTGATCTTGCTGTGATGACGCCAGGCTACTGTGACAGGTTTGTTCACTTGACCAGTGTATATGGATTATGTTGTTCGTTCGCATTTGTCACTATTGACGTACTGAAGCTGACCGCTGTCGTGCAATGACGCCTAGAAGTGAGTAGCCAGCATCACCAGGTTCGCCACAGTCGTCTCGCCGGGGACGCCTAGTAACCCGAGTGGCGGTAGCCAACATAATGGCTTGTTTAGTAACGTTGACAGGAATGGGGGAATATTCCCCTTTGGATGGTATCATGCGTTGACCACAGGTACGACGTCACGTAGAGGCTTAATCAAAGCCCACCATGGGTCTTCTTTGCCTGTACAGCAGTAGGTACTGGACATTGTGTTGGATTCGTTCGATCTGGTGCCGATCACGACGGCAGCAAGTGCTCACTACTCGCGAGAGTATTCGGTATTGTTATTCGTATTTATAGCGTGTTCGTTTCACCGCCGCTGACCAGCAGTTGCCCGTTGTCTTCCTCGGGCCTCCCATGACGCTTACCCCGACGATGTACCCCGTAGCCCGTGCGAAAGCTCAGCGGGGGCCTTTCAGGGGGCGTGGAGGAGGCAGAGCGCTCGGCACCGTCGTGGTCGTCTCGAGTTGGTGCGGCGAAGAGGGTGTCTAGCATCTCCATCGCTCCCGGGGTGACTCCGCAGGCGGAAACTGGGACGGATCCAACGGACGACAGTGTCAGTGGGAGGTACTCGCGAGATAACCCTGAATTGTCGGGGCGAGCCGACTGCAAGATGCCAGCTACGCGGGCGGTCTTGGGTACTAGGCGTACCATGCCTTCCCCTCGCGTTAGTGCTTTTGGTGGTGGCGGTGCCGATGGCCATCCGAATGGTGGTGGTGTTGGTGGCGGTCTTGGTGGTAGTGGAGGTGCTGGAAGCGGTGGTGTTGCTATCGTCAATGCGTCAAGTGTTGACGGTGCTGCTGTCGCCTCTGGCGCTGTTAGTGGTCGTGGCGTAAGCGGGGGAGGCGGCCCAGGTGTGCAGGACGGGGGAGATAGGGAAGGCGGTGAGGATGGGGATGACGGCGGAAGCGGAACAGACAGCGTGGTTGACGAACGTGGCCCACGGTAAGTCCGCGCTTTTCTGCAGATAATCGGGCTAAACCTGGTTTGTTAGAGAGAGTGTTATTTGACGGGTTGCAAGGAATTCAGTTCTTCTGCGCTCAGTGACGAGGGGGAAAATTCCAGGCTAGGCTACGTGTCGGATTGAAAGAGGGGTAGCCAGTGTTTTTTTTGCTCGGCCAGATCTCAGCCAGTGTCACCCTTATCGTAGCTTTAGTTCAGATACCTTCACCTTAGCGTCGACGAGGTGATGTAGCGCGTTCTGTTGGATAGAGCTGTGCGAGTGTCGTCAAGCTTAACGTGTACCTATTAAAAGGGCAGACGACGGAAGGCGGTATACCGCCACTATTCCGCGCCAGCGTGCGGTACAGCAGAATACACCTCGGCTTTTGACCCCGATCCGCGATGCCGATTGGTCAATCTAGCCTCGTACTGGTTTTTGACACCAACTCCTTGCGGTACATCGTTCTGCGGCTTCTCAGCTCCGCCGTCAACGTTTCCTAACGCGACCCACAACGCTTTCTGTCCCAAAATACAACATGCGAACCGACTTTGCCCCAGGCTCTTCACGGTCCCATAGCCTTTCAATTCCCGACCGAATCTCAACCATGGGCACAGCGTCATGTGGCATCCATAGAACGACGCACGTTCAAATTCCTTCATAACTCGGATCCCTTGAGAGATATGGATATACGTACCCGCATCGAATCTCACTTTTTTCACCCTCAACAACCCATCCTTCCTCGCCTCGGCAAAACGCTTTAAAGCCGGAGCATTCATCCATACCTCTTGTGCCTTCGGCTAAAACAAACCTACCGGACCATGTCTGTGTCGGTAGACTGAGTCCATGGCTACAAGACTGTATGTAGAATGCTATGTACAATGCTACATGTACTGTACTCCCGATAATTTCAAGGTCCACATTCCAAAAATGGTCGAAAGCGGTTGTTTCGTACATAACCGGCAGTGTACGACGGCACAGATGGCGCTACCACTCAAGACCATATTTTTTGTTTAATAGGTTTCAGGGTATGGGTTAGTGCATTATAGGTCATTTTCCGGGCATTTCAAGTGTGCCCAAGTTCTTGACTACCAAGTTTAAGTGGTGGCGTCTTCTCTTTGCGTGGATTTCAACATAATGCGGTGTGCGAACTCGCAAGGCGGACGGCCGATGTCATCGGGTGTATGTGTGGACCAACAGGGTCGACCGTCGTGCGCGTGTAGCGGGACTGTCACTCCCTCTTTGTCCCTTTGCCCCAGCCTTTTCCCCGCCTTCCATACATACCTAACCCAATACTGGAGCCTGTTCTGTGACCACGGACTTGATTATGCAAGTTAATGTGAAAATAACATCAACAACAACAACAGCAACAACAACAACAACGATACGTGTACGTGGGGTGTGCCAGCTATGTATGGTTACGAGCTATATGTATGGTTGAGCAGCGGCTCGTACTGTGTGCGGAAGGGGTGTTGCAATGATTGCTCTGAAGAGATCCGAAATATGAAGGAATATGAAAGCTCGTCGTTCTATGGGTGCTACATGACGCCCATGGTTGAGATTCGGTCGGCAATTGAAAGGCTATGGACCGTGAAGAGCCTGGGGCAAAGTCGCTCCGCATGTTGTATTTTGCGACAGAAAGCGTTATGGGTCGCGTCAGGAAACGGTGACGGCGGAGCTGAGAAGCCGCGGTACGATGTACCACAAGGAGTTGGTGTCAAAAACCGGTACGAGGCTGAATTGACCAATCAGCGTCGCGGATCGGGGTCAAAAGCCGAGGTGTATTCTGCTGTACCGCACGCTGGCGCGGAATGGTGGCGGTATACCGCTTTCTGTCCTCTGCCCTATTGAAAACGTATTTTTTACTTCAACGGGTACGGTTTGGCAGCGGGCTTAACGCATAGGCTCATCGGAAACGATGTCTCGAACCTCCCCACTGACGGGGCCATGGGGGTGAACGGTCGTCGAACCAATGGTGGTGTGGGTGCCTCTGGTGGATCTGCTGCGTTCAACGCCCTTTGTAGAGAAAAATGGTGGAAGTGTGCCGTGCGAACACAACGCAGGCACCTCGTCGACCAGCCGTAGAGTTCACTGCAATCGAGTTACATTTTTTACCGCATTGTATTCTGCTAGTCGTCGAACAGGCGGGTTAATCGTCGAGATTATTTGTATGTTGGCAAAGCAAGTTGCATCTTCTGTCTTACAGGATTTGTGTCATATACGAGTACAGACAACGGGTGTAAATATACTGGAGTGCTCGCCTTGGTGCTGAACCAAATAATAGTTGCCACGTTTTCATAGTGGTACAGTGGTATAGGGTAAATTCAGTCCTCGAATTTTTATGGCTGGCTGCCCGTACTTCTGACTGCCCATCGCCCACCTACACGTTTTTTTTTGTCGTGTTGGAACGCAGAACGGAGTCGGCGAACGACGTTTGTGCTGAACGTCTTGATGACGGCGGAGGCAGTGGTGCGACCGACGGCGCTGAAGGTGACGTGGCTGACGGTGGTAGAGGTGATAACGGCGGGTGGGATGTCGTGGGTGCCGAGGGTGCTGAGCCGCCTCGTGACGCCAGAGCACCGCCTGATGACAGTGGAGAACCGCCCGACGACAGCGAAGTGCCGCTTGATGACGGCGGAGGTGACACCGCTAAGGGCGAAAGTGTTGACGCTGGGGACGGCGATGGAGCCGATGGGGTTGGCAGCAACGGGGACGATGCTGGTGACGGCGATCGCGATGATGCTGTTGACGGTGCTGAAGCGCTTGATGACGGCGGAACACCGCCGGATGAGGGCGGAGTAGGTGGCGTTATGGTGGTAGTGGAGTCCCCGCTAGCGCGCGAGGTGGCGTCCATTCTGCGGTCCGACAAGTCTAGAGCGCGCATTGGGGAAAGTTTTACTCCCACCAAAGTGAGTCCCCGACACAGATGTTGTGCTCACATGTGTTTGTACAAAATTCTGCCGCTTAACGTTGGTGCCTTATGTATTATTGGCGGTGATCGAAGGCCTCTACGTAGTCATCCTCTCCTCGTGAACTTCGCGAGGAGCGAAAAGTCTGCAAGGCATTGTCGATCCAAGTTGATATATAATCTTGCCTCGGGAACTTGTTGGAAATATTATATTCAGTACACAACCCTTCGCTGTCGCCACCCTCACCCACCGACTATTGTGATGTGATGTGATTTCAACTAAAATAGCCGCGGCAATGAAAGTACCGCCGTGTCCTCTCGCTATTGGACCCTTCCGTTGTCGTTCTCTTAAGGCGAACGGGGCCCCTCCTCCTTCCGTTACTGGCCTGCAACAGTAGACTAATAACAATGACGTCGATGGGCAACTGAAAACAGACATGCACAGATCATGTGTTATGTTTCCAACAAACGGAAACGCCTAACAACCCCGCGATATAACTCTTGTCGGCATTTTCAGCCGAATTTTGTATAGCTCTGGGTATTGCGTTCTCTAGCGCTAAATGAGAAGAGCTGCAGTTGCTCTAGATGCTTTCAGTGTTGGAGGTATCGCAGTATGTAGTATCGATAATAGTGTACTGTTAATGGTACATCATGGAGCAACACAGCGCGACAGTACTGCTTTGTCTACCGGAACCCTCACCAATGTTCCGTCTTTCCTCGACTCGTGTTTTTTCCCCAGGAGGAATAAAGCAAAATGATGCATGAAACGGTACGAAGTTTAGTCGGGGGTGATTATTGAACTAACATATGTTTCCTTCAAAACAAAAGTCATCCCTGTTGTTTTCACTCAAGTAATTCAGAGTCTCCCGCTGCCCTCTCTTTTTCGGTGTTCAGTACGCCGGGGTCCTCCTCGCCGCTGCTCCGTGTATCCACGTCGAAGCTGTCCAGCACAATACCGTATGCCCCCACCGCCCTTTCTTCCTCGACACGAACGAGCGCCACTTAACCGTTCAGGGCCCGGCCGCGATCTCTTCAGCTGACGCTCCCCTGCTCCAATCGCTGCACAACGCACCACGATGCCCTAGTCCCGCCGTTCATCGCCTACCCGCAAGAAGAAAACAAAACACTTCTCCCTTGCGATGAGAATGATTCCGACGCTACCCCATCGACGAACGTCAAGCGCGCCCGCGTCTTCCTTGCTTGAGAGCTTGAGCACCGACCGCCGCACAAGCTTGCTAATGGCATACCTAATAGGATTGCTTGGCAGCTAGTCACCTGCGATTGATTATTTTTGACTCACATGGCTCCGGTTGGACACCGACCGTGATACACGCCTCAGGTGGGTGGTATTATTCGTATATGTATATATATATATCCCCCGACGCATTATCCCAATCCCATCGACCGCGTTCCGTCTCCTGTTTCCTGCCCCCCTGTGCGTAGTCTATCTCACGAGACAACCCTCCGGCTAATTTTCACACATACCGCGTTTAATCTTCAATCGACAAATATGAAGAATCCAGTTATTAATAGGACCGATACCTCGTGACCAGCCTTGTTTAGCACTCAATGTCGCCGAACTCAGTGCAAGTTTCGTTTGCGTGCCCGTCGTGCAACTAGCGTTCGCCGTCATTAGCTCAAGAATAATTTGGTCGGGTTTCGGAGGAACTAGATACAGCAAGCAATGACCTGGAGAGGGGCCGACAACGATAGCATTAAATGCGTTACGTGGTTTATCGTAAGAAGTAGTTGAAGGCTGTTTTCCATGCATAATCCCGGAGTGTTGACGATATACCCTGCGCCGCGAAAGCTGGCGTTTAAATGATTTGTCAAATGTTGTTGATCAGATGTTGCTCGTTCACTGCGTAGCGTCGGATGCCATCGTTGGAATGGTGTATTCGTAGTACTAAGGAAGAGAGAGTATATGCAGGTCATTCATACAGCCACACGAAACGCAGCGGCTTTGTCACGTCATCGCGGTACCGTGTATTGCATGCAAGTTGTACGAGGTACCTCATCGGCCTCTTGCTTTTAAAGAGTCGTTGAGCATCGATTGCTCATCGCTTAGTTTTCCCGAAGGATGAAAAATAGTATTTTCAAACCTTCTGGCAAACACTGGCAGGTTCGATCCGTAGATAAATACTGCCAGTAGTAATATGCTGGCAGTATATGCTGTACCAGTGCACAGCCTTAGCAAACGGCATTTCTTTTCGCCTCTCATTGCTGCCTCGGGTTCTCCTATTCCCCTTATTGTTTCCCAGGTTGTCGTTCTCACGTTAACTGTCACGCAAGCGAACGATTGCCGCGAGGAGCTGCGATCTTCCGGGCTATCGGTGAGAACGTATGTAGGTGGGTCTGTGATGATGATGAAGGTGCACCTTTCTATGGCGTACCCGCGGCTCGTTAACGCTACTGCAATAGCTCTGAGCTTTGGCAATTCAAGGCTCTTCGCAATACCATGGTGTGGAGTGGGGCGGGGCGGGGAATAGCACTGTTACTAGTCACGATTTTGCCAATAAATTGCAGCTATTACCGTTAACACAACGGTCACGTTCGTTGAACTTTACCGTCATAGTTTATGGAGCGTGCTTTTCCTTTGTCTTTCGAGAGACTGCCTTTGCTTCGTTGGTGCTGCTTGGTGCGTCATCGAACAATCAACCGGACCTGCTAGAGTACGCCTTGTCTCGAACCAACTGTATCCTGCGACTTTGCACGCTCCGTTCGCCCTTCTCACGCCGTTAATTATCGTGTGGAATACCATCAGACAATGTTGACCCCCCCCAAGTTGAAATGGCAATATAAAGTAAAGAACATGCCAGAAAAGAGGTTGCCAGCCATAGTTGATAGGGCTGTACGGGAGAAAATAACAAAAGGGCGAGCTGGAATAAGATAGATAACGTAGTCGAGAAAATATGGAAGAATATAGGGGAAGACCAAAAAGAGGTACTGCCTATAGAGAATTTTGGCGGATACAAGACATAAGTAGAAGAAAGAATAGAAGAAACAAAAAAGGCTAGCGCTACGAAATAAGGCGAAAGAGGATAATCACTTGGAGATATACGGGGAGTGGAGGGAAGATATTGGAATGAAAGCGTATTTGCACGGCCCAATGGACTACGCGAAAAAGCTGAAACTGCGATTTCGTGTAGGGGACCTGGACCTACCAGAGAGAAAAAAACAGTAGTCGGGAGGAGGAGGACGTGGCTGCATATATGTGCCCGTGTGGCAAAACAATAGAGAGTAGGACTCACATAGTAGGAGATATGAAATATACAAGGAGGAATGGGATGTGCTACAGGAGGAGATGAGGGAATTAGACTGTACGTGACATGGAAGAGTTTGGATAGACTATTAGTAGAGAGCGAGAAAACGATCGCTATCCTAGGAGATAGATGGTGGCCGCCGACGGCGAAGCAGGACGGGGATAGGACAAGCAAACAGTATCTATGTAGTACTGTATATGGAAGAAGCGATATGAGCGCCCAAATGTTGGAGGTGTCTCTATTAGGAGTAGAAACGGTGCTCCGTCGCCAAAGGTCAAATGACTAAGGCAAGCAACAAATGAGTACCCCCCCCCCCCATCCCCCCTCCCCCCGCCCCTTCACGCCGCACAACGAAGGTGCTTCAAGGGGGCGCGGCGGGTTTCCGGGTGGGCGACTTGGGTACTCGAGTGCTGGCTGGTACCCCGTCGACAGTGAATCGTTCTGTGGAGGGGGGCGGTACAGATGTGTCTGATGTTACCGCAATGGTAGTCTACAGGGCAGACGAATTTCGCAAGGTGATGTACTAACGTGATGGCTCGAGTTTCTTTTTTTCTGGCCAGCATTGTCGTTATTGCTTGCCTGGCATGTATTAAGGTACATCGATGCACAGTGTTGTTGATTATCTTGCGTCCCTATGTATGCATTGGAGTTGCTGTATGTGGTGATGCTGGGATGCCATGGGCGGTGCCTTGTTAGAGTACAGCAGTTCGTGGTCCCCAGCGAACCCTGTGGCCTCGACCGACTTCTCTACCCAATTAATATTGTTTATCTACCGATAATGGTGGCGACCCTTCTAGCGGCACGGTATCGATGTACACTATTGTGTTAATAGCAGGTTGGAGAAAGCCGTTGCGACGTATACATCGTCAAATCACCATAGTGCGGCTTTATCCCAGCAAATCCAACGCTGGGCTGCTCTATCCACCGGACACCCGCGTTTTTTCATTCACGTACCCCCCTGCAGTCCGTTTATTGGTATTGATTTCTCGGCTGTAACATGTTGGCGAAAAGTACCTGTGTTCCCTCGAATGCTACAAGTCGACAGGCAGTAGGAATAGAAGTACGCCCGCCACTTGGACGCCGTTCTCCCGGAATACGGAACACGTAGGAGTATCCCCACTGATCCGATCCGCTGACCAGCTACCTCTCAGAAACTAAGACCCTGACAACGTTCCGAGAACATGATACACCGAAGCGAAGGCAGTTGTAGACGATTGCCCATTTTGTTTTGCAGTAAAGTGGCTGCATCCCCGCGCTTCTGGTCAAGATTCAAATGCGCACGGGAGCTACTGTGGTGTAACATCCGATGTCCCCAACCCAAAGGTCCCAAAGTCTCCCCGGTGGCGCGGGGTTTCTACTTAATCGAGCTGCATGCTTTCTTCACTTGTGTGACAGGCGAAACCGCTCGCTATGGCCTCCACCATCATCCATGGTGTGTCGCCGGGCGCGCCGACTATAGGGGAAAAAGCGTGCTGAGATTGATACCCATGTCAACGTTGTACGAAAAAGCGTGCTGAGATTGATACCCATGTCAACGTTGTGCGTCGTATTTAAAAAACAGCAGTTCCACTGGGCCACCTTCCCACACACCGTTCGCTTTGGGGCGGAAAAACGAAGACCGAGAGGGTTGCTAGCCTTCATTGTTTCAACCATGACAACTTGGATGCCCACACCAACAGCGTGTGTAATATGTTGTGATACTTGGCGTTTATAGGTCCTGCGAACCGAAGGCAGCACCACACGCGACAGGATCGTCAAGCATTGTTCTGCTCTGGGGCTCTACATGCCCAGCACTTACGATATCCTGTTTCTTTGGTCAGACGGCAGGTGAGGGTGGTTCTACGACCGCCAGTGTTATGGATATGATGGCCAGGAATACGTTTGACCTTAACCCTGCAGTTCGGGCACTGCTGCTCGCGCTTGTCTTGCCCTTCTCCCCCCTGCAAACTCTATATGTGTTGCCGTGACAAGAAACCGCCGTCACATTGGTTGAACGCACCGTACTACATGTTTTGTCGGGTACGCTTTGTTTACATCACTTTGCTTTGCTGCTTCAAATCGCTGTGGAATCGATGCGTATCGTGTGGTGTTCGTTCGTTTCGAGTGCACTTATTTTTGCCAGTTGTCCCACTCGTGTTTGTTTTGTAGTCTGAACAAATGTACGCACACGTTGTTTTCAGAGGCGTATATGCACCCGGCAGACTACTTAGTATCGGCAATTATTTCATTGAAAGTCGCCCATGACCAGGCTAGGTGATCGCTCGTTCGTCAAATACCTCTGTGAGTCGCGTACATGGGGTGGTTATGGCGAAGGCGTGCATGCCTGATTAGGCTGTTAGCCTAGGATCGTCGATGTTAAAATCAGGTATAAACGTTCCTCTTTCTTTGAGCTGAAATCGACACAGGATCGAGTGATCAAGACCATCATATGATCTCGTAGCCGGAGAGAAACGTATGTTCTGCTGTAGACACTCGTTGGCCGTCGTTTCTTCTTTCGGGCATCCCTCCGTCCACCACACCCGTGTGTGCTAGTGACGCAAAGACAGAGTGAAGTTTCTACAGAATATTCAGGGATTTTCACGGGTCATGATCCTACCCGCGGGTCGGGTCAAGGGGGTTTCAAAATCTCGCGCGTCGGGTCGGGTTAGGTCAAAACATTTAAAAACCTCACGGTTCGGGTCGGGTCGGGTCGGGTCAAGAGGTTTCAAAATCTCGCCGGTCGGGTCTGGTGGGGTCAATAGACTTCAAACTCTCGCGGGTCGGATCAGGTCGGGTCAAGAGGTTTCAAAATCTCGCGGGTCGGGTCGGGTCGGGTCGGGTCAAGAGGCTTTAAAAATCTCGCGAGTCGGGTCGGGTCATGACCCGCGAGTTGTTTTCGGCTGACCCGCGGGTCAAACCCGCGGACCTGGCCGGCGGATCCGCCATTTTCAAACTTATTACAGCTGAGGGCCATTGCCGTGCAGGCGCCCCGCGGGTCCGACCTGCGGATCCGTAAATACAATACAAACCTTTCCGCTTCCTGCCTCTCTCGTGCCGATGCTCCGATCGTATGTCATCACAGCGTGCAGACCAATCACCAGGCAGTACTCCTAGCTACTCGTATCAAGGCATACAGCAGTGTGACGCGAATCCCGTACCGGCTGAAGCCGTAACAACAGTAGAATATTACGGTCATACCAGTACGAAATGTGACCAAACGTAAAGAGGCAAGGAAGGGCAGTTGTCGTCGAAGCAGCGGCAGCAGCAGCAGCAGCACTGGCAGCAGCAAGCATCAGCAGCAGACCCAGATTCTCGCGGATCGCAGCCCCTGCTGACAGACCCACCGCCCCAGCTGTGGGCTAGATGC
This sequence comes from Undaria pinnatifida, assembly GCA_012845835.1. Taxonomy (NCBI): domain Eukaryota; class Phaeophyceae; order Laminariales; family Alariaceae; genus Undaria; species Undaria pinnatifida. The sequence continues at coordinate 18,817,891 of JABAKD010000020.1, forward strand.
CGGAGGCGGCTCAGCTAGGCTGCTTGCCGGGGCTGGAGATTGCACGGATAGAAGATAGATACAGCAGTAATAGTAGCTAGCTCGCGAATTATCATACCACTACGAAATGTGACCAAACGTAAAAAAAGCAAGAACAGCAGTCGTCGTCAAAGCAGCAGCAGCAGCAGCACAGCAGCACAGCAGCACAGCAGCAGCAGCAGCACAGCAGCAGCAGCACCCTAGCAGCAGCAAGCACTAGCAGCAGACAACGCACCCTCGCGGATCCCAGCCCCTGCTGACAGATCCACCGCCCCATTTGTGGGCTTGCTGCCGGAGGCGGCTCAGGACTGATTCTACGATAGCCCCCCCCAAAACCAGCGATTTTCTTTTTGCGGACGTTTCATGGCTGCTCGGCACAAGGAAGGATACAATTGAAAACAAAGTATTCACATATTTTCTTGTGTGCGAAGGCCTATCAACCGATGACGTCAGGGTGTTGAGGGACACCGTATATTTTAGATACTACCGGGAGCTGGTTTCGAAACCGGCGATTTCGTTAAAGAAAAGTTGGGGAGGCTACCGTAGAGCAACTCTCAGCTAGGCTGCTTGCGGGGGCCGGAGACTGCGCTTATAACTAGCTCGCTCGTCGGGTCGCTCGTCGGGTCGACCCGGCAGTCTAGCGGTACGGGCATGCCCATGCATGTGGGTTGCGGTTTATATCCCATTTTTCGCGCGCACACCACATGACATAATCACCAGCTGCAAACAATGCCGGCGAAAAAAACAGAGAACACGAAATACTGAGAAAAGTACGAGGGAATAAGTACCAACCAACCGACCGAGGTATACATGCTTTGACCCGTGACTTTTCGACTTTGACCCGTGAGAAATGTCACGGGTCAAGTTGACCTGACCCGCATGAAACCCGCATCTCGCGGGTCACCCGAATTGTGTCGGGTCGGGTCGGGTCGCGTCGGGTCACTCGGAGTGTGGCGGGTCGGGTCGGGTCGGGTCAGGAGGTTTTCAAAATCTCGCGGGTCGGGTCGGGTCGGGTCGGGTCGGGTCAAGACGTCTCGAAGTTCTCACGGGTCGGGTCGGGTCAGCTGACCCGACCCGACCCGACCCGACCCGACCCGACCCGACCCGACCCGACCCGACCCGACCCGACCCGACCCAACCCGACCCGACCCGACCCGACCCGACCCGACCCGACCCGACCCGACCCGACCCGACCCGACCCGACCCGACCCGACCCGACCCGACCCGACCCGACCCGACCCGACCCGACCCGACCCGACCCGACCCGACCCGACCCGATCCGACCCGACCCGACCCGATCCGACCCGACCCGCGAGATTTGACCCGACCCGTGAAAAGCCCTGAGAATGTTCACATTGTTGTTGCCACAGCGAAGCTACCACTGACCGCAGTGAAGATAGAGAAACGCCATCATACTTTGATCACGCTCCCTGGAAGCGCTGGGGCGCTGTTAGTCTTGGCACGTGTTACGTTACACGGTTTTATTGCGCTCTCTCCGTGCACCATTCTTGCGCGTGCCCATCCAGTACCCCGTCGTTGCTGGCGGGTGGCCCAACCAAGATTCTGGGGGGGATCGAACCGGGGATCAACCCTGTGTTCAGTGACTTCGACGCCGTCCACCACGGCCCTCGTCAGCCGGGCACTCCCATGTCATTCGACGATTTTTATCCCACGCTGGCGTCCTGGCGGGTGAGGCAGGCCGTTCGCACCGCGCGAACGCAGGAGAAGAATGCCTTCAATACTTTCGAAAGAGCCAAGGCGGAGGCGATCCCGCTGGTCAATGCCTACCTTGCGCCTTCTGGAGATGGAGATGGACCTGCTCTCAATGTTCCACCCAGAACTTTCGAAGAAACGTCGGCGATACTGCGGAACGTGGAAACATGTGCGCGTATGTTAACGCTCTCCAAGCTCAGGGTTACGACTGCCGAGCGCATCGCGATGGCCGCCGTAAAAAGGGATCAATACGGCGATGACGCAAGACTATTTTGGGGGGATGGTGAGGCTGGTGGTGCCCCGTACCAGTCGACACGGCGATACGGGAACACCTTGTTCTGCCTGTCTGGCCCTGGCGTGCGCCCAGTTTTACGCCGTCGCATGCGTTGCGTGTCGCCGAACGACTTAGATTTGGGAGAGGCGGACTGGCGTCCAGGTGAAGTTGGAGGAGGCAGAGACCCGCGGAGAGGCGGCGATGACCAGGGAGATGGGGGGGCTGGGGATGATGGAGGGAATGAGGGGGGGGGGGGGGGGGGGGGAGAGATGAAGGGGGTGGGGATGATGGAGGAGATGGAGGGGTTGGCGGGGATGGGGAGGAAGCGGGAGGCGGAGGGGGTAGGGGGGGTGCCGGGGATGCCGGGGGTGTTAGTGGGGGAGGCGGCCGAAGCGGCGGAGGTGGGAAGGATGCGGAAGGTGGGGATGGCGGGGGAAATGGGGAAAGCGATGGGGGTGGGGACAGCAGGGGGGGCGGAGGAGGCCGGGACGTTGGTGGAAGCGGGGGAGGCGGAGGGGCTGGTACAAGTGCGGGGGGTCGGGAAGATGGGACAGACGGCGCACGGTAAGTCCGCATTTTGTTGCCGACATTTGGCTGGGTGCAGTTTGGTAGGGGTTTTTTACTTTACTGGTTGTGGGGATTTCAGCTCTTCTGCGCTTGCCGTCGTGGCAGAGAAAATTGCTCAACCAGACTGGGCTTTCTGACAGCGAGAGACGTGTTCGGTTTTATTTATGCTTGGCCGGATTCGGCCAATATGTCCGTACCACAACCTCACTTGAGATACCTGAACATTTTTAACGTGAGCAAGGTGATGCAGCGCGTTCGTTTGGATATGGCTGTGTGAATTTGGTCAACCTCAAATTCCTCCCCGCTTAGTACTAAAAGCAAGTAGGAGCATTCTGTGCGAAAACGAGGGACCGACCACGTTACCAACTGTACCCGTACGCATTAACAGCAGCATGGCTCGATTTCGCGTGCAGGTCGATGCACGTATCCGGGGCGTCCAGTGAGGGCGTGGGTTGCGGCGGCGGTGTGAGGAACTCGTCTTTGGTCGGGACGGGCGTGGTTGAGAGTTCGGTGGACAGCATGGCTGCGAGGGACTCGTCTTTGGTCGGGACGGGCGTGGTTGAGAGTTCGGTGGACAGCATGGCTGCACACGGGACGGCCGCAGCGAGTCTTGGCCGGGGGCCAGGGGAGGTTGACGGTCGAGGGAAAGGAGCATGTTGGAACGCGGGCGGGCAGGTCTCACGGCCTAACGGAGAGGCCACCGAGAAAAATTGGACGTCCGGGTGTATGCTTCGGGCTTCAACAAATACTTGTGGTGGTGCGTCGTCGGGGAAGGTGAGACTGTTTGACATCGCGTAGAGGACCGCTAGAGTCGGAAACTGTCTTGCCGGACATGCCTCCCATCTGCCCTTGGTGCGTAACATCGTCCTCGGCATAGTAATGTGTGGATTGGGTGTGTTTTGGCTCGAGAATGATTGGCCTGCCGTACGCAGTGCTATTAATACTAATAATACAGCTACAGACTATCAATACTACAAATATGAGCCGTCATGTGCTGATTGAAGCTTCCTGGGTTTATGAGAGTGTGTCAAGGAGTTTGGAGTGCCGTTTACGTTATGCGCTGCTGTCAGAAACGAACGCGTTCGTCTTCATGTTTTGATCGGTGGGTAAACTTCAAGGGTGTGTTTCACGTCGTTCCCGAGGGCATGACTTGTTGAATGTTTTGGTTTCGAAATGGCCAGAGATAAAGCATACCTGAGCGTACCGCGTAAGACTCTTTTATTATGCCCCCTCCTCTTCGTGCCTTTGATCCTCGTGAAGCTATTTCCTTGTGCTATTCATCTTGGCTCGCCGCCGTTAGAAATAGTATAGTTTTTTCGTTGGCTAGTTATCTAAAGGCGTTCGTCGTGTCTTGATCTCAAAACAGCGGTTCCTCGAGTATAACCGCATGCTACCGCACTCATAGGGCTGACCGCTGTGTTAAGATTATACGACCTACTTATACCACCATAGCCAGCAGCCGGCAGCGGAAACTCTCGATCTTCAGTACCTAGGGTGCACAACGTTTCCGCTCTTCTGCGATTAATGCTCGACGGGTTTGAACAGATAGACGCTACCTTATTGTCATGCGGCCTTGCGCGCGAGTAACGTGTTTCTGATGTCATTGGGCTTTGGTGAAATATCCTCTTCGCTTACGGTGAGGTCTGTTTTTGTTGCGTTTGTCGCCGTGGATATGCCGACGCTATCCAATGTCGGGCAATAACACTTTGGCGACATTAACCGGTGTTGCGAGTGTCGCCAACATTAGCTGCGGAATCATCGCGTACTGGCTGTAGTCGCTACGTTTGATAGGAACATTCGCTTTTCCAGCCGCATCACCAGAAATGAGGGGATATTTCCCTATACATTTAATCGTGCCACAATAACCCGTACGCCTCAACGAGTGTGTTGTCGCTGAACTCCACTATGATAAGAATGGCTTTTTTCGATGGTGCGATGGTCGACCATTCCGCGCGTGCGTCAAACGTGTCGAGGTTGCGGCCCATGCCGACGGCTGGTTTGAAGTCGCGGTGACCATGGCGACAGCACGTGCTTAATATGGATACTATCGCTTCATCATGCCAGCGTGTTTGGTTCACCGTCGCTGACCAGTTGTCGCCTGCGCACCTCCGCTGCCCCTCCGTGATCCATGCCCGCGATATACTCCTTAGTCCGTGCCAAGGAGCACTGCACCCTGCGGGGATAGCGACGGGCGGAGCGGAGTAGCGGGCGGCGACGGGGGAGCCGAAAGAGGCGACAGCAGCGGCAAGGGTAGCAATCTACTTGGCGCTTCATCGATGGCCAAGGCAGGTGTAACGCCGAAGTCAACCCAAGTTTTCGCCCCAGGAACCGTTCAGGGCAAACTGGCCGCCAGTAGTGCCGAGGAGGTGCCGGGCACTGCTTCCCGAGAGTCGCGACCGTGTGAGCCGACGCCTGTGGCTTCCAAGGCGCCGAGGCGGGCGCTGAAGATCGGCGAGTCTCTTTCATCGGGAGCGGACGACGACAATAAGAGATCTGCGCCGTTGGGCCCAGCGTGTACCGGTATGCCGGAGAACACTCCTTCAACCTCCATGGCTCGCGACGTGGCACTGGGTGCGGGCGGCGAGGATGCATCTCGGCATGTGTCCGCACAGGGCGCGAGGTGAGCAAGGTTTGTGGTAGTAAGCCTGGTATGTGTTCGATGTTGCGATGGTTGGCTGTTGCATGCGTCCATCAAACGCGTCAAGGTTCCATGTCACCCCGAGGGTGTGTTCGATTTTGTGCCGATAAGGGCGACAACAAATGCCCACAACTCATGAGCGTGCTGGATCTCGCTGGCATGGCCGTAATGCCACGGCTAATCGGCAGCCATCTGTTGTCTCCCTCTGGCCTCCCGTGACCCATGCCCTGCGATGTACGTTATAGTCCGTGTCCAGTACCACTGCACCCTGCGGTGGTAACGGCGACAAAAATCGGTTGTACCGGCGGCGACGGGGGAGCCGGAAGAGGCGACGGCAGCGGCATGGGTAGCAGGCCGCCTGGCGCGTCGATGAGCACGGAAAGTGTTACGCCGATTCCAACCCAAGCTGCCGCGCCGGAGGTCGTTGAGCGTACGGTGACCGCCAGTAGCGCAGAGGGTGTACCAGGCACTGCTTCGCGAGAGCCGCGACCGTGTGAGCCGGAACCTGTGGTTGTCGGTCCATCGACGTGGGTGCCGAAGGTTGGTGGATCCTTTTCATCGAGGGTAAATAACAGAACGGAAAGCTCTGCGCCGTTGAGCCCAGCATGTGCCAGTACGCCAGAGAGGACTCCTTCCGCCTCCATGGCTCGCGACATGACACTTCGTGCGGACAGGGGGGACGCCGCGGAACGTGTGCCAGGACAGGGCCCGAGGTGGGGCACCATGCATACAACCGCACCTGTTGCTGTAGGCATCACGGCAGTCGTAGTGGCTCTGCCTCGTCTCGTGGTGGCTTTGCCTCGTCTCAGGAAGGGCTCTTAAGTCCGGTGTTGTCTAATGATGATGAGGCGCGACCGATAAGATGTCATAGCCCGCAAGAAATAGCCGGGCAAGGCTGGCCTCAGTACAGTGCGTATTTAGACTATGCGGTTCGATATGCCGTACGATGTTGGTTGTACATATGCTGCTGTAGTTGGTTTCTCCTCTCGCGTTGGCTGCATCTTCGTCAAACTTGCGTTTCTCAGGCATTATATCCGTGAACGCAGAAAAATCGCTTCGGAGTAACCCGTCAAACGCAGCGCGCTCACAAACTTAACCTTAGCCCTATTCCCGGTAGTGAACTATTGTCTCAACGTTCGCCTCTTCCCGAGCAAGACCGCATGCCAGGAGGCATCGCCGTTGCCGTAGCTTTAGTTAAGGTAGATACGTACACTGTTCATTCATAAAAAATGGGGAACGTGCTTCGGTTTGGTCTGGCTGTATGGATATCGATAACCTTAAACTCCCCCGTAACTTTTCACTTCAAAAGATTACGATGTGGGCGGCAATTTCGTGCAGGATGCACGTACGTAGGCAGGACAAAAGCGCTAGCGAACCTCCTCATAGACGCGGCCATCTGGGTGAACGATCATCGATTCAATAGTGACGTGGTTGTCTTTGGAGGATATGTTGCGCCTCATTGCCCTCTGTAGAGAAATTGGATGGAAGTGTGCTGTGCGACAGCGACCGAAATACCACGCGGGTAAGTGCATCTGTACGCATTATCACCAGCATGTCCCGATGCCGCATGCAGGCCGACCCGCGTGTCCAAAGCGCCCGTTGCGATTGGAAGAGATGGCGGTGTAGGGATTTCCTCTCCATCAGAGAGGGGCGCGGCTGAAGGGTCGGAGATCCTCGTGGCTACGGGGAGTACGTGCGCAGCAAGCGCGGACCGGGGACACGGAGGGAAGGAGGGAGGAGGGGGGAGAGGGGAAGGAAAAATTGTGGAAACCTTTTCATGCTTTCTGGGAAACTCCACTAAAAAATGTTCGGGGCCAAGCTTCTCGCTCTCTGCTTCCGGGAAGACTTCTGGTGGCGTACCCTCGGCAAAAGTGAGACTGCTCAACATCGCATGGGTTGACAATATGCGATCCACAGCATACTATAGCTGGCAGCGTTGCTCTCTAAGCTATGGTACCCAGGGCATGCAGCTTGTCCGCTCTGTTGCTGTTCGATGGTGTTCAACAGCGAGATACTATTCAATTGTTCTGCGACCTTGCGCACGGGCGACGGGCCTCCGATGACACCATGCTTCGGTGACAATCGTTTGTCCACCTGATCAATGCCCGCAATGCCCATGTTTTGTTCGAGTTGAAAACCGTTGCCAGACAAAGACGCTTAAGTGACGTTAGCCGGTATCGCAAGCGTCACCAGGATTGGCCGCGGTCTCGCTGGCGACGCCTAGAACTGGTCGTAGCCAAGCGATGGGCTTGTTCAGTAGCATTGCCAGGAATGGTCTAGTGAGCAATGCAATACGACCAACAGCCTCCCTGCGATAGCATCGGGCCATGACCACCCGCACGCTGTCATACAGAGTAATCGGCAAAGTCCTCTCTTGTGCTTACTTTTTCCGGAGATTGTGATGATGAGCTATGTCACGCGTGCCTAAAAGTACTCGTCGAAGTTGCGTGTCACACGAAAGGTTAGTTCGATCTGGTGCCGATCAGGACGACAACAAATGCTCACTAATCACGAGCACACTGGATCTCGCTAATTTAGTTGTATCACCGCCGCTGATCAGCAGTCATCTGTTGCCTTCCTCCGGCCTCCCGTGATCTGTGCCCGACGATGTACCTCATAGCCCGTGTCTAGTACCGCTGCAGCCTGCGGGGGTAACGGCGGCATAAGTGAGTACATTGGCGGCGCCGGGGGGGACGGTAGATGTGACGGCAGCGACAAGGGTAGCAGGCCGCTTGGCGATTTGTTGACCACGGAAGGTGGTGCGCCGAAGCCAACCCAAGCTGCGGTGCCAGAGGGTGTTGAGCGCACGTTGACCGTCGGTAGCATCGAGGAGGTGCCGGGCACTGCTCCGCAAGTGTCGCGACTGTGTAAGCCCAAGCCTGAGGTTCTTCGTCCATCGAGGCGGATGCCGAAGATCGATGGGAACCTTTCATCTAGAATGCGGAACATAGCGGAGAGTTCTGCGCCGTTGAGCCCAGCATGTGCCGGTACGCCAGAGAAGACTCCTGGCACCCCCATGGCTCGCGACGTGCCACTGTGCGCGGACAGCGAGGATGCATCTCGGCGGCAAGTGTCAGCACAGGGCGCGAGGTGAGATGCCACAGGACGGCCCCTGTTGTTGTGATCAAGGCGGCAGTCGTGGTTGCTTTGTCTCGTCATAGGAAGGACGCTTTAGTCAGGCGTTGGCTAATTTTGATGAGGCGCGACCGATAAGTTGTCATGGGTCGCAAGAGGTCAGAGGAGCAAGGCTAGATCGCAGTGCAGCGCATATGCAGGCTATGCGGTTCGATATGCCATGCGACGGTGTTTGCAGGCTTGCCTCTTTAGTTGGTTTCTCCACTCGAAATGGTTGGACCCTCGTCCGACATGCGTTTCTCAATGTGTATATCCCCGATCACAGAAATAAGACTTCCGTGTGACCTGTCGAATGCAGCACGTTCCACAAACTTAGCCTTCGCTCGATTCTTGGTAAAAAACTGCTGTTTCAACATTTGCCTCCCCCCAAGCGAGACCACGTATCAGGAGACATCACCGTTGCCGGAGCTGTACTTATGGTAGATAGGTACGCCGTTCCATTCACAACGGATGGGGGGGCTGCTTGGTTTGCATGTCGCCGTGTGGCTTTTGCATCTAGCCGTGTGGATTTCGACAACTTCATAATCCTCCCTAAGATCTTTGACCTCGGGCGGTTACGGTTTGGGCGGCGATTTCAGGCGCTTTTGTTGTACATAGGCACGGCAAATGTTCTATGATTGTTCGAATCTCCTCATGGACGCGGCCATTGAGGTGAGCGGTCGTCGTTTGTATATTCGTGGCGTGGGTGCCTTAAAGAAACCGCTGCGCTTCGTCGCCCTCTGTAAAAACATCGGACCGGAGTGTGCTCGGAGAAAGCAACAGAAACACCACGTCGACAGCTGTGCCCGTACCCATTACCAGCAGCATGTCACGCTATCACGTGCAGGTCTCCCCACGTGCCCGGAGCGTCTGTTGTGACTGGCAGAGGTGGTGGCGGTGTAGGGAGTTCCTCTGCATCAGGGAGGGGTGCAGCTGAAGAGTCGGAGGCCCGTGTGGCTACGGGCGGTATGGGCGTAGCGAGTGCGGACCGAGGACGAGAGGGAAAGGGGGGAGGAGGAGGAGCAGGGGAAGAGAAAACTGGGGAAGCTTTGTCATGCGTTAAGGGAAACTCCACCGAGAAAGGTCCGGGATCAAGCTTCTCGCTCTCTTCTTCCGGGAAGATTTCTGGTGGCGCACCCTCAGGAAAGGTGAGACTGCTCGGCATCGCGTGGATTGACAACATGCGAGCCACAACTTATGGTAGCTGGCAGCGTTTGCCATCGATTTACCATGCACACGGTGTGCCGCCTTTTTGCTCTTTTTGTTTTCGACGGCGCTGCACAACGGGACGTTACTCGACCGTTCTGCGACCTTACGCGCGAGCAACGTGTCTCTGGTGACGCTGTGCTTTGGTGACAATTGTTTCTTCACATGACCAACGACAAGGTGGTCCAAGTTTTGTTTGGGTTGGCCACCGTTGACATGTCGACTCTAGCCATTGTCAGGCAACGACGCTCAGGCAACGTGAATCAGCATCGCAAAACTATCGCCAATGCTTGCGACTGTCTGGCCGGTAACACCTAGGACTGGCTGTAGCCAAGAGAAGGGCTCGTTCAGTAGCATCGCCAGGTATGGGGCTCTGTGGTATACAACCAACATATTTCGTTTCGATGACATCAAGCCACGACCGCCCGTACGCCGTTATGAAGAGTTTTCATAAAAACCCACTCTGATTCTGCTTTGTCTGATAGGTATTCGGTGTTGCGATCGTTAGGTGTTGCACTTATGCGTCGAACGCGTCGACTTTCCGTCTCACACCCATTATGCACTCGATCTGGTCCCGATCAGGGCGACACTACTCATGAGCGCAGTGGATCTTGCTATCACGGTTTTATTACCACCGCTCACCAGCAGTCGTCTGTTGTCTTCCTCCGGCCTCCTGCGATCCATGCCCCGCAATATACCTCATAGTCCCTGCCGAAGGCGAACGGGGCCTCTTCAGGGGGAGTGGAGGAGGCAAAGGGTTGCCCACCGTCATGCACGCCCCGTCGGGTTGTGCCCAAGAGAGTTCCTGGTACCCCCATGGCTCAAGAGGTGACCTCAAACACAGACAACAAGGATGCGACCGATCCCACTCAGTGCAATGTCAGTGGGAGCTGCTCGCGAGAGGACTCTGGAGCGTCGGGGGGAGCCGGCTACAAGCTGACAGCCACCCGGGCGGTCTCGGGGACTAAGATTGGCGCCATGCCTTCCCCCCGTGGTGGTGCTTTTGGTGGTGTTGGTGCGGGCGCTGGTACTGTTGCTGGTTCTGGTACTGGTGCTAGTGCTATGGCTGGGGGTGGCATAGGTGGTGTTGGTGGTGGTTGTGCTGGAGGTGGTGATGGCGCCGGCGGTACTGCAGGTACTAATGCTGTGACTGATGCCGGTGGTAGGGGTGGTGGTGGTGGTCATCGTGGCGGCCGTGCTATCCATAATCCCACCGTTTCCGGCGATGCTGCCGTCGCTGTTGCTAGTCTTGGTTCTGGTGTTGTTTTTGGTGATGGTGCTAGTCTTGGTGCTGGTACTGCTGGTGTTTGTGTTTTTCGTGCTCCCGCTGTTGCTGCCGCTACTACGGCTACTGCTACTGCTGCTGCCACGGCTGCTGCTGTCAGTGGTTCTGATATTGCCGGTGCAGCAGCTGCCGCTACTGCTGCATTTGCTGGATTCAGTCACCAATCCTCTGAAGGTGTGCAAATTGGAAACATAGGGAGTATGAAAGCCCCAACAGTACCCCCTCCACCATCGACGGTTCTGAGTACTACAGCGCTTGGTCGACCAGTGGCAGCCCTAGGGGTGATGCCCACAGACGGTGTGGCGATGGGTAGCGTGATTGCTCCTCCCCGTCCGCTAGGATCGGGGATGGACGTGGCCGACGACGTCAACCCGACTACTAATGCCGACGACATGGAGGAGTGCGATCTCCTTGCGCGGGGGTTATCTTATATTGGTACGCAGGTGCTGGCCATGGACGTTCCCGCCAGCACCAGTTTAATCACGGGAGACAACATGGAGGAATGTGACTTGCCCGCGGGAGGATCGTCAGGCGGTGGTGCGCACCTCTGCCTAGCGTCGGCAGGATTGCCTGCTATGCCGTGGCAACCGCCTCCGCAGCAGCGCACTCAGGCGGCGGCGCACCGGATTCCGTATGCCCCTATGCCTATGGATTGCGGTCAAGAAACCACTCCACCCAAGGGGATAAGTGCGGCTGGGTTCGCCGGACGGCTAGCGATGGCGGCAGGCGGTGGGTCGGGTAGTGCCGGATTTACCTTACAACCAGCCATGTCCCGGTCACAAATCACGAGGAATGCGGCCATCGCGAGCGGCGTGAGTGGATTTCCCGGCACTGGAAGCACCGGAAGCAGCTCCGGCGCTTCATCGAAGCCAGGGGGGGCAGCGGGGTGGGGGAAAGGCCTAGGGGCCAGCAGCAGCATTAGGCACAGCGCTTCGCTCGCTGCACCTCAAGCCAATGGCAGGGAGACCAACCTTAAGTCGGGACAGGTATCCGCTGGGATCATTTGGGCGGGTGGTAGCAGCACGGCTACCTCCCACGCATGGGGAGTCGGGGGCTCCTCGCTCCCAAGGGCCGGAGGTGCCTCCGGAGGATTTGGTTCACGGTCGAGTATGATCGCGGCGCCTGCCCCAAGTGTGGGCCAAGCCGGCGCACGGAGAGGGGTTTGGGGGGTCGCCCGAGGATCCTCCAACATGGGTTGGGGGTCGAGGGGCTCTGGGGCTTCGACGGGAATGCCCGTTACCGGCCTGGCCTCCAATACCGTGAGTTATTTACGTGCTAAGAATGTATAATTACGTCGAATGTCCTGTAGCTCTCGACAATTGCCCGCAACCCCCGCTGCAGTTTTTTTACGAGGGGAACCCATGCCCCCACCTCCGCTCAGCCGTAGGCGGTCTCGGTTCATGAACGCGTACGGTTGCAGGCTTGCTGGCCTGATGCTGAACCCATCGCGGGGATGACTCTCAAGCTGTAGACGTAGATACCAAGTTAACGGTTTCCTGGGTGGTGGTTGAAGTGCAGCAGTGCGTCGAGAGGGGAGATTATTGCACCCGGATTGCATCTCTCCGAAACTTCCCAGGCGGTGCAAACATGAAATTGAACCCAAGTAGCAAGGCTGTTGTCGTTGTGGTGGTTGCGTTGAAAGCGAGATCACACGTCAAAAATCGTTTCGGGCGCTTTTCTCTTATGCGTCCAGGACCGTGCCATGATAAAAAACAATCTCGGAAACTTCCCCATCGACGGCACAAAAGTTGATCGTATTTAGCACGTGGAGACGACATGATTGAAGGAAACACTCCTATTAATAATTGCCCCGAAACACTTCTAATTTTCACCCGCTGATAAATGCACGTCCCTCGTCTCTTACCATTTTCGTTCATCTGCCATGCCTCAACGACGCTGCCCACGAAGACGGTGCCAATTGTTAACGGCGGCGGAATTGGCGGCCGCGGCAACGGCGGTGGTGTCGGAGGGGGTGTCCGTATTGCAATTAGCGGTGGCGTCGGCGACGGGGGTAGCGGCGGTGTTGGTGCCGGAGTTAACCGTGGTGCCGGGGCCACAAGTAGCGGCGGTGCGGTGGGGGGGGGAGCTGATGGTGCTGGAGGTGTAAGTGGGCGGGGAGGAGGCGGAGGGGAAGGAGGAGGAGGGGGGGGAGGAGGAGGAGAAGGAGGAAATACTGGGGGAGGAGGGGGAGTCGGTTTGAGGGTCGGGAACGGGGGTAGCGGGGGTGCTGAAGGAGGCGGACGAAGCGGCACAATGGTCGGAAGAAGGGGTAGCAGGGGTGCTAGAGGCCGAGATGGCGGTGGTATTAGAGTTATCAGGGATGGCGGCGGGGGCGCTAATGTCGCGGCTCCTCTGACATTGGCAGGGAAGCGACAGCAGACACCGGGCGCGAGCGACTCCACGACACCAGCCACTGTACCGCGTGCGAAACGAATCAGAAACCACGCCGGAGATGATCAGCAGGCCGGGATAAGGTAAGAAGCCCACCCTGCTACAGTAGTGTATTTGATCTTACCGATGTTAGATGAGACACGTGATGACGGCAGACCTTGCTTTCACATCGGAGAAAGGGGTTGGCCCATTTTGTTGCCACTCCGAGTGCGGGAGCAACAGTCGTAGGTGCAGCGGGTGCTGAGAAGTCATGATGCGAAACCTTGGCGCGAAACCTTGCGCGCGTTGAATACTTAGACTCTGCATTTGCATTGTGTTCTCTCCGAAAGTTTAGTAGCGCAGCTACACGTGACCAAGGGGGGAACTCGTCAGGCACTATTATTGTTGTACCAATAGTGCAATACCAAACTAGAGTTGTCGTTTCTATATCTTGGCACTCGACTAATATGTCACCAATTTGGGCCGTTTTTTATTCCAACCCAGGACAAGCAGGGGAGGCGCCGCCACAGGTGCTACTGCCGGGCTAGCTGCTCCACCTTCCACCACACCGGCTGGAGCATCTTCCCCTCGGCTAGCTGGGATAACAACCCCGGCATTGGCGCCCGCTAACAGTCCTACTCCAGTGCCTGCCGACGCCCGAGGGACCGCCGCCTCTACAGCCTCAACTCTACCAGCAGTGCCTGTTACGGGCGCAACCGGGACAACGGCGGCCTCCGCCGGCGGCGTTACCGGGACTATAGCTAGCCGGGCACCACCCGCTCCAGTGCCCTACGGCATCAACAAGCGGGGAGCGGACACGCTGGATGACTATTCCGGCAACGCCAGGCGGGGTAAAAACTCGAGGTGTGGTTTGTTGTTCGTTTTTCGCAAGCGTGAGGCATGCTTTACGCGTTGAATGCTTAAACTCTGCGTTTGCAATGTGTTCTCTCCGAACCATTAGTAGCACAGTTACACGTGACCAAGGGGGGAACTCGTCAGGCACTATTATTGTTGTACCAATAGTGCAATACCAAACTAGAGTTGTCGTTTCTATATCTTGGCACTCGACTAATATGTCACCAATTAGGGCCGTTTTTTATTCCAACCCAGGACAAGCAGGGGAGGCGCCGCCACAGGTGCTACTGCCGGGCTAGCTGCTCCACCTTCCACCACACCGGCCGGAGCATCTTCCCCTCGGCTAGCTGGGATAACAACCCCGGCATTGGCGCCCGCTAACAGTCCTACTCCAGTGCCTGCCGACGCCCGAGGGACCGCCGCCTCTACAGCCTCAACTCTACCAGCAGTGCCTGTTACGGGCGCAACCGGGACAACGGCGGCCCCCGCCGGCGGCGTTACCGGGACTATAGCTAGCCGGGCACCACCCGCTCCAGTGCCCTACGGTATCAACAAGCGGGGAGCGGACACGCTGGATGACTATTCCGGCAACGCCAGGCGGGGAAAGAACTCGAGGTGTGGTTTGTTGTTCGTTTTTCGCAAGCGTGAGGCATGCTTTATGGCCTGAATATATTTGGTAACCATGAGGGAAGGAGTAGGAGCAACTGTACTCCACTAGTCTACAAAGTGTACATTAACATGTCGGACATTGTTATCGAACGTGTTAGCGTAGTCTGCAGATCATTGAGTCCCGGCCTGTTCCTGGTTCCTTGTGTAGCGATCACCCGGACGTGCCGCCCGCCGTGTTTCAGTCATTGTGGTTCCGTGAATGGTGATCTGATGGCTGAAACTCGCAACCATTTGACTCTGTGGCCTTATCGACCCGTCCTTCATCTTCTGGTTCTGATGCGATAATTCCCCCAGGACGGCATAGAGATGCACCTCGACGACGGCAACATGGTCTCGTCGCTATATCTGGCGCACTCGCTCGTTCTGGCGGGGGGGGCGTCGTCCTGCTTGCTTGTGCGCCTTGCTCTACGTATACGAGGGGTGGTGTTGTAGGTTTGTTGACTATCATACGGTTGAAGTGTTGGTGTTGGGGATTCACCTTGCTAGCGGTAACGCAAGAAGATTGTGGCGCGGAGATGACCGAGTTGATCCGATCTCACCATCTGGATGCTCCGGGTGCATTGTATTGAGGGATTCACCACTAAGAGCTACTGTAGTAAGATAAAGGGTGCGTGGAGTTCATCCAGACTGGAAGAAATACGCTCGAGTAATTGACGCTCGCACTATTGGGGGGAGGAGGGGTACGTCGCGCAGCATTTGGAAAGGGTTGACCAGGCAGTTTGACGTCTCGTCCGGGTTGGTGTGCGCACTGTACGCGCGTTTTACCGTGCCAGGGTGCGGAGCATGTCGCGTGTTGGGGTTGGGGCGGGGGGTCGAGCGGGAGGATGTCGGGTCTTGGGGCAGTCGCTGTGCACGAGTCAGTCGTTGTGCAGGAATCCTGGTTCAGGTTGGCGTGTATAGTGTACATGCGTTGCTGCATGTCGGGACAGAACAATTGTCTTGTTTTTTGAGCATTTTAAGCCCTTCGCTCCTTTACGATGCTTTTGTTGGAGGCTGGCGCTGCTTTACAAGCAGGGCGCCGTGCCACATGAGAACATCGTACCTATTGCGTCTACAGAATGCGTGGTTACAAAAGTAAACTCCTGCCTGCTGTGCGAAGTTCAGCTGTTGTATATGCTATGTACCTGCACCGTGCCGGAACTAATCGACTGCAGCTCCTGGCTGGTGTGCGTAGTGCAGCTATTGTTGTGCGTTCCATCGTGCCGGGACTAAAGGACTAAAACCCCTGGCTGGTGTGCGCAATGCAGCTGTTGTATGTGCGTTGCACCGTGCCGGGACTAAGGGACTAAAGCCCCTGGCTGGTGTGCGTAGTGCAGCTGTTGTACGTGCATTACACCGTGCCGGGGCCGACCTTATCGGGAGCTTTTCGCCCCCTCCCCTTGCTGCCCCCGCTCCCCCCCTTATTTTGCTGTAGTTGCAGCATGGCGCTGTTGATGTAGGGAATAACCTCCTTCTTCGTAAGAGCAGCGTGCTCCGTAGCTAGGTAACTAGGAAGCCGCGTTTTTTTTTGTCGTCCGTGTTTACCAGGTATCGTGGTGGGGTGGTGAAATTTCGAAGGTTGCATTTTCTTCCGTGGTGCTCTTGGTGGCGCGGTATGGATTTTTACCGCCTTCGTCTACGTGGTATTTGGGTTTGTCGGCACACGGCAACGAGAGAAGATAACCCGTTCCCAACGGCGCCAACGTTGGCGCGATGATATCTGCGATATCCCTCTCGAGAATGGTGCTTGCTCGCCGGCTTGGAAGGACGTTAGAAGAACAACAATGGTTGCCTCATGTGAGAATGCCACATATTCTTGTAGCGGACGTATTGATCCAAAGTGGTTAGCGCTGTCCTTGTGGATACGAACTAAGCACACAACGCTACTGATCGGAGGTCAATCTCTGGTGGAGTTGTGATGTGGGCTGGTGCCTGTGTATAGGTTTTCCTCCAGGGTGCAGTCACGCATTGCGTTTTCATCTAAGGAAACGGAGTGTGGCCACCGGAGAGTTTGAGATTTTGCCCACGTACGTCCGCAGAGTAGCATGCCGGTTCTCTCACCAAGCCGTTGTACACGGAGGCGTCTTGCCGTTTGCATTCCCTCGTGCGGAGTATTTGGCAGGGGGGCTGTTAGAGTTCGGCTTGAGTTTTGCATTTCTACGTGGCGCGTTTTTCTATCGGAGACGACCTGCTGCTTTACGCTTGTTACAGATAGCACAGTAGAGGAGCCGATGTTGCCGAGCGGTGGGATTTCTATGTGAAGACGGTAGTATTGTTTTGTTTGAAGGTTTTCCCAGCAGATTCTCGTTTGTTGGATTTTTCCCTTCCCGTAGTTTACTGTCTTTTACTTATTTGCGACATTTATATTGAAATTGATATTAAGACATTTGGTATTGGTTTTTGCCGTTTTACCCTGGCTATTACTGAGTTGGTAGTGTAGTGTACACATGCATCAAAAAGCATTCCAGTAAGTTGACAAACACAAGAGTGAAAAATGACATCGGTTGTAACGACATTTCACGGCACAAGCTTCTGGTTAGGACACAACCTCAGGGTGGGATCATAGTAAACAACATCGGTAGTCAGATTGCCGTTTTACCTTGGCGACTACATATACATAATGGGAAGTGGGACTATTTGCCGTTTTTCCTTGGCATGATGGAATTTGGGATCATTGGTGGTTTTACGCGGCACTTTAGTGACAAGTTGTTCGGGACCTGTCGTATCTCGCGCCGACTACAAGTAGGGGGGCTGTTTGATGTATGCGGTAGCTTCATATTGGTCTCCAGATATCGGGCGGTTAGTATTTCATTATTTGGGGTTTCCTATTGTGTGGCGTGGCATCATTGTTCCTGAGTGATGCAGCTCGGCTGGGTGTTGCTGGCCTCTCGGAGCCAATCGACGTGAGGACAATATAATACGAGACTAAAATATGTGTGGCATGAAGTGGATGGCAATGGTACCATGGATGTCTGTGCGTATGGGTCCGTGACAGAACGGAACGACCCGTGTGGATTTTAGTGGTGGCGTGGGAGCCGTTTATTGTTCTTCTTTCGAATTGCGTTGCTAGTATCGTTTTCTGGGTCATGGGAGAGAGATTTCTCCCTTTCTTTGGCCAGATACACCCATCGCAACCGCCTGCAATTTCCTATGTATCTCGCCCACGCATTCACCGTCTCTCTCCCTAGTATGATATCGACCGGTTTCCTAACTATTGCCGCCTACAGTCGTGTCGGGTGACCAAGCCTCCGAATGGTACCGTACCGTTCGACTCCTCCAACTACGAGGTAATCTGAGACTGCCGTTGCCATCCACTAGTGATAATTTACCACCACGGCTGTACGTTCCCCCAGTTGTCAATCATTTCCCCTAAGCTTGTTACGACTAGCTTACGTGACACCCTTATCGAATCCTTTATGATTTTGTGCGTATACGCCTTTTATGCGTTGGGCCTCCACCGCCCTTCTCTCTAAACCATTCGATCCGATATGCCTCCTCGGGCTGCGACCGTGGTCGCTCCCCCGATAACCAACGAGAGCAGGGTGAAGTTATCGGGATTACGGCCTGACTTCGCCACTAACTCCATAAATAATCGCTCGAAGATCACGAGCGTACCCCTCCGCTACTATAGACTTGCTACCACATACGAGGAGAGGGGGGAGTGGTCGGACAGACAGAGAAGCACAAAGCCAACTCCACCATACGGGCAACGGCACCGCCGTCGGCCCCAACGGACGACCTCGAACCGCGAAGCTCGTTCCGTATCCGCACGCGTACGTTTTCAACCTGTACCTGATCACCCTTGTGTCCCTCAAAACGGGCGTCTACCTTATCAGTCCGTTGCCGTGGCATGTATTCCAACTGCGTACTCTTGGCGTAAAACGAGGCCCAACCCGTGTCATGCCATGCACGGGGTGCGCCACCCCCGATTCGGCGGCAAACTTCTCGTCCGACAGTGCCACCGGACAACAACTCAGACATTTAACCCAGCGACAACACCTTCACCTCCAAACCTCGTGGGGATACGATTCCCCCCTCGTTAAAAGCATACCGGTACCAAACAAGGCCGGTAGGCGCACGCGGTGGGGAGCTCTCACGGTCGCGTGGGACCGTAGATACACACCCACACGTCCCCACAAACACCCCCACCCGACACATGCTACGGTAGGGTTCACCATGTTTTCCCGAACCTTCTCACATGAAAAGCCGTACATTTTAACCAAACACAAAAATGTCAAAGAATGGAAGCGCAAGCCGATGAACAATGCCATGACCTAGGTGATAATGGACGGGGTGAAACCAGGTGATATTAGACGTCACGGTCACATCAAGGTCATCATAGATGGGCTTAATCGTAGGTGACGTAGGTTCACTGCTTCTGTTGCTGCCCACGACTCTGCTTTGTTTGTGTTTTGAGTGTTCTTTTAGTAGAGTATATTGTAGGCCTTGAGTTTAGCCAGCGAGCCGTGAGGAGAAACGAATAAAGACCCGGAACCATGAGGAGAGCTCTTACCAACACTGACCACTCTGCACCCCGCTCGGAGTACGTTGACACATGGCGTCGTCGGCAGCATGTCATCGTCGAAATGATTGCGTCTACATTGGGCTTTGCGTGGCCTCCACTTCTCCTGGTACTCTTGTCTCCTCAAGACAAATTCCTTTGACCTTGCATCGCTTGCATTTGACATTCTTCTTTGGTTTTGCTTTTACAGCAGCCCTTGTTTTTCAGTCAATTTTTGTCTCATCTTTTACATAGACTATTTGGTTTCTTCCGCCAGTGTCTTTTTTTTTTCGCGCACTTCTACTTTCCAGCTTCTGGACAAGCCGTGGTTACAGGTGTCATCCCTTCTCGCCCCCGGTTCTTGCCTTCGAATATTGTCGCGCATAGGGTCCAGCAATCCCATTGCTCCATCGAGTGTTGCTAACTCACGCTCTCGCGCTTTCCGCAAGTCAATTTCTGCCACAAGAAAAAGTCCCCACGAATTTATACGAGTACAAGGGCTCCGCATGGGCGCCGGCATTCGCCGGCGCCCATGCTTTGGGTAGGGCAGGGCAGCACTTCGACAACTTGAGGTGTAGCTGTCCGATTTGGCATGCATTGAACTTTAAAGTAATGCCAAGAGTTCAATACGAACATGGGATTATGAAAGTCATGATTTGACAGAAAAAAAACGTAATAATATACAACAAAGAAGGCAAGGATAGGCGAAACACACTATGTTAAATGCGCCGTCAAGTAAAAGTTGGCGTCTATCAAACAAAAATACCGAAAATAGTATTATTGAGAACCTGCGTCGCCTCTAGGCGAAACGAAAGAGGCCTTGGCATTAATGAAGAGACTGCACTGCTGTCCCCGTGGCAATGGAGGTTCGAAGTCGACAGGATGCAAAGTCGGTTTGCATCAAACGTCGACATGGGGCCATGTCAGCCGACGAGGTTTTGGAAGAAGATTGCTTTGTTTGTTACGTGAAGGCTGTCGCATTGATTGGTCTGAGTGATTGCGGGCGAGGAGAAAAACGAAGAAGAGGAGGGCGATCTCTCGTTGCGTCGGCGTTGTCTAAGATAGGTGCGGGGGTGGCTTTGCTCGTACGGGAGGTTGGCGTGGCGCTTCTTCTCTGTTTTTTCTCGAGAAGGCGGGATATGTGTGTCTGCTATCTTTGCTTCGTGGGTGCTTTCACGTTGTCGAAATCGGACGCGTCCCCTCAATACATAATATCCGGAGTGTCTCTACCATGACGACTGCTGATGGTGCCGTGCGTATTTCCCAGAGACTGACTTATTATTTGCTGCTAGAAATAATCATACCTGGCATACCTTTCTTTGCAACATTTTTTTTTCTTCATCCCATTTATCATCCCCGCACCATTCTCGCGCTCTCTCCCAGTAGTAACTCAGATCCGGGGTCACATAGCAGGCCCTCCTCCTCCCTCCCCACTTCGGCACGTGCCTTCATTTTTACCGCGAGGAGAATCGAGCATTTTCTTCCCTCGTCGACTCGCGTCGAATTGTACCTAGCAGGCGCTCTCAGCAGTTGATCTCTTTTTTTTATTGCATTTTTGCAAATTAAGTAATGTTTCATCGTGGTGGGTGTCGAACTCAAGAACAACCAAACGTTAGTAGTATTCGAGGGTAAAACCATTAGACCACCGGGGCGGCCGGCTGACAATTGATTAAAACAAAACAGGATCTTTGCATAGAGATTACATTCCCTCCCCCATATTGTATGATATTACGATGGTTGACGCGATGTAGAATAAAGCGCCAAATACCTAAATATCAGCCTACGCGGAGTTTTAGATATCATGAACAACGAACGATCGCGACGGCAGAGCACGGCAAAGCATAGCGCTTCGCTCTGCTGAGCTAGCGCTGCGCTGCGGTGCGCTGCTGAGCTGAGCCGCAGGGCACTGCACGGCGCTTCGTTGCTGTGAGCTATATCGCTGCGATGGGGTGCTGGGCGGTGTGGAGCTGATGAGCCACGCCCATATCTCAGCCGATGAAGCTTCGCCAACTACAAAACAAATGGTGGTAATAAAAGAAAAGCTAAAGCTGGACCGTTCCGCAACTAATGCACAGGCGGCAAATTAGCGGCAAATCAACTTACTAGACGTAAAAAAAGAAAAAATCGCGAAAAGGTTCAAAATCGTGTTGGCAGAAAAACTAAATTTGCAGGAAGCAGCTGAAAGGTCAAGAAACAGGCAATATTTCAGTTGTTGTTGTTCTCACATTAACTCGCACAACCCAGTCCGTGGTCACAGGGCTGGTTCCAGTCACTCTGGAGCAGAGGAATACCCTAGGGAAAAACACAAACAACCCAAGGTGGTACACGCATAAATCACAGCTGACGCAATTCATGCCTCCACCAGAAACATATAAAAGTGAGATCGGGAGTCAGTATACGATGTGCCAGGTCCATACCGGTGCATACGTCTCATTACTCGCGCCTGGGAAAACCGACTATACCGCTTGCCACCCAAGAAAGACTACCACGTATATATCACACGTAGTATCTATCACTACGCATACGCACAACAGACGCAAGTCAATTGGAAAAAAGAAACAAAGAACAAAGAAGAGAAAGGAAAGGAAATGGGTGCATGGGGCCAAGAAAAAGAAAAGAAAAATAATTTTTGGGGGGTCTACTGGCGAGGCTGCCACCAGAACGGGATGTCACATGTCACGTGGTCTTTCGACGGTCTACAGCAGTAGTACTACGAACGACTTCCGATACACCCACCGAAGCACGGACTACCGGCGAATTACGCGATCGACAGCTGGCCGTGGTTGTCACGTGTCTCTGTGTTGGGGGCCCCTGCCCTGCCTCTTGTTGGCTCTTGAGAGTGATGCGTGTACGACTAAACTTGCCAACGGCACTCGCACTGCACTTTGAGCTATCTGCTGTAGTTCTGGTTGCTACTTGTTGCTGCATTATGTGTTAGACGTTTCGCCCTTCGGCTACTGCTGCTACACCTGCTGTTGTGTGTTTGCCAATGTCGTCAGTTGGCGTTCATGCTCGTCGTACATACTGCTGTTCTCACCGAGTACGTGCGGGTTTCCTCGTACCTCAACCGTACGACGACGAGCTCAAAACAGAAGAAAGGTGACATGAAATGGCAATGGACAATGGCCACATAGAAGCGAGCACAGCGGGATAGTTCGCTGCGAATCAACCGCACTCGTTCATGCCTACAGCAGAGGCTGCCTGGAGTGTCAGCGGCCGTGCTAAAGCCAGGGCCAAAGGCCGAAGAGACGGCTCTACCTGCTTGGTTTTGTCTCGCAATTCTGTTACGTGAAAGTATCATGATTTGGGAGTTATTTTGTCACGAAACGTCTTGCCGTCGGTAATTTGTGTCACGAAGTTGTTGGATATCGTCGGTAAGTTGTGTCACGTTTTAGGTGAACCCACACTAAAAAATTGAATTTCCAGCTGGCAAAACGAGCAGAAACAAAAAAAGCAATAAAATGCCGAGCAAGAAACCAAACGAACTAGTAAAAAAGTACAGCAAAGAAACTAACGCTCGAGAGTATGCCACCGCAAAATTCCAAACATTAGCACGTACCGTTTGGAAATTATGCCAATTTTGTAAATCATTCAGGCGTTGCAGCCATTAAGATTCAACAATTTTTCCAAAATTCCTCCTCGACACTCGCTCGTCTCGCTCGGCACCCGTCCGCGTTCACGTCGATGTGCGGAACGGACACGGCAGGGCGAGGGGCGTTGGAGCCGCCCCCCGAAGGCGGCGCTCGAACCAAGCCATATTCGACCGAGAATTCCAGTTCCGCGAATCGCATACTTAGGCCGAGACAAAAAAACTCCTGACCAAAGTCCATGACACCAAGGAATGACTCGATATTCAAGGAATGATTTTATATATATTTATGCATTCGAACTCACGAAACTGCCTTTTTTTTTTTTTCTTTTGTTCTTGTTCACACTTCTATTTTCCAGCTTCTGGACAAGCCGTGGTCACAGGTGTCGTCCCTTCTTTCCCCCAGGTTCCTTCGTTCAATTTTTATCGAGCATAGGGTCCAGCAATCCCACCGCTCGTCGATTTTTCATCGAGTGTTGATAACGCATACCAGGCCCGACCGAGGATAAGCTGATACGCCAGCGGGGCGACCGGTATGCTATAACATACGCGCTCTACTAGACACTAGTACCTGATACCTGGTATGTTTTTTTTTGTTTTTTTTATCATGTATTTTCATTTGCCTTAATCTATACATCGTAGCAGCGTATTATATTCGAATACGGTATAATATATAACTGGAAGTAATGTGGTGCTTTCAGACCGAGTATTTTATGGACATGTGTCACCATACGTATCCGGCTGGGCTTCTGTGGTTTGACGGCATTCATTCTGCTGTTAATTTCATTATGATGATCTTGCGCGCGACCACGAAATGCCCCCTCGTTCCTCTGCCAAAGTAACACCCGTTTGGCAGTATTACGTGCCCCCTGTGTTTTTATCGTTCGTGCCGAATAGTATAAATAGTTGCTCTGCGCTGCCCGTTTTGATTTCGCGCTGCTGATGCGCATCTCGTGCGGTACGAACAAAGGCGATCGATCGTGCGCACCGCGCGCAAAAACTAGCAACAACGTTCGCTGTGTCGCGAGTGTCAACGCCCGCCGCGAATAATGTTGACTTATGCTAGTATTGACGATAATTGCTTAGCTACGACGCTTTTTTTTTGTAATCCTCCGGCGGATGGGCAAAAATGAAGCTTATGCCCACCGCATTTCCACGTATTTTCATACACGACGCGTTAATATTCTATTGTGCGAATGCCGATAGTCTAGGTCGAGCTATCCCGCCATATTGTATCGGTAAGATGTTATTTTAAGCATATCAAAATCCTCTCTGGTTCACTGTCCTATTTGGAAAACCTCTGTGTTGGTGGAAGACTCAACCTGCAGAGAGCCTCGGCTATACGCTTAGTCTAATACCCCAAGCGTGTTTGAGCTATTTTTGCAACTCTTCCGTTTTATGCTGCTACGCACCCCCGACCTGATGCAGCGTGATCGGTCGCCCCGGTGGCGTATGAGGTTATCCTCGAGCCTGGTATAGGTCAGTTTCGTGATTTCGAGCCCCGCCGAGTGCATACTCGTATAAATTCGTTGGAACTTTTTCTTGTGCACAAATTGACTTGCGGAAAGCGCGAGAGCGTGAGTTAGCAACACTCAACGAAAATTCGACGAGCAGCGGGATTGCTGAACCCTATGCGCGACAAAAATTTGAAGGCGAGAACCGGGGGGAAAAGGCACGACACCTGTGACCACGGCTTGTCCAGAAGATGGAGAGTAAAAGTGTGAGAAAAGAAAAAAAAAGCGTTGGAAAGACCCAAACTGTAATAGGATTATGCTTGAGCAAAATATTGTTAGGTACAGTACTGTAGCACTCCGAGTGCGTAGCACTCGGAGTCCCATCTACCTCACTTTTCCACAAGAACAATTATTACGCGTGTTACACGGAACCCACCCGGCAATTTTGGGTCCGGACTTTTCTTTGTAAAAAAACTCCATTGTAGTTTAGGTTATCGACGGGTACAAGAGGTATACAAAATTCCCGTGCTGTAAGGTCTGGTTTTGTTTTGTTTTCGACTGGATACTCGGTGTTCGACTGGATACTCGGTGGCTACCACCATCTCCCGAGCACGACGCTCCTCCCCCGGGAATATCTACAATATTCCATCACTTTCCGGCCTCTTTGGTGACGTTGGAACACTACTTGTACTGCATCCTACCTCTCCACTCCGGTGCGTGCGATACCAAACCTCCTCCCCTATCCGTCCCGGACCAACATGGACCCGATACCAAACCCCTCCCCTATCCGTCCCGGACCAACATGGATCCCCCCCCCCAACCCTCGCGGTGAGCCCCAGACCAACCACAATCCACCTCCCCGACCCTCGCGGTTAATCCCAGATCAACCAGGACCCACCCCCCCAACCATCACAATGAACAGTGTGCTTCGCGCTCTTCTCTCGCAGTAGCCATGGGTGGTACAATTACTGTGAAAGGTGTTGTCAATGTGTTCAATAAAATCGAAATAATACCTGGAGTGCATTTTTGCGGTAGGGGTTGTCGACGGTTTTCCAACCGCCGCCACCGCCCCCAACCTAGTCAGTCAAACCGGATCCCTCGGCGTTTAGTACGGACACCTTACACGCCGAAAGTAGGAGAACGGATCCCTGTACGAGAGACGTCCACCTGGTGCGACTGCGATTGTTTTGGTGTCTGAGGACAAGCGGTTTATTATTTTGTTTTTCTCCGCGGGGGATCGCAACAACGTGGGAAGTACTGCAACGTCTACCACAGAGTATGTCGCCGCTATGGCATCCACGAGGCCAGTGCCGCGATGGATATTTTACCACATAGTATGCCACCGCGACTACAGCCCTTTGTACGGCCTGCCCCACCAGACCGTGTCCTCGAGTTTGCACTCCGCGCAACTGCTACACCCCCCCATCTGAGCACGACTACCGTCCCAATCGACACGTTGCCGCTCACATCTTATTCCGGGCTCTCATAGCCGCCCATTCCATGCGCCCTGCGTCTAATCATCACCACGGTTCAAACGCGCCCGCCCATCACCACTGCGCTCAACCCC
Source organism: Undaria pinnatifida (assembly GCA_012845835.1). Lineage (NCBI taxonomy): Eukaryota > Phaeophyceae > Laminariales > Alariaceae > Undaria > Undaria pinnatifida. The sequence goes on from JABAKD010000020.1 coordinate 18,843,690, forward strand.
CTGCGCCCAATCGCCCCTGCTTTTGTTTGCTGGTTCTCGCGCACAACTGCGTACGGCGCGCCCACGGTCTCGACCGGGTGGCACCCAAAGACACCCCTGTCTGCGGTAATTTATTTTTGGGTTAATGGCCACGACGTGCCTACCCAACTGCGACTGATGTCAGCATCCTTAGACACTCCGCCTGCGGTAACCTGTTTGTTCGGGTTCTCTTCCTTGAAATTCTGACCCACTTCCACCGCTGGTTCATTTGTTCAAACGACCATTGAGTTAAACCGACTCCCCTGCCACGACCGCCGCCTTTCTACGTCACTCCCTGTTCGGCCTATTTCCTTGAAATTCCGATCCACTTCCGCCGCTATTACAGTTGTCTAAACGGCCACAGAGCCGCCCACCAACTTTGTTCCCGCATTGCCCTCCACGCCCCAAGCCCCAGCGCCCACCACCCCGTGACCCCACGCCACAACAACGCCCCACGCACCCCCTTCCGCCCGGGTCAAGACCACCGTTCTTCTCCGACTGCCACCTATGCCACCGCTCTTCTCCGACTACCACCTAAATCACCGAGATTGGCAACAGTAGCAGCGACAGCCGTAGTCGCCCAACTATGCAGACGCCATCCTATCCGTAAAGGCCGCGACGGCGGTCGCGACCACCTCGAAGTTGTGACGCCCACGGCGCCTGCGTCTGCCTCACGAACCGCGAAAAGTGGTGGCTCGCATCCACCACATTTTGCGATATAGGACACAACCTGCGACGAGCACCATTCTCAACCACCTGGCTGTCGAGTACCTCCGCTGGCTCTTGGGCGTTTCCCACTCTAGGAACACCGCTACGCCTCTGGTGCGCTCAACCCATAGTTGGACATACTTCAAGATTTTAGTTTTGACTTTCGGTACTTGCGGAAACGTGCACACCGCAGACAAACCCGTTGTCATCACCCGGCATAACCCGCGACAACCAGTGCCGCTTGTTACAACTGCCGTGGTAACTGATTTTTCGGTCGAAAGCGCCATGATCGCCGTTCTTCCTCAGGCAACTGCTGCGATAACGACGACAGCATTGACAGCGACAGCGTGGCCGACTGACAACTACTGCGAAACGAAACCTTGGACGCTACACGCTTATCATACCGATACAGCACCACCAGCGTCAAGACATCGATTTGCGGGACGAGGATCCAGCTTCGCCCTTGAGAGGGTTAGCTTCACTCCCGCCCCCGCCCCCGCCCCCGCCCCAACAATCCACCCCCCTCACCCAGCCCCAACATGAATCGCTTTCTCAAGACTGTACCCCTTGTTCTAGCGATTGCCTTGAGGTGTGGGCGCGAGGAAGCCAAGACGCCGAGCCCAACCAGGGTGCTCCACTCGACGTCTTCCCCCGATGAGCAACGCTACTTGCCGAAGACTACGGCTACCAGCGGTTCCGGATTGCAGCACGAAACGTCTGCTTCATATTCCGGGCGATCGCACCCTGAGCCCTCCTTGCCTATTTATAGGCGGCCTCACTCGCGCTCGTCCCAGGACACACGCCTTTTTCAAGTGCCAGCGGTGGGTCCGCGAACGACGGGTTCCCACTCCCAGCCACGGTGTTGACAGCACCGCTGGCCCTGACCTTGAGGGACAGTCCCGTCCTAGAGAAGGAAGACTCGCGATCACAGTAGACCAGGATACGCCCTGAGCCCCCTATCCCGTATTCCTCGCAAGCCTCGTGCATTGCGTGGACACGGACCAAAGGCACAGCATTTCCTAGCGAGTTCCATCCTGCTCATCCAACGCTCGGAGGCAGGGCTCTCAGGGTATCTTCGCCCCGCTCCTTCAAACACTACCCAGGGAGACCCTCCCAGAGCCTAGGTGATACAATACCGAGACTATCTTTGCGATCACGTGGATCCAGTCGGTTCTCTTCTCTAGATCAACCAGCTGCGCCCTCGTCATCGCCACGCGGCAGTCCTAGAGACAGCCGCAACTTGCCACTGCTTGGTAGCTCACCGCAGCCAGCCTACACCGAACTACCTTTTACTCGTGTGTTCAACCTATAGCAGTGCCACCCTTTGGATTCTTCTCCTACGGTTTTGCTTATCACCGTGTGGAACAGTTTCCGACATCGCCCGAGACCGACGTTTGAGAGACACCACGACCCCGCAGCTCACCCGGCTTCGACAAAGCATCGGAACCGTTCCTACGACCAGCCATGGACATTGGTTCTGTGACCGACAAATGTCAGAGCTCCTCTTTCATTACCTACCTGGGACAATGGTTCCGAGACCGACAAACGCGGGAACATATTCCCGTACCACCACCCAACGACCCTCGACACCTACCACCGCCCTCCCAGTTCGTACATCTAGCTTCGGCAACGGTACACCCTAACCCGCCGCGTTGCAAACGAGCCATCCCCTTTAGGCCTCGGCATTTTTCACCGGAACCCACCAACTGCCGACCTCGTTCCGGCCCTTTTCCAACACGACAAAACAACTCTATCGCGCCCCCCCCTCCAACGCGACCGGTTTCCACGGAGCACCTCTGTCCCGGACCCCTCCATTGCCGCCGTGTCGCACCTGCCGATTCCTCCTTGCCCTTCTCCACCCCGACGTGTTACCAAAGAGCCGCCTTGCTCCGGTCTCCGCCGATCCCGCCCAAACCACGGACCACCACCTGCACGCTTCTGACCACACGCAATCCAACAGAGCCACTATGCTCGGGTCCCGTCTTTCCCGCCGAAGGTCACCGCCTGGTGATGATCCCTACGGACTCGAGGATAGCAGCTATTCCCTCCATCTGGTTGGGTTGGCTTCCTCGGCCCTCTTCCCCAGGCCTCCAGGATACACCCCCCCTTTCTCTACCGCGTCCCTGGCGATCCCAATGCCTCGGAGACACCGTCCGCTCCCCTCCCCACCTAGTTTTCCGGCGACGACTACTGAGGAACAGCTACCGCCCACCCGACACCCACGACCATCTGGTGACAGTAACCGCCCTCCTCTTCACGGTCTGGTTAATTCTCCTTTCGACAAACGTTGGAGCCCCTACCGCCCCTTTTCACGGCTACCCTGGCCCAAACCACGCGGCCTTTAGGCGACCAACGGTACCTCCCGGCCAGCTTTTCAGTTTATCTACCAGCGTACCAGGGCATCGACAACTTTTCCACCTTCCCCAACTACAACAAACCCATGGTTTATCGCTCCCGAGCCAGCTCTTTACCTACCCCCCATCCAAACCACCAGCGGCCCTTCAGCCTTTCCTCGACAATACAACCACGGACGACCTTCGCAACCACGGTTTACCGGCGCTTGCGCGCCAATCCGCCTACACCGCCGTCTTCATATCCACCTTGGTTCGCCAGTACGGCGTACTCTTCCCCAGTGTTTTTTCTTCTTGCGGTAAGTGTCCTTCTTTTCCAACTACTGACTTTTTTTTCCGTTTCTAGTGACCACCGAACAGTTCTTATCCAACCAAACGGCTCCGAATTCCCATCCGTCCCTGAAGGCACGTCTGCGATGCCAATACCGCCACCCCCTTTTGCCTCAACAACCCTGTAGGTTTACCACCTGAGTCTAGACATCCTCTACCCGTCCCTGAAGGCACGTCTGTGACGCTACTATCGCCACCCCCCCTACCCTAACATTCCTATAGGTTTACCATCTGAACCTGTGGTTTTGTTCTTTTCCGGTTATGACTTCTCCGAGCCGGGCATCGGCTTGGGTGGGCTCGTTCCCCCTTCCCTCTCGACACCCACCATCACATCCCGCTGCTCCCATCTTCTGAGTTGGAGTGGATTTTTTTTTGGACATGAGCGTTTCGAACCGAGGGTCGGTTTGGGTGGGCTCACTCCCTCTCCTCTCCACCTCGCCTCTGCCATTCCACGGCTTCCCTTTTTCCGAGTTTGTTATTTTTTCTTGGGCTCTTAAACCTACCAAGCCTGGTATGGGACTTTTTTAGCCCTGCTACCAGAGCTTCGTCGTCACCTGAGCTTCGCGACCAGAGCTCCACCTTCGGCAGAGTTGCGGCTTTCACCAGAGTTTTGTCGTCACCCGAGCTTCGCGACCAGAGATCCACCTTCTTCAAAGCCCCATCTTCACCAGAGCTTCGTCGTCATCTGCGCTTTGCGACCAGAGTTCCCCCGTCATCGCCTGAGCTCCGCGACCAAAGCTCCACCCTAATCAGAACTCCACCTTCAGCCTGAGCTTCACCTTTGCCAGAGCTCCGGAGCTCCACCTTCACCGGAGCTTTCTCGTCACCCGAGCCTCGCGACCAGAGCTCCACCTTCCACATGAGCTCCACCGTTCACATGAGCTCCACCTCGGTTTTCCGCGACCACTGCTTTCGAGTTTATGCCCCTTCAAGCCACTTCCAACGACAAGGCAATTTTTGGCCACTACCACTAACTCCGGCGTCATTGCCACCGTCAGCGCCGATCAGCTGGGACATTTTTCTCCGACTCCTGCAGCCACCGCGCCGGTAGGCTTGCTCCTTCAGTCCGCTACCAACCGCCCCCGGCATCACCGCCATCGTCGGCTACTTCGGGCCTTTTATACTGCCTATTCCAGTAACCACGCCGTCATCCTCGCCGCAAAAAAAGCTAACTCCACGAACACCGCAGGCATCTCCACTGGCCCACGTTAAAGGACTACTAGAGCGTCAACGCTTGCGTCTACGTGCACGCTGCGGTACACGCACGTTCTACGGCCGCGTACCCGACTCGACACCTTCTTCAACTAACCATATTGAGCTTCTACAGCCTCATCTTCTTCCGTCACAGCGCTCCTACCGCATCGTCCGCGAACGCCCCATCCTCACTGGTTCGCGCTCTGAACTCTTCAACGCATTTTACCGCACCATCATCCGTCACCAGCGCTCCTATCACATCTTCCGCGAACACCACGACGTCACCGTCACGCTATCAGAGCGCTGCGGCACACTCTAGTACGATCACCGGCCGCGCTTCATCGGATTTTGCTCCAAGCCCCTACATCGTCCGGTTCCAGGATCAAACGGCGCATCTGCTGCACGTTTTCGCGGAGCACCACCTACGGATCGGCGTCTCTGCCACGCCACTCGACAGGGAGGTTTGCAGCCAGGGTAATATCGCCTCAGCTCGCACTTACCCTTCTGTCTTGTTGCCCCTCCCCCAACCATGATTCTTGAGTTCCTTCTTGAGCTTCTTCTTGGGACTTGTTTTGTGCTCATTGACTTCTTGATTTTCTCTTTCGAATTTGATTTGTTCAGTTAGTTTCAAGGTGCCCCTTCTTTGCCTTGACTTTTCGGGTTGTCCCACTTTTGACCAGCACGAATGCTTGCGTGCTTGTGTCGGTGTGCTACCCTGGCCTTCCAGCCACTGGTTTAGCTCGCTCCATTCTCGTAACCAGGCCGAACGTTTGTGATGGTTTCGTCTTCCTGTTCCTGCCGGTTATGCCTGCCCCGTTTTTGTAACTTGGCCGCAACCCTACCGTGTTTTCGTTTCCTCTCGTCGGTTTAGCTCACCCTTGTTTCGCAGCCCGCGAAACCGCTGTGGTACGTTTTTGTTGATCATTCCCCTGCTTTCTGCACTGCGTACGAAATAGGTGCAAATTTGGGCGTCGTATATGTCTCCAAACCCGCTGTGATATTCCGTGTTGGCTCTTCCTAGGCTTTCTGCACTAAATACGCCATAGGTGCTTATTGAGGCGTCGCATTTGTTTTCTTGTCGCTATGGCATATCTGCCTTAGCCCTTTATCTGTTTTCTGCACTACGCACGCCTTTGGTGCTTATTGAGGCGTGTTGTCCACCTTTTTTCCGTCATATCGCTCTGCACAAGTCCCCTCTTCCCGGTTGGGCCTCCATGTGCTTTTGCGTAAGTTTTTCCTGATTTTTCGTCGCTTAGCTTCCAACAGGAATGGCTCTATAGTAGTCCACATTTTCAGAGTTTAACGTCGTCAACGTTTTGCTAGTATTTTCGGGTCCGTCGCTTGTTCACGACCCCCCCTCTAGGCTTCCCCACAGTATCAACCCACGAAACCATGGTAGTTTCGCTTGATCCTCATCAGCCTGAACTTCGCTTGTACGCTGTGCATGCGCCCCGCTAGCTTTTCTAGAGTTGTACGGCATTTGACCCCCCCTCTGTCCGGCTTATGGTATCAGCCAGCGGCATCGTAACAGTTTCGTCTGATTCTTTCTCAGCCGATTTAGCGTCTGCACCATGTGCGTGCTCTTTCACAGCTTTTCTGGGTCCTCCGTTTTGTCACGACCCCGTTTTCGCCGTTCTCACGGTGTAAGTTGGAAAATTCGTTTTAGTTTTGGTTTTCTATCTTGCTTTTTCTTCCCCCTGCATTGTGTGCCAGGTGAGAACGTACACCCTCCCCCGTCTGCAGCGTGTGCATGTTCGGAACGTATACCCTCCCGCCTCTGCAGTGCGTGCATTTGCGCAACGTATACCTTTCCGCTTCCGCATCCAGGCAACGCGGGTATTGTTTGTTTTTCTTGTTATCTCTGGACACGCTTGTTCCTTGGTAGTTTTAACTGTGCGCAGCTATCGACCGTAGTAGCTTCCTCTCGTTTCTTTTAGGAGAATTTGTTCGTGAACGCCTGGTGCGTGTATTGGCTTTGCACCCTACTGTCCCAATAATCCTACCTGGTATGGGTATACAGGTACCAGTATAGTTAGTGTAATCGCCCCGTGGCTCTACAGTGTAGCCCCTCCAAGTCTGACTATCGTTGAGGTTCCAAAAACGTTTTAACGTAGTAGTGGGCCTTCTGTCTTCTTCGTCGCATCCAAGGTATGGCATTTGTTCGTTTTTCGGTGATCATCATGGTCGCCTTGAACTTGAACTTGTGCCCAAGTTGTTCTACTTTTCTACAGTACGACGAGTTTCGTCTTTGTGGTTTTGCTTCCACCTTCTACCGCCGGTGTAGCCTATCCAGGTTTCGCGCATACCGACCAACCATGGTGTTTCCATACCATGTAGAGGTACTCCACTCCCGTTGTTTCTTCGATTTCCCCTTCGTTTTGTTTGTTTCATTTTTTGTTTTATTTTTATCTTTGTTTTTATTTGTTTTCTTATTTTGTTTTTTTGTTTTTTGTTTTTGTTTTTGTTTTTGTTTATTTCGTATTTCTCTCTTCCAATGTATTTCTGTTGCTGACGTATGTATGTTGTGCCTGTCGTACCCAGTACTCGGGCATGACATTGCGTTGTCGAATGCATTACGATGCATTATCTCTGTGTCGTGGCTTGTGACCACAGAGCTGATCTTTCTAGGGTGAAGAATCAGTACGGACACTGGGTGTGCTGGATGTCGACGAGTAGAAGAACGGTTTAATGTGAAGAACACACACACACACACTCCCAGCGCTGCTTCGAGCTGACCGAGTATCTTCTTGTCGGCTCCATTTTTGGCTTGCTTTGTTACGGTTGAATAGCCTTGCTACGTTTGCAGGCATTGTTCCCGTTATTAGTTAGCCTCTGAACGTGTCATGATGTCGACTCTCTGTCCGACTTCCGACAGTACATTCCGTATGTTGTGTCTACGGTTCAGCTCCGTCCTTGTTTGCGTATTGCTTTGGCCAGGTGACCTCACCAAGTATTTCTTACCATTTTCCTGGTCTTGTACGCAGAAAGCTCCTGAGGGCACTCCGCTGTTGCCCCCCGGTTGAGCTTCCCGGCGTGTCACACGCCTCCAGTACCATCATTTCGGTGTTGTCTATGCCACTGTTTCGGTATTGTCTTCCTTTACGTTTTCGCGATTATTTTGGTGGCCACGATGTCCCGTTCTACACTTTGATCGAAGACCTTGCGCTAGTCTCCTAGGTCCAATTCGCCATAGTACCTTTTTCTGTGGTTGGTTTGCCGTAGAGCCTTTCCTGCCCCCCCCGCCACACCGGCGGCATGCGGCAGATTCTAGAGCCTTTTCTGCCCCCCCCGCCACACCGGCGGCATGCGACAGGTTTTTGATGGGTGACTATTGCCTTGTTGTAGGGTCTGCGTTTCTTTCTACTGCTTTTCTTCGCGTGTTGCTGGCTCCATAGCCAGACGGTTAGAGGTGTGGGAGTGGGTTTTGAGGAGCCGCATCTTCGACTCATGGTCTAGTTCGTAGAACCGGAGTTTCCCTGAATCTCCCATATTTCTGCATATGCGACTCATCAGGGTGGGCTAGTGTTAAGATACGGCCTCGAAAGGACTGTAAGTACCCGAATTTGAGATCATTTGGATGGGTTTCGTATGATAAGGTTGGCGTAATATATTCGGGAAAGTTAGGAAGAAGATCGGAGGCACGTGCCTCCGATCTCAGAAGCTATCCCGGGCTCTGCTGGAAACGAATAAAGCTACATCTCGACGAAGGAACGAAAGTGAGTACTCTCCGAGGACCTGCTCAATTGGCAGACCTGCAGGGGGTACTCTGTGTCTCCAACCTTTAATTTAACACCAACATCACGGCCCCTGCTTCCGGTATACCTCAGCGTACTGGTTATTTATATTTTTTCTTTTCGACCAATGGTCCTACGTCAGCTTTCCAGGCCCAACCTTGCGGGCTCTGACATTATTTTAGGCAATTTTCTTTGTGCTCTCTCGTTTCAGGCTCTTTCTCTTCTGCCTTTCGACCAATGGCCCGAGGCTTGCGTACTTGTTCGCGTCTTGGTTGTTTCTCACCGTCCAACCGATGGCCCCACGTCAGCTTTCCATGCCCAACGTAGCGAATTCTGACGTTCTTTTAGGCAGTGTTCCTTGCTTTCCCTCTTGTGTTTCGGCAAATACCCCGACCTCCCGCCCATTCGGCACACGCTTCAGGCCCTAAATTTGCCTGACCTTCACAGCGTGGCACTTGTTTGCTTTTTGCCCTTCTGACGACAGAGTTGTCGCGTCTATACCTTCCTCTTGTTTCTCTTCGCGTCTTTGTGCTCAGTGGTCCGCCCTTCGTGTTTTCGTATGCCAATTGCTACTATTGGTATATACCGTTGGTACATGCCCTTTCTCGAGCTCTCACGGTTGTGAGCTCAACCATAGGGTTGTATATCTTGCAATGAGGCGTCTTAGCCTCATCATTACGAGGTGTGGGGGGATCTACAGCCTCATTTGCGTTGTTTTGAATAGCCGAATCTCCGATCCCCTTTGCAATTATGGATGTTTTGTTGGCATCCATCCTTTGATTGCCATGTGATCTGCATCTACGACTAATCAGGGTGGGCTAATGCGTAGTGTATAGATTCGACATGGAACCATGTCATGGCTGGGGTGAAACCAGGTGATATTATATGTCACGGTCACATCAAGGTCATCATAGATGGGCTTTAATGTAGGTGACGGAGTGGTCCGGCAAGACTCCCCCCATGGTTCATTGCTTCTGTTGCTGCCCACGACTCTGCTTTGTTTGTCTTTGAGTGTTCTTTTAGTAGAGAATAATGTAGGCCTTAAGTTTAGCCAGCGAGCCATGAGGAGAAGCGAATAAAGACCCTGAACCACGAGGAGAGCGCTTCCCAACACTGACCACCCAGAATCCCCGCTCGGAGAACCATGACAAAAGATTGAATCGTGGTACTTGATACATACCTGGTGTACCCGGTGGCGGCTACACGACACCTACTACTGCCGTTACTCGTATGTATAATACATATACATTGAAGAATGAACACCTGGTAGATCCAACTCGAGCCCCCCCCCCCCCCCCTCCCCCGACTCTCCAGGCCAGCCGCGAATCACAAAATCAATGCGAAATCTTCGTGACCATGGTAGTAGAGCTGTTGTTGGCGGTGTAGGAGGAAAATCGTTGCTCGCGCGAATCGGATTCTGCCGCACGCTACACGGCAGAGAGCTGTGTGCAAGAACCACCTATTTTTTGTGAGTGAGGCTCTCTCTCTCTCTCTCTCTCTCTCTCCTTATCGCATGCCACGTTAGTAGTAGGGAGGTGCACCGTATTTTTCTCAAGGCCTTTCGTTTTCTAAGGCTTTTTTTTTCAAGGCTCATCCTCACTTAAGGAGTTTTAAACTTCTCACCACCACAAAGTCTATACGATGGGGGGATACACAAGTAAGTCTTCCATGCCCCGGGTATGCAATGAAACATACGGCAAAGTCTGAATCAAATTCGGGCGATTCTATTAGGTCAGGTTAAGGAACCCCGTCGATCAGAAGCCGTTTCCGCCAAAAAGTGCTAATGATACCTGTATCGTGGCACGCGTCCTTGCTGGCAGAGGAAACGCGTGAAGCGACCAAGGCCGCCTTTTCCTCAGACGTCGCCGAATGAACGAAGGACCTGTGCACGAAGATCGTTTTTTTTGTCTGTATGGTGCGCGAGTTATAGTAGTGGCAAGTGTGTTTGTTGGTCATAATCAACACATCAGATGGGAAAATGTTCATTGATAAAACCTTTCCATTCATTCAAGACTTTGTCTGTATGGTGCGCGCTTATAATACGAGAAGTTTGTGCGTCATGTTGAAAAACATCAGATGGAGAAATGTCCATTATCCCCTCCCTCCTTCCTCGGCTATCTTTTGTGTAAGGTTATATTTTAAATACGTCATCTCTGATTTCGATCAATTTAACGGAGTCGATAGTCATCTACGCAAGCTGCGTGGTACTCAGGCAGCGCGTTTTTACATGTGTATTCCTCTTTGAAATTTTTAGGTCAATGACTCCCTTGGAATCCCTTGGATGTTTGTTTCACCGATGGCGCATCGCTCAACATATAGTTTCGTTGCACGCAAATCCCAGAACGGCGACCATTCTCTCGCCCCCCCCCGCCCGCGAATCCCTGACCAAACGAACTCTGTCTCTCGCCCCCCCCCCCCCCCTCCCCCCGCATGCGTACGTCTGTACGCATGCATATCTTCCAATTTGAACGTCAAGCAAGGCCGTTGGTCGGCCAGGGACGAAACACAACCACAACACGATCGATAACAAAAAAACAGGTCCAATCAATCTGGAGCTTTACCGACCCATGTGATCCAAGCAGGCGTCATTTATTTACTTTGCTGAACATGGCCGAAGCAAAAACCTTACCGACCGTGATTCAAGCAGACGCATGCAACATATTCTTTTTTAAGTACGACGAAGAATATTTTTCGAAATCGCCACAGAAAAAAAGACAACAAACACCAAACAAAATCATCGGTATACCAGCAGGTGGTATGTATTTATTTACATTTTCAAACCCCCGCTGTGTCAGACAGAACCAAACACAGCAAGAAGACACTTCGCCACCACTGACCCCGCTCGATGCCGCCTGCAGTCATGGAATGCAGTGAAGGAACGTTCAGGAAGCACAAAGCCCCATCCGGCAACAACAAGTCGGTTCGCTCAAGGACACGAGGCCAGACGCGGCATATCGAACCCATGGCAAGCAGAAGAAAGACAACACCGTACAATGTTGCTTGTCCCTTCGAAAAGCATGTCCACAAATAATTTTGGCACACGCAAAACCCGTAGATCCATCCTCAACCCATGAATGACACCCTTGACCCACAAAGGAAAAAAAACAATCACACGCAAAACATCCAATCAACCACACGCAAGCATGGATGAAAGACCCTTCACCCAAGAAAGCATTCACCGAGTTCGCAGTGAGGGGATGGACAAACCTAACGTAGCCCAGTGCAAAGAAGCCAAGATCCAATCTGACGATGAAAGCAGACACATCACTATTATACACCAGGTACATAAGTCAGATAACACGAAGCCTCCTTTGGCCACAGCTAATCGAAGCCGGTGATAAAAAAACAGTTTCCCAAAAAGGAAGAGACACAACGAAGACAGAACTTCAAATTCCTTGCACTGATCGACGCCGTTGTGAAGGAAGGGGGTTATTTTTCTGCGCTCTTTGTCTTCCTCCTCGACAAATTAACCATAGCCTGTCATCGTGCAGAAGGAAGGCACTGCACGCTTTTACCGCACCAACACGATAACTCGAAGCCAACCTATCTCCTCCCACTGCACCTTCGCATGTCGAGGCCGATCTATCTACTCCTACTGCACCTTCGCATGACGAACGGCTTTAATGACAAACAACGTACGCGAGGAGCACTGTCTATATATATAAACTATTGTCAAGCAATTGAACCCGTACTGAAAGTATTACTCAACAGTACACCCAGAAGAATGATGCCGTTTTTTTATCAATTCTTTTTTTCTAGTTGCAACGCTTCGAGTGCGGGTCACCCGATATCGCAACGACAAAAACAACACGCAGCAAAGCAACACCCCCCACACACGTCGAGTGGAAATCAAAAACCAACTATACATACCACTCCAAAAAGCAACGAATGTGGTTACGAAAAAAGCCCCTTCCCCCTCATGATTTTCCTTCCGATCACAAATGAAAACAGACACCGTCTGCCATCAGCCGGCAAACCCCTCCGTTCTGCGTCCTTTCGGGCTGGTCGCCCACTTGACAACACCGGCAAATGTCGCCCTTGCACGGTCTTTCACGACCCCCAACCCCGCCCCCTTGTTCATCGCTGCCGCGCTTTCCTTCCTGGCCCAAGCTCTGCCCCCCCCTCCTCCCCCCGCCACCCTTTGTGCGCTCTCCTTCCTATCCCAAGCTCTCCCTCCACCCCCCCCTCCCCCTCCACCCCCTGTCACCCTCTGGCTCCACCTCCTCACAGCCGCCGCAGCTCGAGTAGACACGGACGTTTCCACTTCGAATATGCCAGCATCCCCCTCTCGGATCAGGTCATTCTCTAGCGACACCAACGACGGCAGGATAAAACTCTCCGTGTCATCATCTTCACTCTCACACCCCGCCCCTTCCACACTCTCCTCATCCCGAGCAAACCCAAGCACCTGACGCACGCGGACACCGCAGCTTTCGTGGAAATCTCGGGCGGGTTGCTGCTGCCGACCATCATCTCCTCTGTCACTCTCCACGCTGCTGCTCTGGGACCCACCATCCCCCCCCTTGGAGGAAGACTCCCCCCCGCTTGTCCACCCCGTACCGGTAGACGTCGAAGACCGGAGCGTTCCGGTAGGGGATGCGCACCCCGTCGCGGCTCCCCACGCCGCCGCGGCTTCTTTCGCCAATGCCACCGATGTTCTCGCCGTACCGCTACCGCTAGCGTCGCAGTCGCTGCTTTCGTTAAGGAGGGCGTTGATGCCGTCTCTTACTGCAGAGTTGACGGAAGCGTGGAAGGTGGAGCCGCGGTCGCGCTGGTTGAAGGCGACGCTGCTCGCTGCGGCTTCCATGAAGAGCAGCGACTCTACCTCTACTACCATCCCGTAGAAGCAGGCGATGCGCAGGGCTTGGTCGTAGTCCATGCGAAAAAGGCTCGCGCCTATAGTAGAAAATATCGGCGGCATTCGAAAGCAAAATGGGAAACATAGGCGGTGAGGAGGAGGCGAGCAGAAGCAGGAGGAGGGGGGGGGTGGGGGCGGGGTGCTCCGGTGCGCTATGGTCTATACATAGAAATCGTTGCTATTTTTAGTTGTGAGAACAAAAAGCAACACTGATGCAAAACTCTTCACTCGTAATGCGTAGGTAGAAAACAGGGGCAGTGGAACAGCAAACCACGGTGTTACATGCACGGTATATATAGGATGCGCCCCCACTACGCAAGTTATTATAGATTGGAGGAGGCAGCACGTGGTGATGTGGTTTTGTGTCAGGGGTCTTGTGCAACGTAGAACGCTGGTTGAGGCTGCCTACTGGACTACCTACAGCCGAAAAAATAAAGCATCGATAAAAGGGACAAGCGTGCACGCACATCGCTAAAACAGAGCAACGCACATGCATGATGTCTTTATTTACACCATCGTCAGGGCGACGCGACCTAGTCAACGAGAATGGACTATATATAGCACGACGCTAACTGAGGCCGCCAATTTGACCACATTCCCTTAGTATATATAGGTTTGACAGCTCTAGATGTGTACCGTGAAGGTATTTTCCTATGCACGTATCGGTTTTGTCACATAAAATCGCAACAAGCTGAATGCTTATATAATAACAATACAACGTATCAAAAGAGCGGCCCGGCTGTCCCGTGTTCAACAGTGAGTGACACAGCAGTGAGTGTATTGGCGTTCCTGCACGCGGCTGTCCCGCGTGTAGCAATGAGTACATTTTATTTTCAGCATGTGGGTCATGGAGGCAGGGGGAAGAAACGTTTCGAAACCCGCAAGGCTATTATATTATTTACCAGGACTTTTTACTAGCAAGTTATTAGCAAGCAGCATTTGAGTCTATAACACTCCGGAGTATGACTTTAAATATCCACGGGTAGGGGCGAGTCTAACCCTACTTTAACGAAGATATAATCGAGAGCAAGTTGAAACGCGGTATAGATAGAAAGCGCAGTCCATGCGATACAGGTGAAGGAACATGCAGAGAAACTACGTAGATAGCTAGCTCGAAATACTTTGGAAGCTGGTCTGGTCTCTCTGATCCACCCTAGGAATACAAGCAAGGATTATGGGGAAAACAAGTGCACTTTCCTTCCCGTGTTCAAGGCCTGGCAATTTCCACCTCTATTTATTAGCATTCCAAAGTACTGCAACCGTTTCTTGGAGGAGGAAATTTTTTTGAACGAGTAGAAATATTTGTACGTGGTAGAGGAGTATTTTCAAAGATATATTACAAAAAAATGACAAGATTTTTCATGTCTGGTATATGAACACAGGTAGGCCAGGCAATTGGCTATCTTCTACCAAGGACAAAATAAAACTCACCTCGTGACAGCATGTATCGAACGAGGTCGTCGTTGCTTCGTACAAACGCGTCTGTGGGCAGGCATTGAACAAGCAAATGGCGCAACGAAGATTGAACACAGAGGAACGGCGAATGAGAACGAGTATTTGCGAGTATTCCCGGCATGCACATTTTTTAGTCGTTACTGCATGCAGGTAGATGGGCTTTCCGGACTACCAGGTGTGTGCGCTGCGAGGTGCGACCCAGGCTGACGTGCTTCTTTTCCTTTCTGCGCATGCTATGAACAATGCTTTTCTAGGCGTATTCCGGACAGCATTGCCCCACACGTGGAACAAAATTAAACACCAAAAGGTAACAAAGGGAGTGACAAGACAGTTTGAGGTCCGCTCCAATCACATAAGCCTCATCCTGAGGCTTTGTCTCTCCATGGGTGTTCGCAACGATATCGTCTTGCATCAATTTCATACCGGTATACACTACACACGACACCACTCGCAAAAAAAAACTTTATTTCCACTATAATCAAGACAGCGAGCAAGCGGGAGCGGGAGGGAGGCACTACTCGTACGTTGCGCGAATTGCGAATCGGGTGGATTCAATAAAAAACCTGGTACGGATGAAGGACACGACGAAAAAACTGGGCATCGTTTCATGGCTTAGCTAGCTAGCTTTAGCTGCGACCTACTCGTGGCATCGCACGCATCACTCACTCTCTCTTCGGCAGAGTACCACTCTCTAGACTATGCCGATATCGTTACAGAATATGTGCTCCCATATCCGGCCGACTACGAGAAAGTACATTACTCGGTGCAAGTGCCGCCCGCACTCGGTACAGCAGCAGTACTGATGCTACGTTTATCGACACACGAAAAATCAATACGAAGGTCCGTCGTCGTACACCCTGCAGCCGGACAGGTTACAGGTTAGGGATATTTTCACGATCGTCGTTTCTTCATGTTCATGTACAGAGAGCAGCAGCGGCAGTTCGGATTTTACAAAAAAAAAAAATGAAACAAACGTCAGCTGTGAGTACGTTTTGAACAAAAATGAGAAACAAAAATAAGAACTTACAGTAGATCGGAGAGCAGCCAAAGTCGTCCGTAGCGTTAGCATCCGCCTTAGCCCTCAGCAGAGACCTCACAGTAGGCTGACTGTCCGGAGACGCACACGCGACGTGCAGCGCCCTTAAACCGTTCTCGTCCGAAACATTCGGGTCCGCCCCGTGAGACAGAAGCTGGACGACAATCCCATGCTGCCGGCGAAAGCAGGCAGCGTGCAACGGCGCCGTGCTCTGCTTCAAAGGGTTTGGTCGGTTCACGTTCACCCCCAGCCCGCGCCCGCGTGCGCTCGTCAAGAGTTCGACTACCTTGGCGAGACCGTGGTCAACGACCTCGTAGAGCATGTCTCCCCCTCCGTCCCGAAAGCGTTGCCCCGACCTCGCCATGGCTGAGAGCATCATATCCAGGAGCTCCGTCCTGCCTGAAATGGCCGCGATGGAAACGCAGCTGTCACCGTCGGAATTTTCAGCGACGATATCCGCGCCGCCGTCGAGCAAAGCTCTCGCAGGGTCGAGGCAGGTCGCTCGACAGCTCAACGCCAGCGCGGTGTTCTTGTTGACGTCGAAAGCCGCAGGGTCTGCACCTTCAGACAGCAGCCACTTCGTAACGTCCGCGCGGCCGTTTGCGGCTGCCCGGAGCAGCGGAGTCATGCCCTCCGCATCCCGGCCCTCCAGCAAAGATCCCCGTCGAAGCAGCTCGACGCAGGTTTCGAACCGACCACGGCTGCACGCGATGTGGAACGCGGTGGAGAGGTCGCCGGAGGGGGATGCTATGTCGGCACCAGCGTCGAGCAGGAGGCGGACTACCTCGGGAGAGCTCGACCCTGCGGCTTCGTGGAGTGGGCTGACGTTGGTCTTGTCCGTGAGAGTGTTGATGCTCTTGCCGATCTCGGGGTGCTGCAGGAGCTCCATGAGGATGTCCTTGCTGGAGCCTTTGCTGGCTACGTGCAGGGGAGTGAGGGATCTACCCACGCCGCCCGTCCACCACACCCGCTTGTTCTCGTTGCCCCAGTCGCGCAGGCATTCACGCACGCGGCGGATGTCCTTCGCCCGCAACGCTCGGTAGAGGTCAGGCTCCATCGGCATGGTGACGACACGAGACGCTGCCGAGACGACGATAAGGTAGAAGTGCCAGGCAGGTGTCTTGTATCAAGCAGTCAGTGGAAGTGAACGCCAGGAAGTGAACACAGAGATGAACAACCTGCAGCGAGATGCTTGTGTGTGAGTGTGTGCCCCGGGCAACAATGAAAACACCTGGCAAAGGGGTCAGTCCCCGGTCAATGAGAGCAGTGGTTGATGTGTCGTGTTGTTGGGGCTCGGGGGTACTCGTGGGTACTCGCTCCTCGCGGGGCCCTGTTCTTCTCTGCTTTGTTCACGTGAACAACATGTCGGGGTCCCCGTTGAATAAATTTGATTGGCCAATATTCACGCCGCATTTTCAAACTTGGCAGCAGAAGCGGAAATGGCAGCGGAGAGCGGGGGCGGGGGCGGGGGAAGGGGGGACTGAAGAGATGGCAGTGGTCTGACAGTGCCACGCACGAGTGTCGGGCGGTCTACAGTCTTCCGTCTGTTCTCTGCAGGCCCCTCAAACCAATCTCGCTGTGTTGACTCAAATATCGGCGGACTCCGCCCTGTGTGAAGCAGCAGTGCGGGGTCAGAGTCGCCGCGATTTTTGGCCGATTTTGCCACCAGGAGTATCGGCCTGCTTTATTTGTTGGCGTTTTAGTATGGAGCCGCAGGGGTTGGACGAGGAAGCTGTTGATTCGGGTGCGCGAGTTGATGTGTACGATGAGTGGATCAGGGCGGTGCTTGGTCCCAAGCTAGAGGACTGTCGAAACAGGTGAGTGCCTCTTTACCAAGGTGGGCACCTGATTATTCGTACTTTGCCTTAGTCTGCTGCTGCTGTGTGTTGCTGTGTACCACTCTGTCCGGAAATATAAACATATTTTTGTCAAAAATACAATGTCTAGACTAGACTATATTACAAGTATATTTCCGGACAAGGTGATACGAGAACATGCGACGATGCCCAGTTTGGTACTTCTCGTCATGTCTTTCCACCCGTTGGCATCCAGACACCCATTGCCCATGGCCCGTGCCGTCGTTGCCTCGTCCTAGGCAAGCTAGAGGGACAAGCTATGATGTGGTCACAATCTACAAGACAGGGGTATGATTCTGGAGTCGTGAGTCATTAATCCACCAAGAAGATTATGTTCCATGTTCCACTCACTTACCTTGTACCAGGTACACAGCTTGTAGTACTTGTGATGATGTACTGCTGCTGTTATAATGGACGCGAATCATAGCTCTGCCCCCCCGACCCACTACTCCTACGTAAAGCAGCCAACAACGAAAGCGCCGCCTCCACCCCTCCTACCGGTAAATGCCTCGTAGACGGCATGCCTGGTAACAGATACGTAAGCATTCCAAGATTAAGATTCGACTGGCGCACCAAACGCTTCAAAGGGCGTGGTACGGTTTTCATTCGGGTGCTTGTCGCCAACCACCTGCAACGAATTTGTATTATATTACAAGGTTCCCCTCCGGCAAGTGCCTAAGGGAGTGGCGCAAGAACAAAGCCCAAACATCCAACATCTGACTGTCTGTGGGCAAATAAGATGTACCTGGTGGTAGTGAAAACTATGTTCTTGTCCGCAGCTCGAGAAGCGGAGTGTGGGGAGGCGCCCTCCCGGGTACAGTTCGCTCTCTCGCCGTCGTGGTGGAGAACCGCAAATATGTGGTAATCCCATCAGTACGTAGGTGTCCAGCGCGGTGCTCGTGCGGTGGGGACTTTTTATACGGGCGGCTCTTATGCAGTAAAATTTGCGTGGTAAACAATAAAAGGACGAATAGGTGGATTCTCAACCAACCGGCAAAAAAAACAAAGTCAGCAGTTGTTCCGTGCGCCGCCTTTCTATCGTGGTTTTGATTTTTTTTTTTTGTTTCCTGTTGTTTCATATGGAAATCAGCAATTTCAGAATAGGTACTCTTCGTGTCTTGTTGAGCCAGATATTGAACTTCACGACGAGTGATACACGCCAAGATGGGCAATCATCCGCCTTCACCACCAGTTCGTCGCAGAGTGCGCGGAATGAGGAACTGTAGGGCTCCTATTGTCGCTGAGACAGAGAAGCCCTTTCTCATGGAGAATCAGCGCCTATATCCACTGCTGTTTGCTTTTTAGATTCAAGAAAAATTACGCTGGATTGTTTTGATCGTCGTCCGATTCAAAACCGTCCCCTTGTGGAGCCGAAAGCAACTCGCCTCAGCATAGCGAGGACTCGCCACGCGCACATACATGATGTGTCCTACTACTGCTGCTGTGCGGCAAGGTTGTACACGTAGCATTGTGCTGTCCTCATGTTGTCTGGTCCCTGTCATCTGTGGTGTGAGCAAAATCTCCGACCCATAACATTACCCCTCTGTTACGTACGTCAAAACACTCTGTCTATTTGGACGTAAATGTAAGGATGGGTTTGTGTATATATCAATATTAGAAATGTTCCTATATTACCGCCCAAATTGGCGCAATCTATGGACCTGCAATGGAGATGCACACGCAGCACTGCGGAAATATGGGGTATGGTGGGGTGACAAATGGCACGCTCCGATCAAAGAATCAGCTTTCTACAACAGCAGCCACACGCGCATAGAGTTGCAGGCTGCTGATGCTAGGGGGCTGGACCGCTGCTGGGCGGCAGGATCGTAGCGTGGTGCCATCAGCGCCCATATCAACTGATGTTTGTTTTTTATAGTCGAGAAAAATTACGCTGGATTGTTTTGATCGCCTTCCGATTCAAAACCGTCCCCTCGTGGAGCCGAAAGCAATCGCCTCAGCATAGCGAGGACTCGCTACGCGCATGCATGTACATGATGTATCTCACTACTGCTGCTGTGCGGTAGGGTTGTACACGTAGCATTGTGACGTCCTCATGTTTGGTACCTGTCATCTGTGGCGTGCGCAAAATCCCCGACACAAAGCATTACCCCTCTGGTATGTAGTACGGAAAAATACTGCCTCTTTGGACGTAAATGTAAGGATGCGTTTGTATATCAATTAATATCGAAAAGGTTCCTATATGACCGACCAAATCGGCGCGATCTATGAACATGCAATTGAGATGCGCCCGAAGCGGCAGGCAGTACACCAGAAAGATGGGGTATGGTGGGGTGCCAAATGCCACGCCTCTTTGGACGGAAATGTAAAGATAGGTTTGTGTATCAATTACCATCAATAATGTTCCTATGTTACCGACCAAATTGGCGCGATCTATAGACATGCAATTGAAATGCGTCCGAAGCGGCAGCACACCAGAAATATGGGGTATGGTGGGGTGACAAATGCCACGCTCCGATCAAAGAATCAGCTACTACAACAGCAGCCACACGCGCATAGAGTTGCAGGCTGCTGCTGCTAGGGGGCTGGACTGCTGCTGGGCGGCAGGATCGTAGCGTGGTGCTCTGTGCAAAAAGCGGGAAAGAAACGTGTACCCTCTACGAGCAGAAAAGCCCGGTTTGCATCCAAATCTTGCGTGCGTACGCGGGGATAGGGGATGCAGAAACCCAATCCCCGGGGATGTTGCGGAAACCCGGGGATTTACCTTGAGTGTGCCCAAGGCCAAAAAAGTTTAAAAGGCTTGCCACGCGCGACACACTGCACGGGTCGCGCCCAAACCTCCGGCAACGTAAGCCCGACGGTCGAATTGTGCCCACCCCACCCGACGTTTCGGACAAAGGTGCGAGCACGAAGAGATGTGCCCGAAGGGAAAAAAAAAATCACAAATATACATATACATATATGGATGCACTGCTGCTACATGCCTTCCTCGCGATAAACTACTTCGTATGCCATGAACTATTTTGGTTGCGGAATAGAAGCTGCAGATGCACGAGGGGTGTTGTTGTTGTTGTTGTTGGTTGTTGTTATTCTCACATTAACTCGCATAATCAAGTCCCTGGTCGCAGGACATGCTCCAGTCTCTCTGGAGCTGAGGAATACCCCAGGGAAAAAACACAAAGCCAAAAGTGGTACACGCGCATATATCATAGCTGACTGTTAAGATACGGCCTCGAAGTGTCTCCGCACAATAACCCTTGCATGACGCAATTCATGCCTCCGTCAGAAAAATGTAAAAATGTGAAATCGGGAGTCAGCCTACGACGTGCCAGGTCGATACTGGTACATACCATAGGTCTCACTACTCGCGCGTGAAAAAAATCCAGACTACACCGCTTGCCAGCCAGAAAAGACTACTAGGCATATATTACACGTGGTACCTATCACTACGCATACGCGCGTCAGACTCAAGTCAATTGGAAAAAAGAAAAGAGAAGAAAAAAAAAGAAAATAACAGAAAATAACAGAAAAGAAAAGGAAAGAAAAGAAAAGAAAAGAAAAGAAAAGCGAAAAATAAAAGGAAAAGAAGAGAAAAGAAAAGAATAGAAAAAAAAGAAAAGAAAATACGAGAAAGGGACGGGAAAAAAACACCATAGTAGCAGACCCTAGGAACTGACTAAAGACGGCATTGAGCTCATAGAGGGTATCAAGTGCATCAGTGGCACAGGGGGGAGAGCGCAACAAGGCGAAGATGTCAGGGCGGCGTTACGCTAACTTGTGACGGCCATTGGAAGGCCAACAAGCTTCAAGACGATGATGGCCAGACCCAGACTTCAGTCTCTTGGGCAGGACACCCCCCCTTCCCCCCTCCCCCCGGCCGCTTAGAGATGCCGACGGTGGATGGCGCTGCCTCGGCCTTTGCGTGTCGCTCTGCAGCTCTGCATCTCTCCGCGTCATGCATATTCCGCATGAATGACTCTGCTCCCTCCTCTACCCATCGAAACCATCTGCCGGCCTTCTGTGCATCCTTTCGCCACCCTTCGAACTTCGTTCCAAAGACCGACATAGCATCCTTCACATGAGCCATCCAGTCCTTCTCTTGCCCCCCTGAGTAGCCCTTACTCCCAACAAGCTCCCCATACATCACCCTCTGTGGCAGACGCTCCTCCCCCATACGTGCTACGAATCCCGCAAACAATATCCTCCGTTTGCGCACTATCGCCTCTATGCTCTGGGAAGCTGTCTTGGCAAGCGCGTCTGCGTACGATAGGGTGTGGTCGTCGCGCTTCTGTTTCTGCCATCCGAGGCATCGGAGGAGCATGGGGTGGTGAACCCGTCGTAGCCTGTCATAGGCTTGTTCGGGCTCCACGTCATGCAACCGTAGAGTAGTGTCTCGATCACCTCGGCTTTCAGCAACCGCACCTTCAACCGTAAGCGCACACCCGGGCGATCATAGATGTCTACTTTGTACCGCTAGAAGCACGCCCAGGCTCTCTGAAGACGCTGCGTTATCTCGATGCTGAAGTCTATGTTTGCGCTGGTAGCCCCGCCCAAGTACACAAGCTCGATCGTTTGTTTGCATGCCTGGCAGGTTGCATTGATTGTGAACGACACCTTACCCCCGCCTTTGGTTTGCAGGCACAAAATCTCTGTTTTCGCCTCGGAGACCGTAAGCCCGAACGCCGAGCATGCAGTCACGATCACCGTCATCATCCTCGCCAGCCCTTTTGATGATCGCGATACGATGCCCGCATCGTCCGCGTACAGCATACCCCACAATCTCTGCAACTCCTCCCCCTCCTTCCCCCTCCGCCCGTCGACTTTGCCTGTGCGTGAAGTGCCCTTCTTCTCGCCTTTCTCCTTTCGTTGGAGCTGCACCATGTTGTCCGTGATGGCTGCATCAGCGAGGAAGCGTTTCTCGGCCACACGCAGTATCGCCGTGAAAAACATGTTGAACAGCAGTGGCGCGAGCACGCACCCTCGCCTGAGACCTTGCCCCACGTCGAACTTATCCGAGCACTCTCCATCATCCATCCGCACGCATGCGTGCATACCGCGTGAAATTGGCGGATGACGGCGAGCATTCTCGGTGGCACGCCAAATCGAGCAAGGACATCCCACAGAAGGGTTCGGTCGACGGAATCATATGGTTTGGTGAGGTCGATAAAGCACAAGTACAAGGGGATGTCCTTCTTCAGCCCGTTCCTGCAGTCGTCGTACTACGAACATCATGTCAACCGTCGAGCGTTGGGGTCTGAACCCGCGCAGTTCCTCCGGCAAAATGTTCTCGCATTCGCAGTAGTCACTTAAGGCGACCCGCGATGACTTTGACGAGTACTTTGCCTGCGTGAGCCACGAGGGAGATGCCACGATAATTGCCACACTCAGTCCGATCTTTCTTCTTGTCAAGCACCTTAATATTTGCATATTTCCATTGTTGCGGGACGCCACCTTCCCTCCACACAGCGACGATGATATCGTGGAACTTTCCGAGCGTGTCCAATTCTCCTTCGTCAGCCAAAACCTTCAAGAGCTCGGCCGGGAGACCATCGGTCCCTACCGCCGTTTGGTTCGCCAACGCACGGATCGCCTCCTCTACTTCGTACCTAGACGGGGCATCGTCCAGTGATCTGCACGGGGGCCACTGCTTAAGCTCGTCCACAATGCTCGAGTCAAGGGTCGGTGACTTGGTGTTGAGCAATTTATGAAACCACCTCACCCACCGCTCGCGGATGAGGGCATTATCCCGCAGCAATCGACCTTCCTCGTCTTTGATGTACTGCGAGTTGAACGTCCTCTTCCCTTCCACATCCATCCCCTTTAGATGTTTGTAGAAGCCATACTGATCACCTTCTCGGATACGCCCGTCTAGTTGGCTATCGTAATCTTCGAATAACCTCTGTACAGCTTCCGCCCGCGTGCGTTTCAGCCTTCAAGGCACGCCGTATAAACCACGATTATTTGGAGCAGAACGAAGCCGTTTCCTCGCGTCTTCCCTATCCTGCCATCGTGCATCCAACTCCGCTTGCGCCGAACAAGGGGCGCTATGTCGGCCGCGTTCGACACTATAGTCTTGGTCAGTACTGAGGTCATGTTATCAGCGCTTCCGGTATTAGTAGCGGGTATCGAGGAGGAAAACTTGGCGGCTATCGCTTCTTGTAGATTCATCGGGAGATGCGGGTCCGCCATTAACCTTGGTAGGTCAATAGCCCGCCGGTTCTTGATGACTCTCTTTGGGCGATTTGGTGCGATGCGCTCCAAAAGGCGAATATTTCCAAACACGAGATTGTGGTCCGAGTCAGCGTTCTCCTTGGGTGTCGTCCGCACAGTGATATTACGTACCAGTATCAATCGTCTATCCACTTGCTGTGTCAGAATGTATTCAAGCCTGTCCTGGGCTTTTCCTCGGTGAGGACTTTGCAAAGCGTACGATATACCACGAGCGGGTGTAGCTTAGTACTCTTTTCTGGGTGGCAAGCGGTGTAGTCAGTTTCTTCAGGCGCGAGTAGTGCGACGCATGTACCAGTATGGACCTGGCACATCGTAGGCTGACTCCCGATACGAAGCATGAATTGCGTCAGCTATGATATATGCGTGCACCACTTTTGTTTTTGTTTGTGTTTTTTTCCTGGGGTATTCCTCCACTCCAGAGTGACCGGAGCCCGTCCTGTGACCACGGACTTGATTATGCGAGTTAATGTGAGAACAACAACAACAGGTACCAAGTACGACACAAGCGGTAGCTCTTGAGCTTTCAAAAATGCTGACACAGGTTGACGCGCAGAGTGTGCCCAATTGTCATCGATCGGTAGACCGTCGTCGATAGTTCTTGGCGATTGATGAATTATCGCAATTAACCATCGCAAGCGGTGTAAGAAAAGCGACACCGTCATACTGCTGTACCGGTACCAATCGAAAGCAGCGTGTCGTATATCAATCATGTTGTACTCTGTGTTGTCTGTGTCGTTGGCTGGTCCGATGAAGTGTCGATATAGGAGTCCACCGAAAGGCGACGATGTATCGGACACTCTCACCCGGTATGTATGCCTAGAAACGACCTTACCTTAGGCAGAGGAGCTTTCCAGGATGTTTTTAGTCAATCAGTATGTGTTTGTGCGAGAAGGCTGATTGTGGTCCACACCGAAACACCCCCCCATGAACGGGGGGAATTGTGCCGTTAGCCGTCCGCATCCGTTGCTGACCAGAAGACGTTCAGTTGTTCCACGGCGGCCCAGATCGGAACAGTTCGAGAAAAATCGAAAGTGGGGCAGCCGCGTTTCTCGTCCGTTTCTGACCCGTTTTGGGTCCCAGTCCGGGTCGGGGGCCGGGTTAGGTTAGGGCTAGGGCTAGGGCTAGGGCTAGGGTTCAGGGGGTGGGTTGGGTCTACGCCCGTGGCTTGATCCCATCATCGGAAGTGGTTCCTGTCATGCTATTGCCTATAGCACCAACAATCGTGTCAATCAAAAACCCGACCTCAGAGAGATATATCCCAAGTACTTGTAGGTTCTAAGGAGCCAGTATATGCGTAGAAACGACTTAGGTAGAGGAAATGTACCCTAGAGAACTTGTCCTGGGAAGCGATCGATCACCACCAACGACACTGCCTGTACAAACCGATGAACAATAATAAACAATCAGTCAAATTCCGAGGCCAGCGAAGCAACGACAGCGTACCCCGGGTAAAAACAATGCGTTCCAGGTAGAAATATTGCCCTGAGAGGTGTTCTTCGGCTCCAGGCTTGTTGGAGCCTGTCCTATGACCACCGATCAGATTTTAAGTAGATTATGGCGATGAGCAACTTGAGAACACCATCTACAACAACCATCAGCGACAACATTGCACCTCGTTTATCCACTGATCAGGATAGCGAAAGTCGAAGAGGAGATGGCCAACTACGCCGAGTTGAAAAATAAACTATCCGACATAATGGTGCGAGAGGAGGAAGGTCCGCTTGAAATGCTCACAGACCTTGGCGCGGACTGCTTCGTCAAGGTCAAGGTAAGACCTCGCTATGCGCTTCGCGGATATTGGGTGATCGATACGTCGTAGAGGTATTCTTGAGGTATTCTTAAGGTATTATTAAGTTATTTTAAGGTATACCGATTTTTGGCGAAAAACACATTTTCTGGATGACGGGGCCCCTTAACCCCTTTAGAGCCCCGAATTATCTCCCCATACTAACTTCAAGTAATTTTTCCCCTAAAAGGGGTTCCAGTAGTGAAGGCGTTAACCTACCTGCTATTAATAACATCGTCGGAATGTCATTTCTTGTTTTTCAATCTGAATGTTTTGAATGTTTTGAATGGATGTTTTTGAATCTAAACGACTTTCTCCACCGGGTTGCACTTGCAGTTTACTCAATATCAGTTTTACTCATTATCAGTTTTTTGGGTGGGGGATACAGTAGCGCCTCACAGAAAAGGCTTCACCTTTACCGTACTATTAGCACTACTGTACTACAGTATATAAGGGGCTACGCCGGCGGCCTGGACGGCCGCCGGTCGCAGCGCAGGATAGTAAATATTAAGAGGGTAAGAAGTAATGCCAAGAGTTAGACGAAGTTTGTTAATTCATATCATATATGGGAGATACTGGAAAGGGAAAATGCCGACAAATTTTTCCCGATTTCCCGTGTGCGGCGGGACAATGCGAGAAGGCAGCCTGGAAATTATGGGAGAGCATGGCGGTTCACCCCAGCTGGGTGACGCTCTGCGTTGCTACGCAGAAAGGCGCGGCCACAGCTGCTGCTGTGCATATACCTGCTGTGCATATACCATTTGTAGCTTCGTCATGCTGCAGGCTCATCATAGCTTCAGCTACTGCTGTACATCATGTACATGTACGTGCTGCTGATTTATACGTGCTGCTGTAGACTACCGGGGGTTCAAAAATATTGAGAGTTCGCAGTTCTCCACGACGCCTAGCTGCTGCTGCGCTTATACCATTTGTAGCTTCGTGATTCTGCTGTGCATATACCATTTGTAGCTTCGTGATGCTGCTGTGCATAAACCATTTGTAGCTTCGCGATGCTGCAGGCTCATCATAGCTTCAGCTACTGCTGTACATCATGTACATTTGTATACGTGCTGCTGTAGACTTCGCAGTTCTCCACTACGCCTGGGTGGCATGTGTTCTCGGGGATTACGAACTTTTCTTCCCCAGATCCTAGCACAAACCTCGCTTAGTGGCCTTTACAATGGCGACGCCGGCCAGGTAATCGACCCCCCCCCGTGTGTCGGAGGTCAGAGAACACGTACCGAAGAAATAACGCGAAGACATTAGCCCTGTGTGCAGACTACACACCAAACGTCTCACAGGGGACGATTTTTCGGAGATCTCGTCGTAGATCTCGACGTCGAGGCCTCGCGCGCGCGCTACGGCGCCGAGCGGACGGATCAGCTGAGCCGGTGGTTGCAGGCGAGGCGGGGGCACGCCTCAGCGAAGAAACCGCGCGGAAAGGCGGTCAGAGGCGGGAGATATCCGCAGACGTAAGGATGTGCATATGTGATAAGCGAACTAAGATATATAGATTTATATAGTACTATTAGTAGAATGTATCGATGCGACACCCAGTTAAAGTTGGAGTAGTGCTTAGTGTTCACTCGTACCCGTATATATACGACGTCCAGGCTTCCTTTGCTGTCGTCGCATCCCGCCACTTCTACTGTAGGGTATATAGTCTATATGCTATATGCTATATGCTATATGCTCATGATGGAGTGTTTTATCTTCTGTCGATGACGAGTGTGAAGTGTTTTGTAAAATATCCAACAGCAAGCCTAGTGTTGCTACATTAGCCTCGCGGTGTGTTTTTTTGGCCGATTTGCTCTTCTCATTAAACTATTTTCGTTAAGTTAACTATCTTCGTTGGTTCGTTTTCAGCAGTTGATTTTGGCGAAAGTTTTGCAGCAGTTGTTTTGTATTGGTTATTTATTGGTTGTGTATTGGTTATCACGAAGGTTATCGGATGTAGGCACCTTTTAAGAAGGAGCAATCGTATGCGATGCACTACGTACTCGTACGACATGCGCTCAGACTCGTGGTGGACAAAGCTGAAACGTCGCCATTTTTACAGGCGTTTCTACTCTGGTGTATCGCGTCTTTCGTCGAAGGATGTTTGCGACCTCGGTCATAGGCCCAACAGCAACTAGCGCTTACGTTATGACCAGCGAGCGTCGCGGAAGGGGGCGCTTGTCTATCTGGTTTCTGTTTTCTACTATATTCGAAAAAATCGTCCTCGGCGCGTTAACCCTCGTCGGACGACTTAAAAGTCACCCCGCGTCACCCCGCGTGCACATGCACACAATGACACAAACGCCTCATTCCCTCGTTTGGACAACCCTGTCATAGGTCGACGACCCCAGCAGAGTCTTCGTTCTGGTGGCGCTGGGTTTCCACGTGGAGTTCACCCTTCCGGAGGCAATATCTTTTGCAGACGTGAAGCGGGCGAGCTTGACAAGCGCGGTCGCAAAGCTGAAGGAAAACGAAGCCGAGGTAGCACGAGATATCGTGTCGGCCGAATCTATGGTTGAAGAGTTGCGGTCTCTTGCCCAGGGCAAGGCGAGGAATGGAGTCTACATGTAGACCCCAATCAAGAACGCCTTCATTGTATATAGTTTTCATTTGTAGAACGGATTGTCCATCCAGTAAAACAGGGAAGGTAAGCTGGATTTATTTTAGACCGTCGTTAGGCAGACATCCGGTTTTGGTGGTGCAGCATTAAAGGTCCAACGCCAATCTAGGCGCACGCACGTTCGAGAAAGTTGGGTGTTCGCATGGTGTTCTCACCGCCGCTGTGCAGAGGTTATCTTCTTGGCGAGTTAGGCCGATACAACGTTTTTTTGCACTCCAGAGTGACTGGAGCCTGGCCTGTGACCACAGACTCAATTATGCGAGTTAACGTGAACAACTTGTTCAATAACAACGTACAGCAGGTAGGGCGCTTGGGTTGGTGCATCTATTGTCGCTTTTGAATTGCAGCGTCTTGAAATGTGAATAGTGTGGGTTATTTGTGGCAGCGTCTTTAGTTGACATGAATGGAACTGGGAAAGGAAGACGTATCCGCGAGTCGATGATCGCTTTTTTGCCATCGCGTTTGTGTACCGGGCTGTTCCTTGTTTGGTGCGCTTCGCTTCGCTTGAGATGACGGCTATCCCGACCCTACGTCGTAACCGCGGGGGAGGAGTTGTGATGCGTTTTTCTTACAAAACGTATGTGGTGTATCATAAGTGACGAGACTTAATTGTGACTTAATTGTGTGAGGAGCTTTATGAATTTGGTCGTCTCCGGCGCGGGCTATATGGTCAAGGTGTTGCCAAGGGTCACATTACGAAGACCGTAAAATATCTACTCATGCACTGCGTTTGCCCACGCTGGTACGTCCGTACCCAGTACCGTTCGTTTATTTTGGTCTCACGACGTCAGAGTTCCATAATATGCTTGCTTCATGGCCCATGATGTTTTGAACTGTTATACGTACATATATCACCGCGTTTTTTGCGAGGTATTTGCATGTCACGACCTTTGTGAAGTGACTATTAATATACAGTGTATGCAGCAAAATCGCATTGATTTTCGTCCCTGACAGCCGCCGTCGGGTTCTTTTCTTTGTCAAGGAGAGATTCGATTAGGGCTACACAAGCACGTGGACAAACCACATGTACAGGTGATTTCATCACCGTTAACCTTAGCAAGAACAACATCTGAAGGCTGCCCGTGCTCGACCGCAAAGCATCAATTATCCATGAGACCCTTGCTTGGTGTTCGATTCTTGCAATCCGCAATCAGAAAATTGTGTCCGTCATTAAATGCGATTGATCACTTAAGTTGCCCAGGGGCAATGAATTTACGCACCCCATACTCCGGAGTAGGTAGCAACGCCAGGCAACATCAGGTAATAGCAGACTTCCTAACCTGACACCAGGTATAGTAGTAATACATGTACCAACATCATCTCAAGCCGTTGCCTCGCAATCACACCGCGGCAGGCTTTTCGGCTGTATGTATTGCTAGATCGTAAGGCAAACTACTACTAGTAACTAGCTGCTAGTTGTCATGCCAAGTATAAAACACAGCGTGATGGTGCTGCTGCTAGATTGTAATGCAAATTAATATGATACTACTAACAATAGTCAAAACGCAAGACGATGTTAACACTGCTATGGCCGAAAATGTACGTACAAGCCTTGTTTTTGGTACTGCTTTGGCCGAAAATGTACGTACAAGCCTTGCTTTTGATACGTATTACACGTGCCTAAAAACAATACCAGTACAGAGCCTTTCAAGAAACAGTTGACCCGAACTGGGTGCGGAAGGCGCACACAACCTTGAATCCCCCCCCCCCCCCCCAATAGGGGCTCAACAACTACACGCAATGGGCCAAAGGGTCCAGGGCGCATTAAAAAAGCAAGGCAGTTCGTCCGGGAGTATCGAGCACGCAGGCAGTACGCGATATGACAGCCTTGCCTCGATGTGAAGAAAATACACCCGGATACGACCCTCCCCCCCCTCCGTACACCAACAAGCTCATCCACATCCACCTGAACAGCCTGTACAGCTCCAAAACTGTTGTTGCGGTGGCAGTGCTTTACCACCCATGCCACAAAATATAAACACAAACCAACGCATGGTACGAAGCATAATAAAAACACCACAACAAACTCACCACTACCGCTAGCATCAGCCGTTCAGCACCATATCTACACCAGAAACGGATTTCACACTAATAATGCCTTAATGCCTTAATGCCTACTCATATTATACTACCCCGACAAGAACAAAAAACAAAAAAAACACCATAAACTACACCAGAAATGGATTCCGCACACTGTACGTATACTAATGTGTACCATATATCATGCTATTCCAACCAAAAAAGAGAAAACTTGTCTTCACACATTTCAGCTTTCGACAAACAATTTTGAACCCACCAAAAATACCTCGCAAACGCCTTTTTCTCAACTAGCCAAAGTCTCATGGCGGCGGAACACCGAACTTCTCCAATAACACAGGGGGCAGCCACACTCTACAAATCTCGTCCAGCTTTGCTCGAACATCGGGACCAATCTCGGTCTCGTACGATCGGCTCGGCGTTGTTTTGAGCCCTCCAGGGTGCTTGTCTCTTCCTTTCGCGGCAAATCCATAGTCCCCGCGAAGAGCGGTGTCGGTCGCGTGCTGCACAGCACTGACAGGCAGGTTAAGCCCTGCAAATCGCAGCCAACGGCGGTGCCACTCAAGCGGGTCCGCTAAGCTCTCGTCGTACACAAACTCGACCGTTTTATCTGCCATGCGCTCCATAAGCACTATGTAACGGATGTGCACGAAGCGGCAGATGGTCGGCAGCATCCTTAAGGCGAACGCATCTACACTTTCAGTGGGTCTCAGTCTTGCCATGTTGACTTTGTGCGTCTTGAGGTAGTAAAACGAGCTCACCACGACCGCTCGAGGGTCACGGAGAACCAACATCTGAAGCCGATTGTCGTTGATGCGGCACGGCGATTCTCGCACGCAGGCTGCAACGTCCTGGTAGTTCTGTACGAGTTGTCCGCCAGAAGGCGTGCAGCCGAGACCCTCTGGCGCGACACCGTCGATGTGCTGCCAAGGACAGTTACGGACGACCGGCATGTTGTGCTTGAACCCGTGAGAAATGCTGACGGTCACTCTGATAGCAGGCGGCGGGGTAGGGTTGGGTGAGACGACGGGAGCGCGAGCAAGCAGCACGAGCACAAGGTGTGCGGAGAAGGGTGCGAGGTTGTGAGGATCAGAAAAACGCCACGTAAATGCGTGGGAACACCCTCTACCGGACTGGAATCCGGAAGCTTGCTACGGTAGAGGGGGTACTTAATTTTTTTCAGGTTTCGAACATGAGCTATTTACTGCACCCAAAAAAACGATTTTCAAGAAAAAAGCAGCCCGACGAACAATCCCCTCGGCTTGACATACAACCAATAATATTGTACACATCGGAAACATCAGACCCCTATTGATCTAGACTATAGGTGATCTATATCTTACTGAGCAGACAGATCCCTGGTCTATATGATCTGTGTAGCCTATAGATCACGTTGGTGGGTGAGAAGCGGATGATCTGAATGACTTAGCTCATGTGCACTGGCTTGGATATGTACTACAGTAATACTACACAAACCCCGGACAACATATCCATACCATGACAACAGATAGCGCATGTAGACGATCTCGATGATCTAGATGATGATCTGTCCTACGTGTGTAACTAGTATTCAAGAAAATAACTGGGATTCCACATGTACAAAAGGGGATCAAAATTCGACGGAGTCCGTTTTGATCACGGCATAAAAATTAGCGGGGTTTTACTAAGCCCACAATAGGCTACGAAGTTCACAGGAAAGAAAACACAACAAGTTGCACTTCTTGTTTTAGCCGAAAACCTTCACGACAACTTCCCGTACTTGTTTGAGCAGTACTTCGTGGATGAGTTATTCAGATCCCTATTGGTCTATAGATGATACGTGTTTCTCCAAAAAAGGGAAGACAGAGCCCTGGTCCGTCTATACGATCTACATTGCCTTAGATAGATCATGTTGCCGGGTGAGGGCCGGACGGTCTAGCACATGTTTCAAAGGTTCGGTATCTACCATACAGATCCTGCACAACATATCATGACCCCAAACACATGATCTACAATAGATCATTTAAATCATCTAGATCATGAATATGTCCAATGAGTTAAACTTTCGAGTCCTCACCTGTCTACGCGATGGCACCGGCAAGGAGAAGCGCTGCCAGCGTGCTTGTGGTGCCTCGGCATCTCAAACAAGAGTTCCGCCACCTTCATTTCGAGCGCTGAGACTCTGTCAGTAATTTTTTTGAACGGCGATCTCCGGCTGCCGGACTTCGCCCATCTAATAGAGCAGGAATGGCTCCCGTACCATTTCCCAAGCTGGTTGCACGTCACCATTAGCGTGTTGACCGCCCACTCGAACATAAAGCTGGTCCCGCTTTTCGGCTCTCCCCTTATCTGAGACGACAAACAGCAACGAAAAACAGGGGGAAGGTGATCAAGGAGGTTAGTCTAACCCCTTTAGAATCCAACGACATTTTGGGGACAAACTACTTGGAATTAGTGTAGGATAACTTTTGCTGTCGGACCCAGAGGGTTACAACCGCAAACCGTTTTGAGTGTTTTGAGTGTCTCTTGTGTAAAACAAGTGCAAAGATGAGTAGTCTATTGACCCGAGGTTCGTCGAACTCACGGCTGACGTCCTTGAAATATTTTTATAAAAGGGCACGGCACCGTGAATGAGGGGGGGTTAACTTATGCATATCGGACGAGAGTCGAGTACGACGCGCTATCGATAAACCTAAATTAAACACGGAATCAATACTCGATGCATCGAGAATTCAGTATCGATCTTAAAAAAATACAACACAAACGACAAAAAAAACACGCGGAGGCCAGGGGATGGAGGGCAAAACGCGTTCGATACGATATATCAAAAGTTCGATATTTCCGCATCTTAACACATTTTCGAAACATGAATATTGGACACGATACCTGTTAATAACACTTGTAGGGGTACGGAGTGCTACACAGCAGTAGCTACGTATGGATAGGGGCGCCCCCAGAAAAAAAAATGGGAAGGCAGGCAGCACTGCCGCCGTCGCCAACATAACGAAGAACGGGTCTAAAAAAAAGCTGCAATCTCCCGCGAAACCAAATCACCCGTGGGACCCAATCACCGCACGGTCGGTTATAAATCACTACCTGGTACCTCGTACTACCTAGTGCTATGTACGCAACAGAGTATGTGCCGTGGGTTCGCATTCGCAGGCTGCATACAAAATCTTTACGAGCGTGCGCGCTGGACAAAAAAAAAAGTTTGATGGCGTGCTTTGGTACTACTACCTAGTGCGATGTACGCAACGAAGTATATGCCGTGGGTTCGCATTCGCAGGCTGCATACAAAATATTTACGAGCGTGCGCGCTGGAAAACAAAAAAACGGTTTTGATGGCGTGCTTATACTCCTAGAAACTAGACAGCAGCGTTTGTACCTGGTATGTATGTATGTATGTACGTACGTATGTACGTATGTATGTATGTATGTATGTATGTACGTATGTATGTACGTGTGTAGTCTATGTATGTACGTACGTATGTATGTATGTATGTAGGCCAAAGTGGTTACGAAGTGTGCTATACAACCAACCTTCACCCCAAAACAAAACCGGTCGGAGCGTGCAGTACCCGACCTCTATATCACATATATCCCGTCACATTTATCCCCTTAAAAGAATGTATAGTTTCCACGCACAGATTGAGCTGCCCCACATGCCCCCCCCCCCCCCTACGATAAACTGGTGCATTTTTTTTTTTTTTTTTTCCCCAAAACCGTCAGATTTATCTCCTTAAAAGGATTTATAGCTTCCACGCACAAATTGCCCGCCCGTCCGCCCCCCCCCCCCCCCCCCTTCCCCCCCCCCTCCAACCCCGCTTGCTTTTGATCAAAACCAGGCCCCCACGTCCTTCAAAACTCCGCCCGCCCCTCACCGGTTATTCGACTTACAGGGTTCACTTGATAAACGGATACATTTCCCTCCACAGCTGTCAGATTTTGTCCCCCTCAGAAACGGGTTTTATAGTTTCCGCGCACAGACTAACATCACCCTGTTGACCCTGATAGCTACACTGTAGTTGTAAGGGGAGTCGCCGACCTATATCCTTAATGAGGACACACAACTCGTAATACGCGCGATCGGAGTATCACACACAGCTTGCAAAGATGAGTTTCGACGAAATCTTCGATCTCACAGCTGGAGTGTATTTTCATTTTTTATAATATCCCCCAGTGCGCCATGCTACTCATAATAATATAATAATATAATAGTAGTGCTACGAGTACAGTAGTAAGGGGGTCCAGGCTGGTTCACGTTAAAAAAACCCAATTTACTCCCCGGCGAATGTCCACGCCGTTTTTGGGATTCAGACGGTGAAATTTTGCACACGTCTTCTACGTGCCCTTGCGAAAACCTCACCCGATGTTCTTTTCTTGTTCTTTGTTTTCGCCTGCTTTTTTGTCAGCTAAGATTTTTCGGAAAATGTGGACCCACCTTAGCCCAATATTGTTCGTCGAAAAAAAAAAAAAAAAAATGCGGGTTAGGCCTCGGGATGGGCATGCAGAGAACGTGTGTAAAATTTCCAGGGTACTCCTCAGGAATTTTCCCGTCACGGTTTTCCCGTCGTAATAGGCGGATACGGGACGGTAGCGGAATACCGTCAAAATTCGCGATACCGTATACCGCCAAAGTCGGTACCGTCAAAAAACGAGAATCCGCTTCCCGTTTAAAAAGTACCGTATTTTTCAAAACCGCCAAAAAAATACCGTCATGATGCAGTACCGTCAAAAAAGTACCGCCATGTGCCAATACCGTCAAAACAGTTCCGGCAAGACAAGTATGTCTGTGAACTGCCGGTAGTCCAGTAGGTAGCGGGCACGACGGTGAGCTTTTGAACTGGAGTTCGATCCTCACTGATGTCCTCTTTTTTTTTTTTTCATAACTTCGAGTAATTTTTTTTTTTTGTTGTAGGATTTTTGGTTCAGTTGGTTGCGTTTCGGAAGAACCAGAACCTCCTCTGCAGCGAATTTCACCTGATCACATGTATCGTATGTTCGGTACCGGGTATAGGCGATACCGTCATTTTTCAGTACCGTGCAAAAGGTACCGTCAAAAAACGAGAAACCGTTTCCCGTTTTAAAAGTACCGTCATTTTCAGAACCGTACAAAAAAAACCGTCATAATTCGCCGTACCGTATACCGCCAAAATCGGTACCGTCAAAAAATGAGAATCCGTTTCCCGTTTAAAAAGTACCGTATATTTCAGAACCGTCAAACTTCGTACCGTCATCAAAAACCGGTACCGAGGAGTACCCTGAAAATTTCAGGGTCTGTGTCTCAAAAACGGCCTGGACGATTGGACCTACATGCGTAAATATGAGCGACATACGTTATTTCCTTCAAATGACTCGGTTTTAGTCTAGGATCCAGTTTTCTCGCCAGATTCTGCTTAAAGTTGAACACAGGCAGGATAGATAGTCCATTTTCTGCCCGAAAATTTCGACAAGCATGCCTTGGAGTACGTCCGACTGGATCGTGCAAAACGCGGCACATTTTGTTTTTTCGCCCCCGCTGGGAAAAAGCCCGAACAGTAGTGAAAGAATTGAAGGCCTGTCATCGGCCGATACGAGTTTCGCTCTTAATGATAGAGACAGCCCGAGGCCGGTAATTTTTTTCTTGGCTATGTGACACTCTTGCTAGTACCTCTTCCGCTGGTCGTGGGGGTCACTATGATACCAAATTTATTCACTCTTTGACTAGATTTTGCGAGCGGTATTCGTGGGGGAGAGAATTTGTTTTCTTTACTTGAACCAGCCTGTACCTAGACCATTGTTTTTCTTTATAAGGCTCCTTCCTCACTTGAAGAGGTCTGTACTACTACACTACTACAGTACACTACTACTACTACTACTACTACTACTACTACTACTACTACTACTACTACTACTACTACTACTAATACTAATACTACTACTGCTACTGCTACTACTACTACTACTGCTACTACTACGACTACTACTACGACTACTACCACTATACTACTACTTGTTTTTTTGTTTTTTGCACACTTCTATTTCCCAGGTTCTGGGCAAGACGTGGTCGCAGGAGTCGTCCCTTCTTCCCCCCGGTTCTTGCCTTCAAATATTATCGCGCACAGGGTCCAGCAATCCCACTGCTCGTCGATTTTTCATCGAGTGCCGCTAACTCACGTTTCCGCGCTTTCCGCATGCCAATTTGTGCACAAGAAAAAGTCCCCACGAATTTATACGAGTATGCACTCGGAGGGGCTCGAACGCGCAAAACTGACCTAAACCAGGCTCGAGGATAACCTGATACGCCACCGGGGCGACCGGTATACTACTATACTACTACTACTACTACTACTAGTACTACTACTAGTACTACTACTGAGTATCTCATACATACAAAAACTGGTTTTGGGGAAGGAAAGGGTGCTACCCGATGAAGAATGCCATGGCCTACTGTAGCTAGCCTACTCATTAGCCTATTGTAGCTAGCCTACTGTATGATAAGTATTCTACTGTATGATAGGTATTCTACTGTATGATAAGTAGTCTACCAGCTACTACTGTATGATAGGT
Organism: Undaria pinnatifida; assembly: GCA_012845835.1. NCBI lineage: Eukaryota > Phaeophyceae > Laminariales > Alariaceae > Undaria > Undaria pinnatifida. The sequence continues at coordinate 18,880,387 of JABAKD010000020.1, forward strand.
ATTCTACTGCATTATAGGTATTCTACTGTATGATGGGCATTCTGCTGCATGACATTCTACTATTCTACTGTACGACAGGTATTCTACTGTATGATGGGTATTCAACATTTATTGTGCAAAAAAACAACAACAACAACAACAACACACAACAACCACCACAGCAACAACAACGACAACAACAACCACAACAACCACAACAACACCACGGTTTTGGGTTAAGGAGCCCCGTGGTTTCAGAAAAAAATAGCCAAAAAATGGAATACCTTAATACCTCTATCGTAGCACACGTCAATACAGGTACTAAGGTTGTTGTTGTTGTCTCACACTAATAGTAATAGCATGTACTACTAACAGTGCTGCCAATAGTATGATACTAGCATTATAATAAATATTATGATATTCCTGCCTTCAAGAGCTATATATACCTTACCCAACCAAAACCTGTATTTGATACACAATGCATGCGTAACGCCTTTAAAACTGGAAACCCTTTTCGGGGGGGGGGGGGGTTACTTGGAAGTAGTATAGAGAGGGCTTTTGGGGCTCTAAAAAAAAGGGATAATCCGACGAACAAATCCCACAGCGCTTTAGGTACAAAATGAATAAAAACACTGTTAGCAACGAGATTCCAAACCACGTTGGCTAGTTCCCCCGTCGATTAGTATAACAATACCGTCTTTCCTCAGACGTGCGCCTGCCAACAAGCGCCATCCCGATTGTATAATGTAAAAAACGCGCGCAGGCGCACCTGCATATGAACCTCTTGGACACGCGAATGACGGCCCCATGAGTGCAGCTTTTCGAAGAGACCAGCGCAGGGGGGACACCCGTTCTCGTCCAACTGCACTGCATCAACCCTCGCTGATGCATTCCACGCACCACCATCCCTAGCACCATCAGCGGGCTCCCTGCTTACGACAGTTACTGGAACCTCCGCAGCGTCGGCTGGAACGCCCCCGGCTATCACCGCAGTCCCGTTCTCTGTGATGTTAACGGAGACCACTGCTTGCTGGACTGGTGCTACAGCCCTGGATTGAAAGTACACGCCCAGGAAGCAGAGGAGCCCCAATACAAAAAAGGCTATCGCCGCCGTGAGCATTCTTCCCCGCCAAACCATGCCGATCGTGGAACTCCGTGGGGTGCCACGGCCATCCGAGGGCAACCGGGCGAAGGGTGTTTGTGCCTATAGCCCAGCGCACAACGAATGACAAACGCGACCCCGTGGAAGGTAGGGCGTTGAAGAAGCAGATATGACAGGGAAGGGAAGGAAAAGGAGGGGGAAGGACAGGGAAGGGGGGGGGGTTAAGCACGGGAAGAGAGAGCACTGCAAAACTTAAACGTGCGTCTGTTCCATCTATTCCTACTACTGCCGTGCGGTGTTTTGGTTGGCACTTGAAAGAGGCCATAATTCTTCCTTTTTTTTCACACACATATACTTTCCAGCTTCCGGGCAAGCCGTGGTACAGATGTCGTCCCTTCGCCCCCCATGTTCTTGCCTTCGATTTTTATCGCGCATAGGGTTCAGCAATCCCACTGCTCGTCGATTTTCGTCGAGTTGTGCTAACTCACGCTCTCGCGGTTTCCGCAAGTAAGTCAATTTGTGCACAAGAAAAAGTCCCCACGAATTTATACGAGTATGCACTCGGGGGGATTCGAACTCACGAAACTGACTTACACCAGGCTCGAGGATAACCTGATACGCCACCGGGGCGACCATACTATAAACTGCTGATAGTATTTTACTGCGTGGGCAAGCGCAATTCGACACGAGTCGACAAGGGAACAAAGTGCTGAATTATTCTAGCGCCAAAACTACAGGCGCGTATCGCAGTGGGGAGGGGGGAGAAGAGCCTGCTTAGTGACTCTTATGAGTCTGAGTAAGGTCTAGGGAGGGGAGGGAGAACGAGAAAGAAAACTGCCAAGATAAAATATGGGACGAGAAAAAAAGTGTATGCACACTTGTATACATAGCGTGGATATCTACAGCAGTATCGTATACCTGGTACACATGTATATCGTTAGATTTCCGGTAACCTTCGCAGCTTGCGGAACGACGGATGGGCTTGCTAGCTCCTACCAGGTATTAACTGGTACATAGCATGAGAAGACGGTGGAGGTGAACATGGCCGACATGGCTGAAACTGTTTTGTTTTTCTAGGACAACTAATCAATGGCCGCCTTGAGCCTTGAGTGGGACAAGGCCCAGGTGGTGTCACATTTCGTATTCCTGCCCCACCAATCTTGTCGGAGAAAAAATCCGGACATTGTCCGTGTTTATGGTCCGAGTTGAGCTAGCTGCTGAGCTGGGCTGGGTCAAGACGAAAACGGAACGACCTCAAAAAGAGGAAAGATCTTCGGGACACCAACAACGTTGCTCCTCGTTTTCGTGCCGTAATGATGTGGAGCTCATCGGTTTACACCATGGTTTATACCATAACGCCATGGGTGTTTGTTTCGACCTATCAGGTATCTCTGCGGAGGCTTGCCATGGCATCATGAGTTGCGAGCTACGAAGAGTATCGCCAACGTGTTGCGACCCAGAGTCTTACCAAGCCCAACAAGCAAGCATCAGGCCGGGTCGGGGATGGGGGTACGGCATACGTTAGGGATAAGGCGGTATCCCCATATAAGGCGGTGCCCCTATACAAGGCAGTCAAAATCGCTTGGCAAGAGTGGGAAATGCACTCATAACCTGGAACGAATAAGGCGGCTCCCCCCCACAAGGCGGTCACATTGCTCTACTAATAGCACACCACACCACGCCTTAGTGGGGGGGGGCTATTAATACTGCATACCAGGTAGACTGCATATACTGCTGTGATATATGCGTGTACCACCTTGGGTTGTGTGTGTTTTTTCCTGGGGTATTCCTCAGCTCCAGAGTGACCGGAGCCTGTCCTGTGACCACGGAATTGATTATGCGAGTTAATGTGATAACAACAACAATATACTGCTATTGAGTCGTGAATACTGCTATTAACTCACGAATACTGCTATTAACTCAGTAATACTGCATATAACGGTTAACGATAGAGTTTCGGGTCGGGTTGGTGATGGCTTATATTTCATTTTGGTCCGCACCTATACCTTATCTTTTACTAACTGTGTGTACTGGTGTACAAAACTGGGAACCAGAGGTGAAGTCCCGTATTTTCTTGGCAAAAAGGGAAACGAAGAGACCAAGATACTACCGGGATATGCAAATACAGCAGTTAGCGAGCATCGGTCCAATCACAAGAAACATGACATCCGTAGATCCGTCTTTAGGCATTAGGCTAGCATCTGTATTCTGGGGATTCTGTTTCTTACAAGCAGTTGCCTATAGACGGCAGGGGCCTAGGCTTGAAAACAAAACTCTAGGCTAATCTTAAAATATATTATGCTTTCTTATGGCCGGACCGGGCCGCCAGTGCTATGCTGTACGTCGTATCCACGATTCTTGTTCGGTAGAATGACTGTTCGGTACACCTAGAGCATGGTTTTGTTCACCACAAAAGCGCTTTCATGATCATCATTTATTTATTTTTTTCCCCTCCTCCGGCGGATGGGGGAAAAAAATAAAGCTCAAGCTCACCACACTTCCATGCATTTTCATACACGCCGTGTGTCAGTTCGAGTCAATTGTATTCGCAATCCAGCGCTATGATAGGTTATGATAAGTTATGTATCCTTCAATTCCCGCGGTAGCGACAGCGCGAGCTGTCCTGTCCCTACCGGCGGTCACCGTCACTACTAATACTCCAGCAGCGCAAGCTGCCGTTGTATACGGATGTTGTTTCCATGGGGCACAAAAGCTTCCCAAGTGAGTGAGAGAGAAGTCTAGCAAAAAAATATATGTATTGACCTCTATCGTCCTCCCATGTAATATTAATACTACCATCTACTACCATCTACTACGCTATTAATAGATAACACCCCTCGGGACGATTTTCAACAGACCACTATTATTTCCGATTAATAACAAGGCGGGCACACACCACCCAAACGGTGGTTTTGGAAATACCCCGGCGAGACCTCTCCATAGACGCACGCATCGCTCGGCGTCTGCACTCAAACCCCGTTGTTGCCATCTTGTCATGTTCCTGTCATGTTCCTGTCATCTTGTCAACAAATCGCCGAAGAAAGTAAGCGAAGGGTGTGTGTTTCCATCTAATCTATTAATAGCGTACCTTAGCGTGTTACATTTAAAAAAAAAAATGAAAAAACACACTTCAGCTGAGAGATGCCAGGTAGAATTTTTCTCACTATTATTTGCCAGCTGGGTGTGTAACTCTGATCGCGTGTGTCACGTAGCGTGCATAACGCACCCTCGTGAATGATACAGGTCCATCACTCCCCTGCTTACACCAGGGCCAAGAGGACCAAGTGCACGGCAACCCTTTTTCTATTAATAGTACGAAGCCTGCTACGGTATGGTGTGTCATTGTATTCGTGAAGGTTGGCATTGGATGGCCAAATCGCCTTGCTGTATCTGCAAGCGTGTGTCTGTCTTGTAGTTTTGTGACCACAGAGAGAGCTCGTCTCTACTAAAACAGAAGGCATCGGCACGGACACCGGTTGTGCTGCCCGTACATGGGTGGAAATATCAATTTAATGTGAAGAGTGTGGAACACACTACTGCACCACTGCACTGCTGCTGTTGCCGTGCACCCCAAGTTTCTGAGGCGCGTGATTTGAGAACTATATCGTACCTATACCAGATCAACTACCTGCTATCTGGTATCGTTATCGAGTCTTATGACTAAACCCAAAACCTTCGTGACAAAGCGAAAGTGCAAGCGAAAGTGCAACCGGATGGACAGCCCGATATTTCATGTACCACAGTATGTATACCGTGTAATATATACGTGGTAGTCTTACTTGGGTGGCAATCGGAATATTTGGTTCCTCCAGGCGTGAGTAGTGAGACGTATGCACCGGCCTGGACCTGGCACATCGTGGACTGACTCCCGATTTCACTTTTATATGTTTCTGGTGGAGGCATGAATTGCGTCAGCTGTGATATATGCGTGTACCACCTTGGGTTGTGTGTGTTTTTCCCCGGGGTATTCCTCAGCTCCAGAGTGACTGGAGCCTGTCCTGTGACCACGGACTTGATTATGCGAGTTAATGTGAGAACAACAACAACAACAACACAGAACAGTGCTGTCTAACACGCCCCCTAGCAATCGGAGTAGACATCACACGCAGCTTGCAACGATTATATGAGTCGATGAAACCCTCGATCTCACAGCTCTAAACCGTTCCTGGTATAGTATTTAGTATATTTTTATTTTACAATAAATATGGTATGGTATGGTATGGTATGGTATTTATTCCAACGGTATTGAATACCTGGTAGGAGAGCTTCTAAGTTGATTAGCTGGTTATTAATGGCATCATGTCGTCAGCCAGGAACATTTCACACATCGGACAGATGAGCTATATATTATCTATATGATATATATGATATATATTATATATATACTTCAGGGAGGATATACATGGTCTAGGTTATGCTATCGGGTGGGGACCGTACGGTCTGCATGATCTAGCTCCTGACAAAGGGGTTAGATCTGCTGTCTATACATACCATACATATCCTGCACAGCATCTTATCACGGCAGATAGAGAGATTGTCTGTATGATCTATATGATCTGCACGATCTATGTGATTTGCATGATCTGTTCGAGGTGTGAAATAAATGGCAAAAAAAGTGCTACCCCGACCGTAGGTGTCCTTTCACCATCATTAGCACCATCATCACCACCATCATCAGCAGCACTAGCATCACCACCATTATTAGCACCATTAGCACCATTACTATCATTAGCACCATTAGCACCATCAGCACCATTAGCATCAATAGCACCATTAGCGTCATTAGCATCAATAGCACCATTAGCGTCATTAGCACCATTAGCGTCATTAGCATCAATGGCACCATTACCGTCATTAGCACCATTAGCACAATTAGCATCATTAGCACCATTAGCACCATTAGCACCATTAGCGAGCGAAGCGAAGCGACGTAGCTAGTCCCCAGTTTCCGACGACGCCAAATGATCTTGTCTTGTTTCCAGCCTCGCGTGGCCGATTTTCCATGTCCCGTGCCCCCCTCAGCGACCCGATCTCGACTCATCTCATCTCCCATGAAGACACAAAATACTCATCTCTCATGAAGACCTAAAAAGACTCATTTCCCATCAAGATATAAAACATAACTTTTTACCATTTTTGGGATGCACACACAACACACCAACGCCCACTGACAGCAAAACATTTTTGTTGGTTTCTGTTCTGATCGGTTCTGTTCTATTCTGTTCTGTTCTGTCAGCAAAACATTTTTGTTGGTTTCTGTTCTGTTCGATTCTGTTCTATTCTGTTCTGTTCTGTTCTGTTCGGGTCGGGTCGGGTCGGGTTGGGTTGGGTTGGGTTGGGTTGGGTTGGGTTGGGTTGGGTTGGGTTGGGTTGGGTTGGGTTGGGTTTGGGCGTTCCTACTTCCCACCAAGGCAACGCACACGCAGATGACGACAGTTACAAATAGTCACCACCGTGAGTTCCTAGCGAGAGCTACAGGTACATTTTTCTCATGCCATTTCCAAGTGCTACAAAGATACCGCTTCACCAATACACGTACTGCGGGAGGATTCGAGTGAGTGTGTGGTTGTCGTGTTCGTGTTTTGTGCTGTATTTCATTGTAGTTTTTGATATTTTTTTACTTGAGTCTGCCGGAAGCGATTCAGAGAGCAATTCGGACTTCAGACGGCCGTTCGTATCAGGTATAACCAGGTAATTTACCAGTGTGTTATCTTCACTTCCGCTCATCAGTAGATACAGGCTAGCAATGCAGATGAGTATATCTGAGGGCACCTTACCGTACTCGAGGAATTGTTCGCTGGCTGTGTTGCCGACCCTCGATTTGCTGCGGCCGACTCTCGATTTCGGTTGGCGTGTAATCAGGGTGTTTGATGAACCCTGCCGGCGGCTATTCCATACTTGTAATACCCAGGGTGAGCTTGGAGGGTTTGATGATAAGGTCCGAGCGGGATCAGGCGGGATCAGGTGTGGGTGGGATGAGGGTGCCAAGTGCAATTTTTGTGTGTGTTTGTGTAAACCCATAAATCATTCCGTACTATCAGTGCTAATAGTTGACCAATGAAAGGGTTCGTTTATCGACCATCATATCAGGTAAGAAGTGCTAAGCTCTACCGATGTCGCTGATGTACTGGCAATATAACAAAAAAATAAAATACACTACAGCTGTGAGATCGAAGATTTTCAAGGTTGGGTTCTGTAGGGTACGCACAAATCATACCCGGGGTATTTACCCTGGGTATTACCCTACAAAAAACTTCTGTGAGTTCTGTAGGACATTCATACCCGTAGCCGGAACTTCTGGAAGTTATTTGCGGCATTCATACCCGTACCCGGAACTTCTGGAAGTTCTATACGCCTGTGCCACAAATACCCGGGGTACGGGTATATCATTTTTATAACGTATGTGAGTTCTGTACGCCCGTGCCAGAATACGTACCCGGAACTTCTTTGAGTTCTGTAACACTTCCGTACCGTACCCGGAATTTCTGTAAGTTCTGTAAGATCCCCATACCCTAACCCGGAACTTCTGTGACTTCTGTAAGACTGAAGCACAATACCCGGTATTCGGGTATTTGTATACCTTTGTTAAAATACCCCGGGGAGCCCACATGCATTAATTCAGGTTTAATAACCTCAATAGTGTATTGTGCATCTTGTTATAATGTCATATCTTGTCAGTGAAACCAACCAACACAAAATGAATGTACAGCTGTAGCAGTACGTGTCGTATATGATATCATGATAGCAGCACCTACTGTATGTAGGTCCTGTTCATATTTCTTTCGTTTCCAACCCGTGGGCACGTACTATATTATCGAAGACAAAAAGAGGAAGCAACGAAAGGAAAAGAGAAAAAAAGGTCATACTAGCAGACCCTAGGAACTGACTAAAGACGGTATTGGGGGGGTATCAAGTGCATCATCAATGACACTGAGGAGAGAGAACGCAACATGGCGAAAAAGTCAGGGCGGTCTTACGCTATCTTGTGACGGCCATTGGAAGGCCCACAAATTTCAAGACGATGATGGCCAGACCCAGACTTCCGTCTCTTGGGCATGACGCCCCCCCTTCCCCCCCCCCCTCCCCTCCCCCCCTCCCCTCCCCCCCCTCCCCCCGGCCGCTTAGAGATGCCGACCGTGGATGGCGCTGCCGCAGCCTTTGCGCGTCGCTTTGCAGCTTTGCGTCTCTCCGTTTCATGCCAATTCCGCATGAACAATTCGGCTCCCTCCTCTACTCGTCGGAACAATCTGCCGGCCTTCTGAGCATCCTTTCGCCACCCTTCGAATTTTATTCCAAAGACCGACATAGCGTCCTTCAGATGAGCCATCCAGTCCTTCTCTTGCCCCCCTGAGTAGCCCTTACCCCCAACAAGCTCCCCAAACATCACCCTCTGTGGAAGACGCTCCTCCCCCATACGTGCTACGAATCCCGCAAACAATATCCTCTGTTTGCGCACTATCGCCTCTATGCTCTCGGAAGCTGTCTCGGCAAGCGCGTCGGCGTACGATAGGGTGTGTGTTCGTCGCGCTTCCGTTTCTGCCATCCGAGGCATCGGAGGAGCATCGAGTGGTGAACCCGTCGTAGCCTGTCATAGTCAGGCTTGTTCGGGCTCCACGTCATGCAACCGTTAAGCAGTGTCTCGACCACCTCGGCTTTCAGCAACCGCACCTTCAACCGTAAGCGCACACCCGGGCGATCATAAATTTCCATCTTGTACCGCTGGAAGCACGCCCAGGCCCTCTGAAGACGCCGCGTTATTTCAATGCTAAGGTCTCTGTCTGCGCTGATAGCCCCGCCCAACTACACAAACTCGATTGTTTGTTTGTATACCTGAGCGGCTGCATTGATTGTGAAGGAAACCTTACCCCCGCCTTTGGTTTGCAGGCACATAATCTGTTTTTGCCTCGGAGACCGTAAGCCCGAACGACGAGCACGCAGTCACGATCACCGTCATCATCCTCTCCAGCCCTTCTAAAGATCGCGATACGATGCCCGCATCGTCCGCGTACAGCATACCCCACAATCTCTGCACCTCCTCCCTCTCCTTCCCCTTCCGCCCGCCGACTTTGCCTGTGCGTGAAGTGCCCTTCTTCTCGCCTTTCTCCTTTCGTTGAAGCTGCACCATGTTGGCCGTGATGGCTGCATCAGCGAGGAAGCGTTTCTCGGCCACACGCAGTACCGCCGTCAAAAACATATTGAACAGCAGTGGCGTGAGCACGCACCCTTGCCTGAGACCTTGCCCCATGTCAAACTTCTCCCAGCACTCCATCGTCCAACCGCACGCATGCTTGCATACCGTCGTGGAGTTGGCGGATGATGGCGAGCATTCTTGGTGGCACGCCAAAACGATCGAGGACATCCCACAGAAGGGTTCAGTCGACGGAGTCATATGGTTTGGTGAGGTCGATAAAGCTCAAGTACAAGGGGGTGTCCTTCCGCGCCAGTTCCTGCAGTCGTCGTACTACGAACATCATGTCAACCGTCGAGCGTTGGGGTCTGAACCCATACTGTTCCTCCGGCAGAATATTCTCGCGTTCGCAATAGTCACTCAGGCGACCCTGCGATGACTTTGAGGAGTACTTTGCCGGCGTGAGCCACGAGGGATATGCCACGATAATTGCCACACTCAGTCCGATCTTTCTTTTTGTCAAGCACCTTAATCGTTGAATCTTTCAATTGTTGCGCCACGCCACCTTCCCTCCACACAGCGACGATGATATCGTGGAACTTTCCGAGAGTGTTCAATTCTCCTTCGTCGGCAACCTTCAAGAGCTCGGCCGGGATACCATCAGGCCCTACCGCCTTTCGGTTCGCCAACGCACGGATCGCCTCCTCTACTTCGTACCTGGACGGGACATCGTCCAGTGGTCTGCACGGGGGCCACTGCTTAAACTCGGCCATAATGCTCGGGTCAAGGGTCGGCGACTTGGTGTTGAGCAGTTTGTGAAACCACCTCACCCATCGCTCGCGGATGAGGGCATTATCCCGCAGCAATCGATCTTCCTCGTCCTTGATGTACTGCGAGTTAAGCGTCCTCTTCCCTTCCACATCCATCCCCTTTAGGCGGTTGTAGAAGCCAAATTGGTCACCTTCTCGGATACGCCGTTCGAGTTGGCTGACGTAATATTCGAAGAACCTCTGAACAGCTTCCGCCCGCGTGCGTTTCAGCTGTTTGCTGGTCGCCTAAAAGACTCGCCGTAGACCACGATCGTTTGGAGCAGAACGGACCGGTTTCCTCGCGTCTTCCCTATCCTGCCATCGTGCGTTCAATTCTGCTTTCGTCGCCTCGGTCGCACACCAGCCCCTCGGTACTTGTTTGCGCCGAATAGGGGGCGCTATGTCGGCCGCATTCGACAGTAGCGTCTCGGTCAGTAATGAGGTCACGTTATCAACGCTTCCGGCATTAGTTCAGGGTATCGGGGACGCAAGCTTGGCTGCTATCGCGTTTTGGAAATTTATTCGTACAGATGCGTGATTATGTCGAGTATGTCGCTCAGACTTGATCCGTGAGGATGAGGTGCGGTAGGGACAGCCACCTGGAAAGTCATCCCTCCGGGTAATGTGGGACTTGCTCAAGCTAGCTCGTCAACTAACACCCGACCATGAGAAAACAGCCTGCAGCCGGACTTGGTCCAGGTTGTTGTTGTTTGTTGTTGTTTTCTCACATTAACTCTTGTCAAATAATCTAGAGTCCGTGGTCACACAAAGGTGCTGGAGCCCTAGGAAGATCCGAAAAACCAAATGAAATCAAAATTCGTCCGGGAAATACTACGCTTTCCCGCCTAAAAACGCACGAAAAGGGAGAAGGCGCACAAGTGAAAAGGTCAAATGTGCAAACTGAACTCACATGGCCGCGGGTATCCACTCAACTACAGCATAGAGTTCCCCCGTCCCCACAACTAGCTAACTCGCGGCTACAAACTACAGCGGTTGGGCTGCCTGCACCGTACGAACCGCACGATAATCGTGAGTATAGACGAACGCGCCTGCTGTCCGGAGTGCTGTCATAGTGACGACCCGCGGGCATGCAGTGAAACAAGAGCAATGGAACCAAAAACCACAGTACAGATACCAATGATCGCCCCTCCTTCCCGAGTTATTTGACAGGTTGCAGCGCAGCTACGACGCCCGTGCCTGAAAATTGGAAATTATTGCGGCGGGTCGTTCCCCTTGAAGGGTATACAACTCTTCTACAAACTCTACAAAAATCAGTGACGTAAGTAACATGTTGTACTGCTGCCTCGTAAAAATAACCCTAAAAAAAAGACGATCGCTGCTCTCATGATGATGTGCGTGTCGGTCGTAGGTCTCCGTGTGCCATCCTCCTGCTGTGGTTCTCCGTGGCCGCCTCATTGCCTAAGCTCACTCGGCCCGCTCCTTCGCACTTGCTATCGTTCACACTCAATTCCAGTCGGTCCCCCTTCTCCCCCGTCCATAAAAAAAACAAAATGCTCCACGCAGTTTGCGGTGCTGATCTGAAAAACAAAAATTCTCGTTCAGGGAGAGTTCAATCCGTCTCTTCCCCGCCCGTCGACGGCCAGTCGCCCTCCTCCTTCGTCGTCGAATCCAGCCTCCTCCCGGCGCAGTCCCCTCCACGCAAACCGAGACTGCACCGTAGCGTGGCTCGTGGTGGCGCCTGCCTCCGCGCACGAGCATCCCGATTAAGCATTGCTGCTCCGCCGCTGCTGCCTAAAAAGACGCGCGAATCGTAGGTGACCATGCCTAACGCACCACGTACGACCCAACTCTACCGCCACGCCTAAGCCTCGCGGCCACACGCAGCAGCAAGGAGGTTGTTGTTTTTTGTTGTTTTCTCACATTAACTCTTGTCAAAAATCTAGAGTCCGTGGTCACACAAAGGTGCTGGAGCCCTAGGAAGATCCGAAAAACCAAGTGAAATCAAAATTCGTCAGGGGAATACTACGCTTTCCCGCCTAAGAACGCACGATACGGCAAAAGGCGCACAAGTGAAAAGGTCAAATGTGCAAACTGAACTCACATGGCCGCGGGTATCCACTCAACTACAGCATAAAGTTCACCCGTCCCCACAACTAACCAACTCGCGGCTACAAACTACAGCGGTTGGGCTGCCTGCACCGTACGAACCGCACGATAATCGTGAGTATAGACGAACGCGCCTGCTGTCCGGAGTGCTGTCATAGTGACGACCCGCGGGCATGCAGTGAAACAAGAGCAATGGAACCAAAAACCACAGTACAGATACCAATGATCGCCCCTCCTTCCCGAGTTATTTGACAGGTTGCAGCGCAGCTACGACGCCCGTGCCTGAAAATTGGAAATTATTGCGGCGGGTCGTTCCCCTTGAAGGGTATACAACTCTTCTACAAACTCTACAAAAATCAGTGACGTAAGTAACATAGAGGTATCACTCCTTGAGGGTGAGTCCGGCCTTACACCCGCCAGAAAGACCCCCCCACACTCGCTACAAGCCTGCTAGGGCTTGCTTCGCAGCATGCCTTACCGAGGCGGCAAGGGGGAACGAAGTAGTAATATGGCTTAGCCGTCCGCTTTTAGTCTATATATGCCCATTTTCCCGCCACCCCCGCCATCGCCTAGTAATAGAAAATACTCGTATACCAGGTATATGTACGTATAGACTACATTAATAGCATTACGCCTGCAATACCGGTAAGGGCCGTTCCTGAGGGTCGTTCCTGACGAAGCTACAGCAGTATGACATTAATTCGGTTCTCACCGAAAGTTTCGATTTTTGCCGAAACTTCGGGAAAAACATAAAAGTTTCACCCCCGGAAAAACTGGCCTCTCAAGTTCATCAGTTTTTTTAGGGAAAGAATGAATAAATAAATTTAGGCAAAGGTGTAGAGGATTGGGCAGCCGCACCGCTCGAGCTGTGCCACCAGTCGCGAGCGCACGAGACTGAGCAGGGTCGTTTCCAAGGTCATTGGAAGGTCATGGCCGATCGCAGAACGCGCAGTGAGCTTCTGAGCTCTCGTCTTCGAGATGACAAAGTGGCCGCACCGAGGCGGCCGACCGAACGGGCTCGCTGACGGCAGCAGCTCAATGTTTTGCCACGTTGGGCGTTGTAGCGCGACGAGTTGGTGCTGGATTTCACTCCCCAAGGCACCGACACCTGCCTGCGAGTAAGGCCGACTCCAGTGGGACAACCACGTGGCTGTCTTTCGCGAGCGTTGCTGCTGTAGTGACGGTCCTGTGTCGGGTGGACGATTGCTTTGCGAGGCAACTGAGGCTCGTACTCGTGAAGATTCAACCTTCGCAGATTTCCGTAAAATGGCGAAATTTCATCAAAAACTGAACTGCTGTGGGTATCGTTAAGACCGACCCTAAGCGCCTTTTCATCAATGCGACCTATGCCCCCTTTACCCGCACCCGCCCCCCTCACCGGTCATACTAAAACTGAGTAACTACAGGATAGACACATCTCCCTTTCGTTCTCAATGGCGGTGACATTGCATGACCACATCACCTCGCCTGTTGTATTTGGCAATATGTATCTCTTTCTTATAATTGGCGATGTCAGAAAATAATGGTATCCACATGATTGTACCTACGATCGATTGAAAATAATCTATCTTTCGATCCATGTACAACAACAAATTATGAAGCTTTTAACACGTTGTTTACTACACCTACGAGTAAGAACTGGGTTGCATACTACATGTAACATCAAACCTTCTAGAAAAATAAACATTACCAGGCGGGTGATATAAAGGGGTGTCTTCTTGCTGCAACCGTCAGATTCGTCGCCTTCAAGGGTTTATAGTTTCCGCGCACATATTGAAATGCTCGCCCCCCCGCCCCCCCCCCCCCCCCGATCCCTCTTGTTCGAACGCCCCACCTGAAATCAAAATCTGCCAGAGCAGTAAACACTACCAGCCAGCTGATATCATCTCATTATCCATCTAGCCATCCATGCCGTAGCTCCAACTCATCTCCGCCCTCCCCCCCCCCCCCCCCCCTTTTGTTCCCCGCCCAGTTCGTTCAAACGCCCCACTTACAATCGAAATCGGCCAGAGTAATAAACACTTCTAAGCAATTGATATCACGTCATTATCTTTCTAGCCATCCATGTCGTAGCTTTCATTCATCCCCCCTCCCCCCCTCCAACGCCCCCTCCTTCCCCACACCCCGCACGATCGCCTAGACCCAGCACCGCGCGTATAGCAAGCCCCTACATCCTTATTATAGAATACGCTAAGGTGGTCGTGACGTTTTTTTGGATCTTTGAAATACCTTGGTTAAAACACCCCCCGCAAAAAGCGGCGACTCCCGAGCTCCACTCGGCCTCAGGCGGCCTCGCGGTGCCGCCACGTCCCATCCGCACAGCAGCACTACGACATGCCGGCGAAAGAACGGGCGTCGGCGTCCGACCTCGGCGAGGGGGGAGCGTGGAAATCGCCCTTCCGGGGACGGCTCGCTTGCCCCCCCCCCGCTTTTTCATCGTCGCTGCCTGCTATTTTTTTTTCTCGAACTCCAACTATATTAAACTTTCGAATTGCTTTTTGGCCACTTGAGCCATGGACACAGCCATGGACACGAGACCACAAGCGCGCCTGCGTCAACAGCAAGCACAACAACACCAGGACCAATCACACCAGCGTCCAGCCGTCGCCGCTCGCCGTGCGCAGAATCAGCAACACGAGCGCTTTTCGCTTGGCCTAACCAGGATCGCCCGCCGCCCAGCCCGAGAGCATTGTAACCAATAAATTGGCTGCTGCTCGCCTGTTTGCTCTACGTACAGCTTCAGGTGTATTGCTTTACGTACTGCTGCATTGCTGTACTGCTGTACTGGGTAGGTTCGTGGGTGCATGGTGGTTGGTGGGTGGGTGGTGGACGGCGGCTCGCCCGCTCCCCGAGATGGCCGAGTATCGTCAAAAAATGAATCTCCCCCCGTCTGTTTCCTGTTTTATACAAGGTCCTCAAGAACCAACCAACTAACTGCGCCCCGCGTACCAGGTGTACTGCTGTACGTACTGCTGCACTGCTGCTATTCTGATGTACGTACTGCTGCACTGCTGCTATTCTGATGTACGTACTGCTGCACTGCTGTTCTGCTGTATGTACTAAAGGTTTGGTCGGTGGGTGGGTGGGGGGTACACTGCGTCGTCCGTGGTGGGTGGGTGGGCCATTCTGCACGTGGGAGTCTTTTTGCGTCCTGTGGGAGATGAACCTTTTTTTTTTCTACAATAATACCGGCCTCCCTCTGGGTGCTTGGGAGTACCACCGTCCCCACTGCTGCACTCCCCTGTCCCTTACTACCGTACGTACTACTGCTGTCTGTTCGATATAGCTTGTCTCAACGAACAGCCTAGCAATAAGTTACGGTTACATACGTTGTGTCACGGAGGTAAGTTACAGGGATCGTCTAGTGGTATCACCCACGAGCAGTCCCACGGGTATGTACGAGTAGGCACTATGCGAGGAGGTTTAGGTATTCGACTACGAGCGGTTGTTACTGGGCTGTGGAGAGTTGGCCCACATGACCCACTCCACCTTTCCCCCTGCATTCGTCTACCCCTTTCCGGGCCGACATAATAAAGACATCTTAAACTATCTTCTACACACTGCGTGTTGCAGTGCCTCGCTCACAGCCTAGTGTGGCTGTTGGGAGCTTATCCATCCATCGCATATCAGCGCTAATTGAACACGTTAACGACTTATTGTTCGAGCAAACAGCCTGATCATGCCGAGTGGAACCCCAGTGGACGGGTCGTCCGAGATGGACGACCTGGCCAGTCTCTTGAGGCAGCTGGCGGCGGACAGGAAAGAAGACCAAGATCGACACGAGACCGACCGAGAGCTGCGACGTCAAGACGATGAGCGACTGAAGACGCAAATTTTCGAGGAGATGGATCGCAGAACTGCTGCGGTTAGTGAGGTTGCGTCTGGTGTTACTGGTGAGCGGGTCGGAACCGCTACCAGTGCAGGGGAAGTAAGGGGAGTCAGCTCCAGTGGGAGTTTGCCAGGTCTTGGCGCGGCAATAGGCCTGCCAAGGAGTGGTGCGAGTAGCAGCGTAGATAGTCATAGGGCTGAAGTTGGTTCTCGCGAATTTGGGAGTTTGAAGCAGTCGGTTCCTGAATCCAGTGGAAAGTCGGAAGATTTTCCATTTGTGGAAGGAACACTTCGAGGTGTTTACTTCCATGGTTGGGTGCATGTCGGCGTTCCTCGTAGATCATGATGTGATGATAGGCGACGTTACGAAGAACACTCAATACTTTCTCTCGCAGGGGTTCAGTGAGGAACATGGTAAGACAGCTAGAGTAGCTTGGACTTGCCTGACAGAGAGCGTTGTGAACCGTGATCTGCTTGGTAGATTGTTCGCAACAAAATCACCTAGTGCTGGCTGGAGAATGTTGTGTGATTGGTTCATGCCCAAGACCATGGCTGAACAGGTCAAGTGGTCGGTAGCGTTCGACTCCGCAAAAATGGAGAAGGGAGAAGAGACCATGAAGTGCTTTGGTCGGATAGACAAGATTGTTGGAGTGCTCCCGTCGCTAGGTGTGGTCAAGTCGGTAGCAGACGTCAACCGCAAGATCATCATGACCCTCACATCAGACTACGAAATAGAGGAACGCACTATCTTGTACCGTGAGGATGTCACTCGAGCGGAGATCGAGAGCATCATCCGACAGCGATACTTGCGCCTTCCCGCGCCGAAGGGTAAGGGCGTGGGCCAGGCTCTATTTTCGAATGGCGCTGCTCGAGGTGGTCGTGCAGGTAGAGGTAGGCATAGAAGTAACGGTAAGCCGAGAGGTGGCAGTGATACAGCAAGCAAGAACAGTCAGGGTAGCAGTAGCAGTAACCCCCAAGCCCCCACACATAACCACCCCTCAGCGTTCGACAACGTCAAGGGGTGGTTATGTGTGGGGGCTTGGCGGTTACTGCTACTGCTACCCTGACTGTTCTTGCTTGCTGTATCACTGCCACCTCTCGGCTTACCGTTACTTCTATGCCTACCTCTACCTGCACGACCACCTCGAGCAGCGCCATTCGAAAATAGAGCCTGGCCCACGCCCTTACCCTTCGGCGCGGGAAGGCGCAAGTACCGCTGTCGGATGATGCTCTCGATCTCCGCTCGAGTGACATCCTCACGGTACAAGATAGTGCGTTCCTCTATTTCGTAGTCTGATGTGAGGGTCATGATGATCTTGCGGTTGACGTCTGCTACCGACTTGACCACACTCCCGCGCCGAAGGGTAAGGGCGTGGGCCAGGCTCTATTTTCGAATGGCGCTGCTCGAGGTGGTCGTGCAGGTAGAGGTAGGCATAGAAGTAACGGTAAGCCGAGAGGTGGCAGTGATACAGCAAGCAAGAACAGTCAGGGTAGCAGTAGCAGTAACCCCCCCGCCCCCACACATAACCACCCCTCAGCGTTCGACAACGTCAAGGGGTGGTTATGTGTGGGGGCTTGGCGGTTACTGCTACTGCTACCCTGACTGTTCTTGCTTGCTGTATCACTGCCACCTCTCGGCTTACCGTTACTTCTATGCCTACCTCTACCTGCACGACCACCTCGAGCAGCGCCATTCGAAAATAGAGCCTGGCCCACGCCCTTACCCTTCGGCGCGGGAAGGCGCAAGTACCGCTGTCGGATGATGCTCTCGATCTCCGCTCGAGTGACATCCTCACGGTACAAGATAGTGCGTTCCTCTATTTCGTAGTCTGATGTGAGGGTCATGATGATCTTGCGGTTGACGTCTGCTACCGACTTGACCACACCTAGCGACGGGAGCACTCCAACAATCTTGTCTATCCGACCAAAACAATTAGCGCTGATATGCGATGGATGGATAAGCTCCCAACAGCCACACTAGGCTGTGAGCGAGGCACTGCAACACGCAGTGTGTAGAAGATAGTTTAAGATGTCTTTATTATGTCGGCCCGGAAAGGAGTAGACGAATGCAGGGGGAAAGGTGGAGTGGGTCATGTGGGCCAACTCTCCACAGCCCAGTAACAACTGCTCGTAGTCGAATACCTAAACCTCCTCGCATAGTGCCTACTCGTACATACCCGTGGGACTGCTCGTGGGTGATACCACGAGACGATCCCTGCAACTTACCTCCGTGACACAACGTATGTAACCGTAACTTATTGCTAGGCTGTTCGTTGAGACAAGCTATATCGAACACCCTCCCTGGCGCTGGATCAACTAACAAGCCTCGAAAACACAAACAAACACCATCCACAAACAACAAATTACTGTATTCCTAACAGAAAATCTCGGTGTTTCTCAAAACTCTCTTTGCCAATAGCCTTCGTGAGAATGTCCGCATGCTGGTCATCCGTCCGGAAATACTTAACCGACAAGTCTCCCGTCCCCACCAACTCGCGCAGAAAATGGTACCGTACACCGATGTGCTTACTGTTGGATGAGCTCAATAGGTTTTTGGCCAAGTCTATCGCCCCTTTGTTGTCTTCAAACACTCTAATACTCGGCGACCCCAGACTGGGCATCAGAAAAGCCAACACTCCTCTCACGTAAAGGGCTTCCTTGACCCTGTCGGCCATGGCTACGTACTCTGCCTCGGTGGTTGATAGGGTGACGCACATCTGCGTCCTATAAAACCACGACACAAGTGTACCCCCGCAACAGACAGCCACGCCAGAGACCGAACGCCTATCGTCGACCTTGTGGGCGTAGTCCGCGTCCACGTACGTCTCCAAGTCGTATTCCAACTGCACTTCCTCTAGTTTACTGTCCTTCCTGAACGTCAGACCCAAGTGAGCCGTAGCGCTCAGGTACTCGATTATCTTCCTAGCCGCCTTAACATGTACCTCCTTAGAGTCATGTGAAAACCTCGCAACCGCCCGTACTGCGTTGGCGACGTCCGGCCTCGTCTGATTCGCAATCCACATCAGACTCCCAACCATTTCGCGGTATCTAGCGTCCACCGCAGGGTCCTCACCACTCACGTGCCTGAGGTCCAATGACGGAGAAGCGGGGATGGGGCTGGTTTTCGTGATTCCAAAACGTTCGACAACATCTCGAAAAAACTGAGTCTGCGAAATCTCCAAGGTCCCCTTCTCACGATCTCTCTTGTACTCGCTACCCATGTACCACGTAACCTCGCCAAGATGTTTCGTAGGGAATCTCTTGTTGAGATCCGCCACTACTGACTCCGTAATTTCCTTGGTGGCTGCGATCTTGATGTCGTCCACGTGGACCACCAGCATCGCTGCAACCTCGTCATCCACCATCAGTCGAAAGACGCACGGGTCTACCAAGCACTGCTCAAAACCACACTCAACCAAGATTGACGACAGTAGCTTATACCACGAGCGACCACTCTGCTTCAGCCCATAAAGAGCTTTGTTGAGTCGGACTACCTTACCCGATAACCGCCCACACCCAGGGGGCAATCTTAAGAAAATTTCGGTATCCAACTCTGACTGAATAAAGGCCTGGTCAACGTCCAAGTGCCTCAAGTCCCAGTCAAGTTCGCATGCCATTGCTGCAACGATGCGGTTAGACGTGGTTGATGCAGTAGGGGCAAACGTATCAAAGTAGTCAACTCCCTCTACCTGACTATAGCCCTTAGCTACCAATCTCGCCTTAGCTCTATCTATCATGCCATGCTCGTCGCCCTTCCACTTCAAGAGCCACTTTGATTCCACAATATTGCTACCCGCCGGAACTTCGGAAATCTCAGTGAAAGTGTCAGCGGCCTCTAGTCCATCAAATTCCGCTTGCATAGCCTCCACCCAAACGCCAGAGTGGATTGACGAACGTGCCGCGGAGTAAGACGTCGGTTCCGGTTCCACCTCCTTGAGGAGGCAATCCGGCAACCGAGTAGGTTCACCGCCTGTGTCTTGCGCCGCCAGTAGCGCATGGAATATGCGGCCTCCCTCACAGAGCCCGATCGTACTAATCAGCCCCGTTGCCGCTTCCCGGTTGAGCGCTCTGGTCTGCGCTCTCGTGCTTCCCTCCCGAATCTCTTCACCATCGCCCGGTCCTGACATGTGCGCTCCAAGTTGGCGCGCAGCAATCCGGATAGCAGCCGGGGTCGGAGCTCCATCGTCAGAGGAGGATGCATCGTTGTCATCTCGAGATGAAGCGTCGCTTTCGGGCGGTTCGCTGCTGACCGTTGATGAATCGTTCAGCTCCTCACTTTCGGCTTGCAAATCGCCGCCAGCTTGCGTCATCGGAGACACCGCACGGAGTTGGTGAGGAATTCCCCTCCCCAACACCGGCAGTGGAGTCGTCGGGGCGGATTCATAGTCATCCGTCCCTCCCGGCTCAGGCGCTTCTTCTAGGTCCACGGTCCCTCCCTGCTCCGGCATCTCCGGCAGCGGGGGCGACGGCGTTCCTGTACTAAGCGTTGCCTCCCAGGTCACGTCCCTTGTTTCCACCACCTTGTTCGCCCGCGTGAGCATCCGCAAAGAGTCACTTGGGTGGTCGATGCCCGGCCCGAGGTAAAAGCAGCTTTCGGCCCGGGGGTGCGACTTCGTCGGGCGTTTCCAGCGACAGAACGCTGGGCGAAGGAACGGGTGCGGTGAAGCAGGTGCGGCAGTTCCGTACCACATTTCGTGCGGCGACCGGTTCCCGGGGTTTGCAGTGGTCGCGGTGTGGTTCAGGGCGTCACAAGCCCAGTCCACCGCTTCCGCCCACAGGGATTTAGTCGGCGGCAGTTGAATGTGAGGAAAGATGATGGGCGCTTGGATGCACGCGGCGAGTCCCGCGTTCTGGATGATACCTAGCGCTCTCTCTACTACACCGTTCTGCTTAGGGCTATCGGCATTGGTGAATTCCTGCTTGATGCAATACTGTTTGCACACCTCTCCAAACTCACCACCGAAAAACTCCCCCCCGTTGTCAGACCTTACTATCTCAACTTTCGAGGGTACTCCGTCGGCGCGCGCGTCAGCCAAAAACTTCCTAAATGCGTCTCCTGCATCCGATTTATGCTTCAGAAAATACACCCACGCGTAGCGAGAGTAGTCATCCTTCACAAGCATGACATACCGCGCACCCGTCAGGGAAGGTGTTCTCTTAGGTCCGCTGAGGTCAACAAAAACTCTCCCCAACTTCTATGTCGCGCGTGATTTAGTGCTGTTAGGGATAGGCTTGCGGTAGCCTTTCGCCATAGAGCATCCCGTACAGGGCTCAAGTTTTCCTACCAGTTCTAGACCGAGTGATTTTGCGGTCTCTCGCAACAGTAGTTCATTCGAGTGACCCTGCACGCAGTGAAAAACGTTGATGCCTACACTAGTCTCAGTAGACGCGGTACTACCGGGTGCAAGCACAGGAAAAGCAAGGGGAAGATCGCAACCATATTCAACACAAGTCTCGGGAGGGTTGGTGGTTTCAAGGGGGAACGGCACATAGCCGTCGTCTGGCTCAAACCTGTAAGCGAATCCGGAGTAACTGGATCCATCACCTTCAAACCTCAACCTCCCATTGAAAAGAGAAATGCACAAGTCTTTCTCCTCAGTCGTAAATGTTACTCCCTGCTTGTGCGCCGCCATCAGCGAGAACAAGTTGAATGCGATTTCCGGCACGTAGGCTACACCCAACAGCCTAACAGGCAGATCCCCTGGGAATACAACAGTTAGCGTTCCGTACCCAACCACGTCGATCAGATGGTTGTCACCGATCCTAACCTTGTCATCGCACAGTCTTACATCGCTCAAAAGGTCAGCTGAATGGGTCATGTGAAAGGATGCACCACTGTCCGCTATCCACTTCTCACCGATGCAATCACTACGTTCCTCATTACACGAGTCATCGTTAGTACCAAGCATGCACTTCGCAAGACAACACAGTCTCACCGCCGTTGTTCTGCCTTGCGCACCTCCGCCTGATGTCTGCTCTGGTGCAGGGGGGATGCGAGCCTTGCACTGGGACCAGGTGTGCCCGGGTTCCAAGCAACGAATGCATTTTCCATTGACGTTGTCGAACGCTGAGGGGTGGTTATGTGTGGGGGCTTGGCGGTTACTGCTACTGCTACCCTGACTGTTCTTGCTTGCTGTCATTGCCACCTCTCGGCTTACCGTTACTTCTATGCCTACCTCTACCTGCACGACCACCTCGAGCAGCGCCATTCGAAAATAGAGCCTGGCCCACGCCCTTACCCTTCGGCGCGGGAAGGCGCAAGTACCGCTGTCGGATGATGCTCTCGATCTCCGCTCGAGTGACATCCTCACGGTACAAGATAGTGCGTTCCTCTATTTCGTAGTCTGATGTGAGGGTCATGATGATCTTGCGGTTGACGTCTGCTACCGACTTGACCACACCTAGCGACGGGAGCACTCCAACAATCTTGTCTATCCGACCAAAGCACTTCATGGTCTCTTCTCCCTTCTCCATTTTTGCGGAGTCGAACGCTACCGACCACTTGACCTGTTCAGCCATGGTCTTGGGCATGAACCAATCACACAACATTCTCCAGCCAGCACTAGGTGATTTTGTTGCGAACAATCTACCAAGCAGATCACGGTTCACAACGCTCTTTGTCAGGCAAGTCCAAGCTACTCTAGCTGTCTTACCATGTTCCTCACTGAACCCCTGCGAGAGAAAGTATTGAGTTTTCTTCGTAACGTCGCCTATCATCACATCATGATCTACGAGGAACGCCGACATGCACCCAACCATGGAAGTAAACACCTCGAAGTGTTCCTTCCACAAATGGAAAATCTTCCGACTTTCCACTGGATTCAGGAACCGACTGCTTCAAACTCCCAAATTCGCGAGAACCAACTTCAGCCCTATGACTATCTACGCTGCTACTCGCACCACTCCTTGGCAGGCCTATTGCGCCCCAAGACCTGGCAAACTCCCACTGGAGCTGACTCCCCTTACTTCCCCTGCACTGGTAGCGGTTCCGACCCGCTCACCAGTAACACCAGATGCAACCTCACTAACCGCAGCAGTTCTGCGATCCATCTCCATCATTTTTGTTTTGCAAAACTGACGTACAGAGGATGATACCTTTACTACCGTACGTACAGCGGCATTGTCGTACTGCCCTGTTATTATTTTGTTATTTTAGTACTTACTTAATACAGAGGATGATGCAGCACCAATTTGTTCTTGTCCGCCATACCGGCCGGCAAAAGGCATATTTCGGGAGTACCACTAGTATACGATTAATACGCGCGATCGGAGGATCACACAAAATGTTGCGAACATCAGTGTCGACCAAATCCTTGATCTCGTAACTGGACTGAGTTTTAATATTATATGTGACCTAAACCTCTTGCACCCCCGTCCCCCCCCCCCCCCCCCGCCCCATTTGTTTTTTTTTTGCCTCACTTCCTCTCGCTTAAACGCCCCACCTAATATCGAAATCCGCCAGAGTAATAAACACTTCCACTTCCACGCCCTGGATATCGCTTCGTTATCTTTTTAGAGCCGTCCATGCCGCTGCTGCAATTCCCACCCACCCCCGCCCCCAACGCCCCCTCCTTCCCCACCACCCGACCATCGCCTAGACCTAGCACCACGCGTTTAGCAAACCCCTACATCTATGCGACCTAAAGCCCTCCCCCCCCGCCCCCCGCCTCCCCCGCCACATTCCCCCCCCCTCCCCACAAGAAGGATTTATAATTTCCACGCACAAATTGAGCTGCCCCACCCGTCCCCTCCCCCCCCTCCCGCCCCCTTTTTGATCAAAATCAGGCCCCCACGTCCTTAAAAACTCCGCCCTCCCCTCACCGGATATTCGACTTACAGGATTCACTTGATAAACTGATGCATTTCTTTCCGAAGCTGTCAGATTTTGTCCCCCTCAAAAACGGGTTTTATAGTTTCCGCGCACAGACTGCTTAACATCACCCTGTTGACCCTGATAGCTACACTGCTGCAGTTTCAAGGGGAGTCGCCGACCTATATCCTTAATGAGGACACACAACCCGTAATACGCGCGATCGGAGTATCACACACAGCTTGCAAAGATGAGTTTCGACAAAATCTTCGATCTCACAGCTGGAGTGTATTTTAATTTTTGTAATAAACTGGTGCATTCCACAGCCGTCAGATTTTGTCCCCCTCTAAAACGGGTTTTATAGTTTCCGTGCACAGATCACGCTCTTGACCCTGGTACGAGCTACACTGCTGTAGTTCTAAGGGGAGTTGCCGACCTATATCCCTACATTCGATGAACAATCGACGAGTAGTGGGATTGCTGAACCCTATGCGCGATAAAAATTGAAGGCAAGAACCGGGGAGGAGAAGGGATGACACCTGTGACCACGGCTTGTCCAGAAGCTGGAAAGTGAAAGTGTGCAAAAAAAGAAAAAAAGAAAAAAGAAAAAAAAAACCCTAATGAGGAGACACCCAGCAATACGCGCGATCGGAGTATCACACACAGCTTGCAAAGATGAGTTACGACGGAATATTTGAAATATTTCATCTCACACGCCTCATAGCTGGAGTGTATTCTAACTTTTTACAATACTATACGTAACTTTAAAAAATGTTAATTTTTCTTTCAAAACAATCGTTTTTTATTTTTGGGCCATTCGGGCGTTGGTCCTCGGATTGACATCGCATCGTTTTTTCCCGCGAACCCAACGGCATCCAGTAAATCACCCCGGACCCGTACGTTTAGATTCATCTATCGTGCATGACCTGGCACGATTTTTACGATGGCAGCTGATCGCAAACTATCGTAACAGAACAAATGAGAACACGCATCCCGAACACAAATAATAACATACGGCGGAGGTTACGAGCTGGCCTGTAACTGGTATGATGCGAGGCATCAGCAATCCGCACGGACACCAGTTGTGCTGGATGGATAATAGGTGGTTGGGTGGAAACATGCAGAAAACACACGGGCAATGGCAGACGTACCATGACAGCCTACTGAAGCAACAGAAGTACTCGAACTTCTTGACTTTGGATCGCGTGTATCTGGTGGTGATGTGGTTGCAATTGCATTTCAGTACGTACAGAAGGCGCGTGCTCGTATCGGTGTGCCAGGGACCTGAGAGCCTTGTTTGCTACTACTGCTGTTTTGGGTGCGAGTATCCCAGTGCAGTGCAGGAGAGTACCCACGGGCATTAAAAAAAATACCGTAACTCCCCGTGCACCCCCTCCCCAGTCGTAATACTGGTCTACCACGTTGCAGGTGTCCTAGTGTACCATACATGCATAAAAAGCGAGTCAGGGTACAGAGGACCAAGAGAAGCGATCTCCACCCCTCATCCCCGGTGAACAATTCACAGCAGAAATCGTGGTCCCGCCGTAGTGCGGTACGATTTAGTGCGGGATCCCATTTTAGTGCGGTGAAAGTCGCATGTCACGACCTCTGCCTTACAGATTACTAGTGCTGCTGTACTGCACAATCTCAGGATAGTGCGGGGTCCTAATGTAGTGCGGGTGTTGTCGTCTGGCGAAGCGCCGCACAAACGACCGACCACGACTGAATATTTAGGTCTTGAGGCAGGCCGATGCGTCTGTAGGTCTCTAGCCTCTAGTCTCGTACACGATCAGCAGAGGCCCTACTGCCAGTACAAACGGAACGAACGGCTTTCCGAACGCGGCACGGAGAGCAAGAAAAGCAACACCAACAGAACCGCTCTCGTGCGAAGCGGGTCTCGCGGCTGAGAGCAAGAAAAGCAACACCAACATAACCGCTCTCGTGCGAAGCGAGTCTCTCGCAGCTGCAATGGGAGATATTAAGAAGAAAACGCTTGTGATACCAGAGCATCGTAGATACCCCGCCACCAGTACCATGCTACTTGTGCCTATTCGTAGGTTGAGGGCCGCACGAGGGGAGTCCTGGAGCAGATGAAGCGTTCACCCTAAAAAAACAGCCGCCTTTCGTATAGTCTAGTCTATACGTATCGTTTAGTATCATTCCTATCTGTGACCGTCACGCGTTGTGTACTACCGGTAAAAAAAGATTGTACTGTGTACTCCCGCGTCAGCTGCTGAATATAAGAGAGGACACCAGAGGCTGCGCAAGCGACGAAATGGACAGCGCTAGCACAGACCTGCACCACGCGCACACGCAGTACTGGTAAGCGAGAGAGAGAGACAACCGCACCCCGCCCCACCATACCTCTTGAGAGTCCCGCGTGCGAGGAGCTGCCGTCACGTGCCGAGCACAATTTGCCTGCATTTGCTCCGACCCTGCTGTCGGCATGTTCGCCTCGATATTTCTCGAATTTAGACCTTCGATGACACGTGAAGACGCTTGGAGCAAACGCTGCTTCCCATCAACCTCTGCGGTCCTGCTACCAGCGTGTATGGGCGTACCTCGCTGGTCATCACCTTCACGCATCCACCCTGTATTGCGATGCTTCAGTGCTGCAGGTAGCTAGCTGCAGGCCAGAAGCCTTCCCGCTACTACCAAATCCAGGTCCAACGATTGGTCAATAATCCCACCGCAAATATGTACTCCGGAGTATTATACAACTATATACCTAGACCTCGCCCCCTTCGGACGTCTCGCTCGGCATATCCTCCCCCCTCTCAGCCCTTCTCAGCACGTAATTGCCGAAAAGAAAATTAGTTGCTGGGGAAAAGAACCGTCCCGAAGTTCCTTGCCTTCCTTGCTTTCCCTAGTCTCATTCTTACTTACTTTTTAGCTCTCATTCTCTGATCTTTACTGCTTGCTCTCTGATATTTTTATTTTGCTTTTTCAGCAACTTCTTTTTTGTACTTTTATTTGAAGTTGGCCAATTGCTGGCTGTTGAGAGGGAATTGCCGTTGACGGCTGCAAACAATTTGAATTTGAAATTTGCCGGATCGGCAATAACAATTTGAAGTTGAAATTTGCGAAGCGGACGAAGGCTAGTGCGGGAGGAGGCTCCGCCAACAGTGGGGGTGGTGGAGGTTCAGGATCAGGCGTGTGGAAGCTGGTCGGGCAAGAACGGGACTCAGCTTCTTCTGGCAATCCTGATTGGCCGTGCCCGAGCAAGGGTTGTGACGGCTTCCTCATCGCACGAAATAGGAGAAACAGGAGTTCCCAGTACGCTGTCTGCGACACCTGCAGGAGTGACGAGCCTTCCACGTGCCAAGCTTTTCATAACCTTAACAAGAAGCACTGGGGAAGCGGCGACAACCCTCGTGTGTGTGACTGGTGTGACGCGGACACCTGTGATTCACCTTCGATCGGCGTCCCTAACGAAGGAGCTGAGAGCTTGACGAAACGTGAGTTACATTTCTGTTGTTGTGCTGTGATTTCTTTTTCATGCGTACAAACACACTTTTGCATGTACGAGTATGATACGTGTACGGGGCAGTCCCGTCATCGCGGTGTAAGCGGGAATTGTACAAGTACTCAGGTCTACGAGTAGACCTTTGCAGTGACGCTAGCTGTGTGATGCGATTTCTTTTTCCTACGTACAGCCAAACACACTTACTTCATGTATGTACGACTACGAGTACGGGGCAGTCTCGTCATCGGGGTAAGCGGGGGTTGAACAAGTGGTTCATGCAGTGACGCTTTGTGCTGTGATATAAACACACGTTTTGGATGTACGACTGCGACTACGTGGTATCTATACATGTAAGACGCAATGAAAACGGGCAAGTCTCATCACGGGGGTCAGCCAGGGTTGTAAAAATGGTCCATGCAGTAATAAATAACACAGCAGCATGATACCTCAGCACCAGTCGCAGTACACACTGGAGGTTGATATATAGCAGTAAACAGAAGCTGAAGTTAACCTGGGTGATGCTGGAGAGCAGTCCCGTGATTGGGGTTAGCGAGTTGTTCATGTAGTGACGCGGTGTACTACTACTGTTACTCATTTTTCATACAACCACATGAACTCTTTGTATTAACGAGTACAAGTAGGGTGCGCAACCTCTTCAGGAATCGCAGTACACGTCGGTCGTAATAGTGTTGATAGCAGCAGTAATAGAGTAGTACCGAACAATATATATAGCAGGTACTGTCTCTTACCCTTCGTTGTCGGTATTCCGCCGGTAGGCCTTATATAGCAGTATACCGGGGCTTACGCTTACCAGTTGCGACTGTGAATCCCGTTCGTTCCTGTCCCAGTGGTGGTTTCATAGGTGTTAGCAACGTTGTGGTACCAGGCAGGGCTTTGCCCATAAACGACCGCTTTCATTACAACAGCAGTGTTAAATTGTACGACTTCCTTTCCAACTTTGGAAATCGACGACAGCTACGTGGCCTTACTATTTTGAACATTCACTGAACGCAAGGTATTCCCATCCGTTGTTGTCGTTTGCAGAATCCCTGCGAAGCAGCCGCCGAGGGCCGCCAAGTCGGCGAGGACATAAACACGAAGTGCACCGGCGACATCAAGGTCGGTGACCTCCTGAAGAAGGCAGGCGACCACTTGCTCGATATACATCCCGCATTCCATTCCCACGGTGCCACGAGGGCGTTCGACATCGAGGTACGTTCCACTCTTATCTTGCGTCCTGTGTGTCACGAGTCGAGACATCCATGTCTCTTGCTCAAGACTAGGGGATGGCGTGCGGATATAGTCTATGAAGTGCGGCTCTTTTTCCAAGTACCAAGAGCAAGTACAACAATACCACAACAATTACTAACAGCGAAAGGAGCTCCAATAGCAGTTAACACTGGAGGTTGATATATAGCAGTAAACAGAAGCTGAAGTTAACCTGGGTGATGCTGGAGAGCAGTCCCGTGATTGGGGTTAGCGAGTTGTTCATGTAGTGACGCGGTGTACTACTACTGTTGCTCATTTTTCATACAACCACATGAACTCTTTGTATTAACGAGTACAAGTAGGGTGCGCAACCTCTTCAGGAATCGCAGTACACGTCGGTCGTAATAGTGTTGATAGCAGCAGTAATAGAGTAGTACCGAACAATATATACAGCAGGTACTGTCTCTTACCCTTCGTTGTCGGTATTCCGCCGGTAGGCCTTATATAGCAATATACCGGGGCTTACGCTTACCAGTTGCGACTGTGAATCCCGTTCGTTCCTGTCCCAGTGGTGGTTTCATAGGTGTTAGCAACGTTGTGGTACCAGGCAGGGCTTTGCCCATAAACGACCGCTTTCATTACAACAGCAGTGTTAAATTGTACGACTTCCTTTCCAACTTTGGAAATCGACGACAGCTACGTGGCCTTACTATTTTGAACATTCACTGAACGCAAGGTATTCCCATCCGTTGTTGTCGTTTGCAGAATCCCTGCGAAGCAGCCGCCGAGGGCCGCCAAGTCGGCGAGGACATAAACACGAAGTGCACCGGCGACATCAAGGTCGGTGACCTCCTGAAGAAGGCAGGCGACCACTTGCTCGATATACATCCCGCATTCCATTCCCACGGTGCCACGAGGGCGTTCGACATCGAGGTACGTTCCACTCTTATCTTGCGTCCTGTGTGTCACGAGTCGAGACATCCATGTCTCTTGCTCAAGACTAGGGGATGGCGTGCGGATATAGTCTATGAAGTGCGGCTCTTTTTCCAAGTACCAAGAGCAAGTACAACAATACCACAACAATTACTAACAGCGTAAGGAGCTCCAATAATTTGGATGGTTACGACGTCTGCTGGAGAGAAGTACGAATACTTTTTTACACCTACTTATGTTATAAGGCTTAGTTTGGGTAAGCTATTGGTTAACCTGTGCAAGTGGTCAAACGGACTAAAAGTACCCCACTAATACCTTAACAAATGGCGTCGTCGACAGACCATGGGTTTTTGGGTCGTGGGTTCGATCCCCACATCCACCATAATAAACTTTTTCAGATTTTCCCATGGCGAACTTGAAAAATACTCTCCCCGGCTTACCCAGGAAATGAAACGGCTTGGATAAATGACAGGTCCGCCCGTATATACGGCCGACCTTCTATCCCGCCGTTTAAGGGGGGGAGAGTGTTATAAGGCTTAGTTTGGGTAAGCTATTGGTTAACCTGTGCAAGTGGTCAAACGGACTAATACCCCACTAATTCCTTGACACTTATCGACGTTCTCCCGCCCTGCTTCAACGTTTGTGGACAGATCCACAAGACCATCGACAAAAAACAAGAGTGCAAGGTGCTGGGTACCTCCGCTGAGGAGGAAGAGTCCAAGCAAGCCTGCATGCTCCTTCGGAAGCAATGTTGACAGCACGTTCTTTATAGAACGTTAAGTTGTGGTTTATTATACCAGCATCGTTTTTTGAGAACTATGCCTAAATGCGTGCTCTTCGTCTTTCAGGAATACAAATGTACTTCACATGTTTGCGGTGTGTGCGTTCAAGTTCCTGCTTCCAGCATGTTTTTTTTGGCACTGCGCTCCTTTACATCTTAAGTTGTAGTTTTCCTGTCTCTATCCTTGACAAGCGCGTGCCTGGTGTTTATGCACTTTGCGATAATTTATTGTTGATGATCGACTTAGAGAGAGAGTTATTGAAGTGTACAGGACCTACATAGGCGCTACCTGAGAGGTGGAAGGATATGCCAAGGAAGTCCTCCGACTTGCCCATCATGGATTGGGCGAATGGATGATAATAACAAACTCATAATCATAATCGTCTCTATCCTGTACCGTTGTACTATATATGGACCTCTTGGCATTTTCAAGTCGCCAGTTGCGCCATTTGTGCTTCTTTTCCGCCTTTCTACTGAATGTCTATTCCTCCTTCCGCAAGCGTAGCGGGCGGCGCCCAGCCGCCCGCGAGCGAAGCCCTTGTATTATACATACATTTACAAAGTACGTATCACGTATCACGTTGTTGTTGTTGCGCGTACCTGTTACCAGGTATCAGGGTATCACGAAACAGGTACGTAGTCTACTTGTATTTATAGTGCAGTACAGCAGTAGTATACCTCGTACTACAGTTGTAGTGCGTATCATTTTCGTTATTGCTGGGTGTAGGATTTTATAATTAATTTTCAAGGACGTCAGCCGTGAGTTTGACGAATTTCAGGTCAATACTCATCTTTGCAAGCTGCGTTGTAGGATTTGTTTTGGCCGATGTTTTTCGCGAGCCGCTAGAGACGTGGGCGGCGCTGGGGCGGCGGAAAGCGGACAAATAAAAAAAGTCAATCGCCTAGACCTACGAGCACCACGCGTCGTGAAGTAAGTTCCTACCAGGTACCTTTTTTTTTTTTTTTTTTTTTTTTTGCACACTTTTACTTTCCAGCTTCTGGGCAAGCCGTGGTCACAGGTGTCGTCCCTTTCCCCCCCCGGTTCTTACCTTCAATTTTTATCGCGCGTAGGGTTCAGCAATCCCACTGCTCGTCGATTTTTCACCGAGTGTTGCTAACTCACGCTCTCGCGCTTTCCGCAAGTCAATTTGTGCACAAGAAAAAGTCCCCACGAATTTATACGACGAGTATGCACTCGGGGGGATTCGAACTCACGAAACTGACCTATACCAGGCTCTAGGATAACCTGATACGCCGCCGGGGCGACCGGTTGGTATACATTTATGCGACCTAAAGCGGTTGAAACCGCCCCCCCTCGTTTTACCCCCCCTGCCCCCCCCCCCCCCCCCGCGGCCGTCTCGAAAGGGATATGCGTGGTGAATGGTCAATTGACTAAGTAAGGCAAGCAACAAATAATGAGCACGCCCCCCCCCCCCTCCCGCCTCGAAAGCTCCGCTCTCCCCTCACCGGTTGTACGACTTACGGGATATACAGGATAATAAACTGATGCATTCCTTCCACGACCGTCAGATTGGTTTTAGTTTCCGCGCACAGATTGAGTTGCCCCCGCACCCCCCCCGCACCCGCCCCCGCCCCCCTTTTCAAACCCCCCGCCCCCCCCGCCCCCGGCCCCCACGCCCTTACAAGCTCCGCTCTCCCCTCACCGGTTATACGACTTACAGGATATACTTGATAAACTGATGCATTTCCTTCCACAGCTGTCAGATTTTGTCCCCCTCAAAACGGCTTTTAAAGTTTCCGCGCACAGATTGGTAGACATCACCCTGTTGGCCCTGGTACACGCTACACTGCTGTAGTTCCAAGGGGAGTCGCCGACCTAATTTTTATAATATATCTATAAGCCCAATGCCGTCTTTATTTAGTCAGTTCCTAGGGTCTGCTAGTATGACATTTTTTTCTCTTTTCCTTTCCTTGCTTCCTCTTCTTGTCTTGCCTTGTCTCTTCTTTTCTTTCCTTTTTCGTTTTTTCGCTTTCTTGTCCTTTCTTTCCTTTCCTTTATCTTCTCATATTTTCTTTGTTTCTTTTTTCCAATTGACTTGCGTCTGTCGTGCGTATGTATGCGTAGTGATAGGTACTACGTGCAAAATATACGTGGTAGTCTTTCTTGGGTGGCAAGAGGTATAGTCGGTTTTTCCAGGCGCGAGTAATGAGACGTATGCATCAATATGGACCTGGCACATCGTAGGCTGACTCCCGATTTCACTTTTATATGTTTCTGGTGGAGGCATGAATTGCGTCAGCTGTGATATATGCGTGTACCACCTTTGGTTTGTTTGTGTTTTTTCCCTGGGGTATTCCTCGGCTCCAGAGTGACTGGAGCCTGTCCTGTGACCACGGACTTGATTATGCGAATTAATGTGAGAACAACAACAACAACAACTACAACCCTTACTAAGGACACACACCCAGTAATAATAAGCGCGATTGGAGTATCACACACAGCTTTCAAAGACGAGTTTCGGCGAAATCTTCGATCTCACAGCTGGAGTATATTTTTACTTTAAAATATTACAAAAACAGAAATACTCTCCAGCTGTGAGACCGAATATTTTGTAATATATCATACGACGTTGGCGGCTTTGACGGATGATCGCCACCAGCAAGGTAGCCCAACGGGCGTGTGTGCTATTAATGGGGTGATTTTGTGCTTTATTTATCTTCCGCTATTTCCATCCCCATTTTTATTTACGATGTGCATCATCATCTCTATTTTGCGGTTTGTGACCACAGTCATCTCTCTATCTGATATCATTACTACGAAGTGAATAAAAAATCGACATAATACAGCGACAACAACAACACCAACGACAAAGCGTTTTATATATTGTACAGATAGATGTTAATAACAGGAGGAGGCATCAGCGCGGATAGACGCTGCTGGTTGTCGCGCTGGGTATTATATTAGACGTGGTGGAAAGTGGAAAGCGAAAAACATAGACACCGGATCCCATCGACATCATCAATCAGCGCCCAGCGCCCCGTCTTGATGTTGAGGAATTAGTGGGGTATTAGCCCGTTCGACCACTTGCAAAAGGTTAACCAATTGCCTACCCAAACTACGCCTTATAACACCCCCCCCCCCTGAAACGGCGGGATAGCAGGTCGGCCGGATATACGGGCGGATGTGCCTGTTAAGAAATAGGTATCGTCAGCCTATGGCCATTATCAATGTTCAGTAGCAAACGTACAGCTAGCTCCCTGTTAGCACTTACTTGCTGCAGCGCCACAGCAGTAGTATTACTGTAGTAGCAGGTAGCCTACAGAGTTGTTACAAAATCAGTGTGGCATTGCCATCGTATTCTCGTAGTCAATGCATATTGTACGTAGCATAGGCATGTAGGCGAAACCTGCCGGATTCCAAGTACCAGGTTACGCCGCACAGAAATCGGCAGCGGTGATATTGATGCTGTTCACTGCAGGAATCGCTCTCCCTGTAATTACATCGGGGTGTTATGTTCTAGGGTGAGGGTTCTACGAAGATCGTATCTTAGGAGTATTCGAGAACTAGCAAGGAAAGTTCTCGACCGTCCCGAAACCGTCTGTAGGCTTCTCGAGGTCAGTCAGTAGTCTAGACCTCGTACACGTAGTGTTCTGGAACTAGAAACTCGGCAGAAGTCGACTAAACAAGGTGCAGCTCCCTCTCCTGCTTACACTTGTCATCCAGCATCTGAACTTATCACAATAGTAGTTCATCGTCCTGAGGTTTTCTTGCCCACAAGCGGCAGTTTTTTTCAAGCGTCATCAACTTTTGACTTCCTCGACATAGCGTGTCTGCTCGGTCGGTATAACGGCCACCTGCACCAGCCTTTGCAGCCTACTGCGGAGTACCATCTGGTGGTATTTCTTAATAGTGTCATTTCCGGGGTATACCGGGGAGATTATTTTTCAAGTTCGATGTGGGGGAAGTCGTAAAAGTTTCTTGTTTATTGTGGATGGTGGGATTCGAACCCATGACCCAAAAACCCATGGTCTGTCGACGACGCCATTTTTTAAGGGATTAGCGGGGTATTGTTAACAGTCCGTTTGACCACTTGCAAAAGGTTGACCAATTGCTTACCTTACCCAAACTAAGCCTTACAACGCTGACTCTTGATCCTTTTTATCAAGAGAGATGTGTACAAAAAATGATGTGGTCGGTCACATGTTAAGAAATCACAGTCATTTCAACAGAATCGAGGGAAACAAATGGAATAGTCTATATGCGCACATGTTCCTACATGCGCACCGTGACATGCACACTATTAATAGTACAAAGAAGATACCCACAAGTACCAGGTTACAGGTACACGTGCAATAATTGAAGTTGTGAAGTTGTATTTTTATCCTCCGGCGGACGGGGGAAAACAAACCAAAATTCTACATATTTTCATACGTATCATGTGTCAATTTAACTCAAATAATTGTGTTCGCAATCAAACGCTTTGATAGGTTATGATAGGTTATGATAGGTTATGATAGGTTATGATAGGTTGTGTGTCCTTCAATTCCCGTGGTAGCGACAGCGCGAGCTGGCCATCTCGGCGGTCCCCGTTACTACCCAAACGAAGGAACGCTTGTGTGAGGGGTAGCACGATAAAAAGTCGGGCGGTAGGACCGACGGCCGGCCGACAGTGATGTAACGCATCGCGGCGTGGCACGCCGGCTCGGCGTGCAGCTCTCCCTCCCAATCGGCATGGGAATAACGCGCGACCGAATCGGCGAACCGCAAGTCAGCAGCGTCGCCGAGGGCATCTGACTTCGTAGGTGCAGCCGGCGTGTCACCACGATAAGGCATGAGCCGTAAGAGAGGAGTTCCCACAGGCTCTCCGCGGTCGTGGTCGGACGGAAGTAGCACCGCGGGGACCGGCGAGGCGGCAAGAGCAGGGGCTGCCGCGGCGTGCGGAGCCGGCCGCGGACGTGGGACTCGCGGCGGGGTTGTAACTCGCCTGGAAGATGGTCGAGGTGATCAATGAGGTGATTAAGGATTTAAAACAGGTGGCAACGCACCTCGACGATGTCATTGTGTTCGATTCCGATCCGATGGCGCATGTTCGGACGATTCGCTCCCTCTTCGAATGCCTTCGAAGGCTTAACCTCAAGCTTTCCCCCTCGAAGGCGTGATTGGGTGCCACCGATGCGAATTTTCTGGGCCGCTCCATTTCCCCGGCAGGCCCACGCCCAAACGCAGAAAAAGTGGTTCAGGGTTGAAACAGCCGCTCGCGTTAATGAACGGGTGCCTGCAGTTCCGGAAGGAGTGTGTGTCTTCGTGGCGGTTGAGGCAATGTCCCCGGTTTTCTCGGAGGGCAGCGGGGCGGGCGGAGGGCGAGAAAACACCGCTCCAAAGAGGAGGGTCGTCGGTCTTAAACGATTCGCGAGGAGTGGGTGGTGTCACTTTCCGTTCCGGGCATTTGTCGTTTCCTCATCTTCCCCCCCGCCATGCCAGGGGCCCGCGGGAGGTTTTTGGCATGACTTCTCCCTTGCATTAGCGCCTTCTGCTCCCCTTCATTGGGGGACACAAGCGTAGCCCGGCGCTAGAAAACGGTCCCCGTTGCTGCGGGAGAGCTCACGCTGTGCCGCCCCGATTCGCCTTCGGCGGTAGAGGCGGTTGGTTTGGCGGTGCTGGTCCGGTGTGCCTTCCCAATAACGCAAAATGTGGGGGCGGGAGAGGTGGAGGTCTATTTCTCGCTCTCAGGATGGTTTGGAGAGTCCCACCCAATGCGTCTTGTATAGGTAGTACTGCCTTGTGTGAGGTAATAGGGCGGGAACACAGGGTGTCCCCTGCAGCGTCTGCCTGTTAAGCAAGTCCTCGGTGATCACTCACCTTCTTAGCCTCTTAGGACGCAGTAGAGAAGCAGCTTTATTAGCTCTACCAGAGCTACGGACAGCATGGGAAAACGGAGGCGCGCGCCCCCGTTTCGTTTCCTGACTACCCCGAATAGAAACCGCCAACCTATCATACGAAAACCGGCCAATTACCCATTAAAACAGGTATTTGCGGCTATCTCAAGGCCGTACCATGACAGTAAGCTGCCGTGGTATGCAGATGCGTGACTACGTCGACCCGACTTGATCCATGGGGAGCAGGTGCGGTGGACATAGCCACCTGGTATGTCATCCCTCCTGATAGTGCGGGACTTGCGCAAGCTCACCCGCTAACACACCTCCCGGCCATGAGAAAGCAGCCCTTCGCCGGACTTGGTCCAGTTACGGCCCACCCTACCCATTCGGTCTTTGGTCCTCAGACACCTGTTGTTGTTGTTGTTGCTGCTTTCACCTTGACGAATCGCCATGTAATCTGTTACCAAGGTTTTCAATCTGCGGAAAGAGGTAGCTTCCGCCACCACTACCGTCGATCCCGCCGTTACCACTGTGTTTTTCTGCAGTCCGTTTCCCGCCTCCCGTCCTCCGTTTGTGACTTTCTGCTTTCGCAACTTTCCTGAGGCTTCGTAGCCTCGCGGGGTAGAGGTGTGGGAGTGGTTTTTTGATGAGCCGCATCTTCGAGCCGTGTACTAGACCGTGGAACCGGGGCTTCTCCGATTCTTCCATATTTCTGCCTATTCGGCTCACATCAGGGTGGGCTAATGTTATGGTGTTTCCCTGGAATTCTAGCAATACGTAAGTTCTACAAAACGGAAATGGTATAAAAGGGTTTCACATGCTTTTGGAAGCGCATGTATGTGCGTATAGGAAACAGGGTATGATGCATTTGCTCCATGGACTCGCAACGGTTTGAGCGTTTAGTTCTATCCGTGGCTTGTGGGACTAATACAAGGGCTTATTTAATGCGAGTGAGTGACCAACATGGAACCTGCCTATTATTTACTAGTAGTAGATAGACCCGCAAGGGGGTGGCCTATGTCTGTAAACAGCCCATAATAATATCATAGTTATGTGCATAGTGCGGTTTATTTTAATCGAAAATCCTACGGTCCGGTTCGGTGCGGTTTTAAGACAGCGGAAATTTTACGGTGCGGTTCGGTGCAGTTTTCAGATATTATTATTGTACATCCTACGGTGCGGTTTGCTGGTGTGATATATCATACGGTGCGGGTCGGTGCGGTTTTGAAAAAGAGGACTACGGTGCGGTTCGGTACGGTTTTTTTAAAATCGTAAAGGCTACGGTGTCGTTCGGTACTTTCATGTATCTTGCGGTGCGGTTCGGTACGGTTCCCCGTTGAACAGTTTTTGCTGCGGCGCGGTTCCAATTCCCGTAGGGAAAACCGTACCCAACCGCTTTTCTCTACGGTGTACCGTGTCCATAAACCGCACAAAACCGCGGTTTCGTGTGGTTCTCATGCTTTTTCTCGGGGCACTAACGAAACCGCTGTTTCTCTACGATGCACTGACTGTATGAATAAAACCGTGCGAACATCAGCCACGCTAGCGGGGACATTTTTGACACGAAAACATGCAGAAACCGTCACGAACCCTGCGAAACTGTGACCCTATAGCATCGTTCCGCAACCGATGAAACCGCGGGGTTTTACCGGTTTCCAGCTAACCGCACCGTTAAACAAACGACCTATTGGTTTTTGGCACCGTATCTTGATGCACATGGTGCGGTGCAGTTTGGGTGGCATTCCTACGGTGCGGTTCGGTGCGGTCTTAATAAATCGAGAATCTTCCGGTGCTGTTCGGTGTGGTTTTTCAGATACTGGAAATTGGAAATCCTACGGTGCGGTTCGGTGATGTGATATATCCTACGGTACGGATTGGTGCGGTTTTCAGAAACGATAATGCTACGGTGCGGTTCGGTGCGGTTTTCATATGTCGTGGTCGCCTGCAGTGACGGTGAACGACATCTTCCCCTCCCCTGTCTCGTTTGCAGGCACATGCATGATCTCCGTTTTGTCGTCTTGTCCTCCGATACTGTAATCCTGAACGCCGCGTACGCTGTCACGACCACCGTCCGCTAAATGGGCACAGTGGATATTTTGGTATTTTTTTAACACCGCCATTATCCTCCACACTCCTCCTGGTGATCGCGACACGATGCCCGCATCTTCAGATCACGGTAAAGCACTTCCCGCAAAATCTGAACCCCCTCCCCCTTCTACCACCCGTCGAATTTTCCGACCCGTGTCTGCCACGCCTTCTTCTTCCCCCTTCACCTTCTTTGGTCGGAGCGTGTCTGTGCGGTTACCATGCAGTCTTTGGTGATTCACACCATATGGTCAGCCGCACCTCCCTCATGCACACTACCAGTACGATGTCCGAACTGTGCTCGGAGCCAGGACTAATGCCCCTATGATCATCGTTTGGAATTGATAGCCTCGGCCTGCCCGAATAACTGCTGCGTCCCAGCGCTAGAGAAAGCTATCCGTTGCGATAGCTATTGCATTAGCAAACAACCCCCTCACAGCCTCGGCAGAAACCCTGGCACACAGACAGTCACGTGCCCTGGGTCGCCTATTACGGAGATGTGTTGTTAACTGTTTGGCGACTCAAATATAGCGGCGACATAAAACGACGAAATCAATTGCGATGTTTTATTAAACTATTCTTAATAGGTCAGGTTATTATCAAGCGTCTAAGAAGAGCATGTAGCAGAATACGACCATGCACACCGCGCGAATGCACCGCACAGCTCCTTGCATAAAACGTCGAGCACATATTCTACCCCAGCAGCCCGGGTTGCAATGTGCGGTCGATACTGATAGTACGGTACCATCGTACATGCAAAAAGAGTTAAAAAAACTTGTTGTATGCTTTTTTTCTGAAACCTCAAAGGCGTTAATAACAGAACGAACTCAACCTCAAAATCGAAAGAAAAAAAATCTACCTGTCAGTCGAGTTCTCCTACATTACGTCTACGTTGTGTTCGTGTGGTGCTTTGTGTGTAGCGCGTAGACCAGCTAACACAAAATGCTCACGAACTGGAACGCTTAAAAACAGAACGGAGACTCCCCCTCCCTCCGCGTCCTTGTTTTGTGTATTGTACCTCCTACTCATATGATAGTACTAACAATGGACCTCAGTAATATTGAGTAGCACATGTGACCAACCTGATTCCTGTCTGTCAAAATAGTGAGTAGCACATGTGACCAACCTGATTCCTGTCTGTCAAAATAGTGAGTAGCACATGTGACCAACCTGATGCTTGTCTGTCAATCCTTTTGAGAACCAGACACAGTGACAAAGCAAATGACAGGTAGGCCGCAAAGGCCTAGCCATCTGGGGGGAGGTGACCGAGGCCACGACGTTACAGCGTTATACCCCCATGTTTTCTACGAAAGCTATAAGCCACACTAAAACACTAATACAATGGACCTCAATTAACGCCCAGGGGCGTATGTTGTTGGCGCAGCATAGCACACAATCCCACGGCATGCTTACCGTGGCACCAAAAACAGCAAAAAAAAAACGGCAGCCGCAAACACTCGAGTGGATTTGAATCGATCAAAAAAACATCCCAAAGAGTGGAAAAAATACCGAACACTGTAGCCGTCGTCAATGGTCAGGTGACCAAGGAAAGCAACAAATGAGTACGCCCCCCCTATGCCCCCCTCTCTACCGTAGCCGTGGTCAATGGTCAAATGACTA
This sequence comes from Undaria pinnatifida, assembly GCA_012845835.1. Classification (NCBI taxonomy): domain Eukaryota; class Phaeophyceae; order Laminariales; family Alariaceae; genus Undaria; species Undaria pinnatifida. Next base: position 18,920,042 of record JABAKD010000020.1, read on the forward strand.
AGGCAGCAACAAAAGAGTACTCCCCCCCCCCCCTTTCCTACCGTAGCCATGGTCAGTCGTAAAATGACTAAGGCAAGCAACAGATGAGTACACCCCCCCTTAACATGCCCCCCCCCTAAACGTAGCGGGGTCAATGGTCAAATGACTAAGGCAAGCAACAAAAGAGTACGCCCCCCCTTAACATCCTCCCCCCGCTACCATGGCCGTAGTCAGTCGTCAAATGACTAAGGCAAGCAACAAAAAACTACGCCCCCCCCCCCCTCCCCCTCCTGCCGTAGCCGTGGTCAATGGTAAAATTACTAAGGCAAACAACAAATGAGTACGCCCCCCCCCCCCCCCCCCCCCCCCGTAGCCTTCGTCGTAGGTGGGGTCCCCTGTGGTGTTCTTTGTGGTGTCCTCTGTGGTGTTCTTTGTGGTGTGAGCGCGCCGTAGAAGTAGTTTGATGCAGTGTTCGTGTCATGCATCTCCCGTCCTTGCGTTGAAGCTCGGGTGCTCCAGCTAAGTAATACACTGCCTCTGCAGAGCTCTCAAGTTGCTTGGTACGACCGTCGTCGCGTTTTTGCGATAGGTTCCAAAAAGCTTGACAGTGTATACCGCGAGATTGGTCTTCGCCGCTTTGTTGTCACGTCTTCACCGCCGCCATAAACCACCAAACCGACCAGCGTATATACCGTACACGATGGCACGCCGATACTGTCTTCTCGTAAATATTTAAGTTTGCTTGTCTGTCCGTCAGTCTGTCTGTTTGATATGTCGAATGTTCAGAACACATTGCCCAGCGAGGCGATCGAATTTAACCTAGACGAGTGATAATGGTGATCCTGAAGTACAACATAGCAGATATGGTGGAGGGAGGGAAGGAGGGAGGGGAGGGAGGGAGGGGGAGGTCGTCAAGAGGACCAACAGAGAGTCAACCGTCCCCCACTAATCGCCATCTCGAGGAAGAGGGTGTCCCGCCGCATGCTCACACTTGTATAGAAAGGCTGCGAGTTGGCCGTGTTGAAAGGCTTTGTTGGGGTACTGTAGGTAATTGAAGACATGCTGTTAATACTACGACATCGAGGTGCACTATGTTTTTCCCGGCAAGGTTGTTGACTCGAGAAACTACTCTATACCTCACTCGCAAACTGATCTACTGATTTTAGAAAACATCGATGTGTACCCCGATGGCCTAGGTATACGAACAAATAATATAGCACAATATAGCACACTATAACATGATATAGCATAATATAGCCTAGTAAGAACGGTAGCAATCCGACGGTTTTGGATGAAGGGGGGTTAAGGAACCCCGTCGATCAGAAACCAAAAAAATGCCGAAGAAAGGGCCACCTCTACCGCGCTACAGTACTATTAACTGCACTTATACTATTAACAGTACTATCAACAGTACCATTAATTGCACTACTAGCAGCATGCGTCGTTCGTTGTCTAACCTATCGGCCATTAGGCAAAGAAACCAATACCCTCTAATACCCTGACATTAGACTATTGAGTCGCCTGCTAGTTCTCGTTGGCAAGATGCTACAGTTAAGTTCCTATGCGGAAAAAATGCGGATTTATGGCTCTTTCAGTCCTGCTGACGACGCCATTTGTGAAGTTGCTGAGGGTGAAACACAGCATACCCCTACAGGTCGACGAAGTGGGCATGTCCTCGGTGTTCTCACTTTCGCAGCTCAAAGCGGGACAGAAGAGAGAACCAGCTTTCAGTATTTCCACCAGAATCGAGGATGACAACTGGGACGTGAGGCACGAGTCTCTCCGTCTCCTGACTACCCCGAATATAAAACGCCATATTATCATATGAAAACGGCCAGTTACCTATCTAAAGAAGGTAATTGCCGGCCTTCAAGGCCGTACCTTAACACTAGCCCACCCTGATGAGTCGCATATGCAGAACTATGGGCGATTCGGAGAAACTCCAGTTCTACGAACTAGACCACGAGCCGAAGATGCGGCTCCTCAAAACCCACCCCCACACCTCTAAACGATATGGCTATAAAGCCAGAAAAACGCGAAAAAAAGCAATTGAAGGAGACGCATACCCCACAATAAGGCAAACCACCCATCAAAAACCTGCCAAGAACCGCCGGTGTGGCGGGGGGGGTAGGACAAAAAAGGCTCTACGGCAAACAAACCACAGAAAGGCACTATGGCAAGGCAAACCCTCGTCAAAGTGGAGGGGAACACAGGCGCTAATACAACGGAAGAGTCATGCCAAAAACCTCCCGCGGATCACTGATATGGCGTGGGATTAGATGAGGAAACGACAAATACCCGGAACCGGAATGGAAGGTGACCTCACCTACAGCCCCGCGAGGGAGGGAAATGTTCAGCGGAAAAAAGTAGAACAAATACAACACAAAATAAAAGATACCACACAGTCCCGTGTATAGCCCAGTACCACGTTATGTGAACAGGGTAACCTGGTCGCCCCCCGCCTCTGGGCTGAGGAGAGCGTCGATAGGCGAATTTGAACGAACACGAAAAGCCGACAGTCCTGCGCCTGAGATTGCGGCGTGATTACCCGAACCCTGGCCCGACACTGAGCGGGAGGGGTTGGTAGGACTGACAAAAGTGGTAAGAACCGCGCCACTTCCAGACAAAAAACTCGAAATCCCACAAACAAACCAAGGACAAGAACTCCAAACCTCATAACCCAGGAAAAAGGATGGAAAACTCTCGAGGAGCGGCGGCGGCTTGAAAGTCAACTAGCCACGGTCGCGTCTCGAGGGTCATTTACGTTACCTTGAATCCCCCGCGGGAAGGCGATGTCGACGTAGACCTGAAGGTACCAAGAGCCTATTACGGTCCCCGTCGAAGCCGTGTAGCGCGCCGGAGGGAGAAGAAGTTTATGCAGCCTCGGGTCGACCGAAAATCGGACCAGATATACCCCGCATTCAGTCGTACACGCGCCGATTTGTCGAAGCCACCACAACCCATCGTCGTCCTTGCACCAAAAGTGGACTCCCTGAGGGAGTACTGTATCGCGGAGGGGGCGAATCCACTCTATGCGCGTGACGCGAGCGTAGCCCGGCGCCAAAAATGTTCGCCTTTGTTCAGAGAAAGCTTATGCTGTGCCGCACCGATGCGCATTCGGCGGTAAAGCGGTTGGTTTGGCGGGGTTGGTCAGGGGTGCCGGCCGGATAACGTAAGACGTGGTTTCGAGAGTGTTGGGGGTCCATCTCCCACCCCCAGGATGGTTCAGAGAGTCCCAGCCAATGCCTCTTTTATGTCACCGAGATGACGCCGCCGCGGGTCACGGACGAATGGTCATTGCTTGTGTGTAGCTCCTGGGTGCCCGGAAGGAAAGAACGCTTGTACGAAGGGTAACACGGCAATAAGTCGGGTAACACAGACTGTGCCAAAGGCGGCCGGTCGATAGTGGTGTAGCGCACCTCGGCATGGCACGTCGGCGCAATCTGGTGTTCTCGCTCCCAGTCGGCGTGCGAAAAATCGCGCAACGGAATCAGCGAACTGCAGTTCATCAACGTCATCAACGGCGTTTTGTAGGTGCAGCTGGCGTGTCGCCAGGAGTGGACCGGGGTCGTAATATAGGAGTCCCAAGGGGCTTCGCGCGGTCACGGTCGGACGGGATCAGTACCCCGGGGGCCGGAGAGGCGGCAGGAGCAGGGGTCGCGACGGTCGACGGGGTCGGCTACGGCCTTGGGACTCGCGGCGGGGTGTTGACACTCCAGGAAGATGGTCGAGGGGCCCCGCTGGGCCCGAATCCATAATCTACAGCGGGGGTGCATTACCGGTTGCTGTCGCTGTTCGTCGGCGCGTCGTCGACGACGGAGGGGCTGGAGTGCCAAGCAAGGCTGAGACGGACACTGTCGAACCGGTGGTCGCGGCGGAGTCCGTCTCCTATGTAGAACCCCTTGATAAGGGAGTCGGCTGTGCGATGGGCGCCGCAGCCAGGGCTTCTGCGGAACCCGTGCCGCCCTCGATGGTCATGGCAAAAACCGAAGCGAAAACGGTGTCAGCGGTAGGAGAAATCGACCCGCGGCCAGTACAGCCTTCGACAAGGGCGACGAGGGCAGAAACGCGAGCGACGAATCTCCCGGGGGAGCAGAAAGGCCGTCAATCGTTATACGTGGCTCGTGTGTGCGAAAATCGTGAAATGCGGTAGAAGTGAGAGGAGACCACCCAAGACAGCACGTTCAGTGCGGGGCACGAGCCCACCCAAGACAGTGCTTTCGGCGAGGGGCACGAGCCCACCCAAAGCAGTGCTTTCGGTGCGTGGCACGAGCCCACCCAAGACAATGCTTTCGGCGAGGGGCGCGAGTCCACCCAAACCGACCCCTGGGATCGGCGAGGAGGGAGCGCGCAGCCCTCGGGTCCGTAGGAGGTAGATGCCGCTCTCTCCAACGGGGTTGGGGGTTGTCAACCTCACGGGGTTGAAGTTTGTCAAGCCACTGTGGTCGTACTCCGTACCAGGCTCTGGCAAGCGGGTCAGGAAAATCGTCGATGCCGTTGGCGCTGCCTTTGTGGTACTTGAGTGTGCAATCGAACGCGGTGACGAACTCAAACTACCGCTGGACTCGTGCATTGAGGGTCCCCACTTTGCCAATGCTCTCCTATGCCTTGTGGCCGGAGGATATGCGGAACTTTGGTCCCTAAAGTACCCTCGGAGGCGGTTGGAAGCCCAAACAATGCTGCCGGTCCCCAAATAGAGAGGGCCCAGTGCCTCTCCGAGTTAAGCGTTGCTCGACTGATACACGCGATTTTCATAGTGAACGAAACGTCGTCCAGCGTCACAGTACCCCCGACGAAACAGGGGCCGTGTTCTGACAGCGCAAGGTCAGGTCCGACGCCAAACGCTATCTCCAAAACTTCACGGCTTTTAGTCGGCCAACGCGTCCAAGAAATAAGCCGGAAACTCCGAAGGGGGACCTTTGCGAGCGCTGACCGCTGTTAACGGCCCGGCCGCGGCGCGGACGATATTTCCTGCATTCGCAGTGCAGGTGCGGAACCGACTTGAGGAGGCCGGGTGCGCCGACCCGGTCTCACTGTCGCGAATAGCTGCGCGAACGGCAGAAAGTGCCTCACTGAGCATTTTTTTGTCTTCACTGGCATGGGCTGTTGGCCCTGGGATCATCCGCCCGGAGGCTAATGCCCCACACTGGGTCCAGAGGGCTGGCTTCAGCCAGAAGCTTGTTGTCAGAGTTCAAAAAGTGGTTTTTCATGGCTGGATTATGCGTGAATTTAGCATAGGTGCCAGATAACGCGGCGTTTTGCTTTTCCCTGTCCTCAACAGCGGAGTCAAAGTGGCGCACGCCTCGACCGATGCGTTTTGTGTGTGCTTGGGTCAGTTGACGACATGATGAGCTCCACTGCTCGACGGTCTTGGAAAAATACTGTTTTTTTCGGCCATCATATACTGCTCCGCGCAAGAATATGACGCGTAGTCCACGACAAACGACGAAGGGGACCACGGTGAAAAATAGGATGGGGGCTGTCAGAACAACACCACCCTGTCTGTGGAGTATTCGAGAGAAGAGTCAAAAGCCGTGTTGGAATTTGGGCCTGCAATGTCCCCGTCTGGGAACACCAGGCCTCGGGAGCACGACGCGAATCCGAACCCACGGTCCTAGTCTCGGGTCCTCGTCATTTGTTGGCGGAAAAACGCAAGAATCCGCTCCAACTGTGCCCGAAAAATGTTAAAAACCGACGTTGCCAATCCGTCGGTAGCCTCGTTGGACATTTGGGTCTGCAATGTCCCCTTTTGGGAACACCAGTCCTCGGCTCTTTGGGCCTGTAGTGTCCCCTTGCGGGAACATCAGACCTCGGGAGCATAATGCGAATCAGAACCCGCGGTTTTTCGCCTCGGGCTCTTTTCACTCGCTGGCGGAAACTCGTAAGAAGCCGCCCTTACTGCACCCGAAAAAGAGTCCAGCATCGTTGGGTTTTTGGGTCTGCAATATCCCCCTTTGGCAACACCAGCCCTCGGGACTTTGAGCTTGTAGTGTCTCCTTCAGGAACACCAGGGCTCGGGAGCACGACGCGAGTCCACAACGGTTACTCGCGTCGTGGCCTCTCCGCTCTTTGGCGTAAACTTGCAAGAAACTGCTCTAACTGCGCCCGAAGGGGCAGGGACTCTGATCTGTTTCTGCTTGACGAGAGGCGCGATGCTTCCGCAAACGTACGGGAATAGCGTCCAGCTGATCAGGCTGGAGGCCGTGGAGTCACCGCTGGCCCGCCGCACAGTGTCGGATCCTGTTCCTGTACCACTGGGGCAGAAGTAGCCTGAAGAACGTGGATTAGCGTGCTAAAAGACGAAGCAGGGCCCGTAGAGCCTGTGGGCGTCTTCTGGAGCGGGGCTCGGGCAGGCGGCAATATTTGTTTACCTGAGGAGCCTCTTTTCCGTTAGGCCTCTTGGAGAAGGGAGACGAGGTAGCTAATCTTGGCGATTCCTCCTAGATGGAATAAAGGACAGAGCGCCCGCTGTTATCGCGAGCAAGCACCGGATCGAGCCTCGCACAAGATCTCGGTGTTTTAGTGTTGACCTTCCCATACCTCAAACCGACCGCCACCTCGTGATCAGGAAAAATTGTTTGAGGGTCGGCCGTCCCACACCTAAAACCGACCGCACCGCATGGTCAGGGAGAGGGGGGGAAAAATACGTTCGCGTAAAAAGGCGACGCGCTGTCACCGCAGCTATATTGCTGCGCGACGCGTGCCTGGGGGGGAGCGCGCAAAGCGCAGGCTCTCGTGCCATGGTTGATAAGGGCGGCGTTTGGAGCGCGAACCCCCATTGCCAAGTTTATGCCGCGGCTGAGGGGAACGGCGCTGGAAGCGCGGGTTCCCATCGCCGAACTCAAACCATGACCGAGAAGAACGGCGCTTGGAGCGCGTGTTCTCATCATCGAAAAATACCTGGCTGAGAGGAACCACGCTCGAAGCGCTGGTTCCCGCCGCCGTTACAACGCCGTGAGAATCGCCAACAGACGGCGTAGGAGCCCGTAGGCTCTTGACAGAGGCAATTTGTGCTGCGTTATTGAACAGGCTAGCAACAGATACACGAGTATCTTCTGAAACCAAAAGAGGTGTCCCCGATAGTGCCGTCGGTGGACAGGCCGGGTGTGCCGTACCGCCGTTGAGCTGTCAATTGCCGGTACGGAATGTGCCAGGCTGGCGCGCGTTCAGATTTCCGCCCCGGTTATGTGCGGCTCTAAAGCGCATTCCAGGAGCAGGAGCGGGGGCAGGAGAAGCGGGCGAGGGCGGGATAACACCATGGTGATCCGACGTGTATGCGTTGTCGTCGTGACAGTTTATCTGGCCATGATCCTGGTGGTACCCTCGCGATTGACCTGAATGATGGCGACGATTTTTCGTGTAGTTTTTCGGGCGAGAAGGTTTGCCGCCTCGGCGGTAGCAGATCATGCGTGCTTGCCAACGTCGGTATGCGTCATCGTCGCCAAGTTCAGGGTTCAAACAGCCGCTCGCATTGATAAAAGAATGCCTATAATGCTCGAAGAAGTGGTTGTCTTCGTGGTAGTTGAGGCAAAGTCCCCGGTTTTCTCCGAGGGCATCAGCGTGAGTGGAGGGTGAAAGGAGGCCGCTCCAAAGGGGAGGGTCGTCAGTCTTAAACGAGGCACTAACGGCGAAAACTTCTGCTTCGTTATGTTCTTTTAGTGGCCAGAAATTCGATGTCTAGTCAAGCCAAGGGTCAGATGAATCATCGATGGGCATGACAGTTGGATGATGGCTCGATCCCGTCTGCCACGAAAGCGACTGGGACGGGACTCGGCCCTGGCCGCGCCCATGATCGGCGGGCCGGGGCCCCAACGGGCCAATTGACCGCGCTCCCGTCGAAGAAACAGGCAAAGAAAAATATTTTTCGCCGATATTTTTCGCCATTGACGGCAGGTGTCTTATTATGCGCTAAGTCACTAAAAGACCGCCACATAGCATCCAACGAGGCGTATGGTCACGGGTCCGTTGCCTTCGAACCAGGGTACAACGTAGGCATGAGAGTCGGAAATTGCTCATTCACCGCAATCCGAACCACCTCCAACACCACATCCGTCCCCGGAGACAAAACACGCTCACTCCCCGTACCGGTCGACACAAGTACGCGAAACTCCCGACTATAATCGCACAAAGGTGTGCCAGTACACACTCCAAAAGTGTGCAACTTGGTGTAGCTCTCCCCCGTGTCAACCCGGTCGAAGTGCGTCATCAGCAGACGCAACAGAAGGGTGGAAGCCTCAGGCCCAGATGCTCCTCCTGCCATGAATCGCGACATCTGCCCAAACAAAAGATCGATCAAGGTCGCCATGCGGGCGGTCGTGGGCTCGTTAGGCGTTATAGCACGTGTGAATGCCATGTGGAGCGGGTGATCCCAACCGGGTACCCACGTGGGAGATCGCATGCCCTCTGTACAACTGTCGTCGCAGCGCATGAGAATGTCGGGCATTGCAGATTTAACCGCGCCGTCCGACTTGTTCAAAGAGATGGGGAACAGCAGCACAGGAATGCGGGATACGTCTTTGTAGGGGAGCTTGACGTAGGCACGTTTAACCGAGTCATCAAGCGTGGCTACGGCTGTAGCCGCGACAGTGGCAATCGCGGAGGTACGAGCGCGGGCCAAATCCGAAGAAACAGGTTTAGTATGATCACCAGACACGGTCAGTTTGCTCAGGCGCTCGGCGGAGGAAGCAACATCCGCCGGGGAAGGAGTCACTCGCCTGTTGCCTGCTACCACGGTCACCTCGCCGTGGTCCGTGCTCGAGGCCAAAGACGATCGGAAGGAAGTTGACAAGCCGTCCCACGCTGAACGTCCTCTCGCGTCGTTCCTCCGCCCTCCGTTGCCTCCGCCAGAGCTGCGTCCACTGCCCCGATTGTTGCGACCAAAGTTGCCCCCCCGGCGGCGTCCTGAACCACCACCAGCACCCGACGCGCCTCCCCCGGCTCCACCACTGCTGTCACCCCCGCGACGGTGTTGGTGGTCGCCACCCCTACCATTTTCGCCGCCACCCCCTGAGCCACCACCCCCACGAGTGCGGTCCCCGCGGTCCTGCGTCGCTGTTTCCCCCAGTTGCGTTCCGCCAACTCTTCCTCCGGGGTCGGCCAGAAGACGGGGTCGGAGGCGTCGTCGTGGGTCATCAGCAGGGCCTTGACGAGGGCAAGGGTCGGGCGGCCCTCGTCTGTCCGGCATAGAACGTACAATCCATACGAGTCCAGGCCGCCCCCACTGAAAGAGCGTCCGCGTGCCGCGACGCCGGCCTCTCTAACGTGAGGAGGGCGGAGGCCGTTTCCACCGCCGCGGTCGCCAACGCTGAGGAGAACTCTACCCTTGATGCAAACGCCATGCACGCGATACTGGCCTTGAAAAAGGCGTCGTCCCCGGGCCGTGCCAGCTGGGAAGCGACACCCTGCGGGCGCGTCGGATACGAGGAGACCGCGGTAGCTCCCGCCGTAGCCGCCGCAACTGATTGACCGAGGGCTTGGTGCGCCCTCTCTGCCGCCACAGACGCCTCCCGCGCAGCGTTCTTCGCCTGCTCGATATCGTCATCGAAACGACGCCGGCGTGCTTCACGCCGGAATATCGTCTGGTTGGCGTCCTCGAGCGCCCGCTGGGCCCGCGCCGCCGCAGATGCCAAATCCGAGGGGCCGGCATGGGCGCCCCTGTTCCGGGAGCTCTGGGGGTAGCACTCTGCCGAGCGCGGAGAGCCCAGGTGGCGGCGGTGGTGCCCTGTCGAGCTCGGGGAGGCCAGCTAGTGGCGCTCCCCCGGGGCTGGCGAGAACTGGCGTCGAGACGCCGCCGAGTCCGTTGGAGGTTGGTCCGCCTCCTTCTCTGCGCGAACCGGCGAGTCGACCCTCTTTGTTGGTGAGCCCGGGTGGTGGTCTGGTGGCCCGTCCTCTGGCTCGCCACCGGAACGCTCCTCCGGAGCCACCGGAACGCTCCTCCGGAGGTTCCCCCATCCTCGAGTCGCGGGATCTCGATCGTGCTCTCCCTGTCTCACAGTCGTCCAGGTTGGGGCGCGTGGAAGACCTCAGCCTGTCCGGGTAGCCCGCTTCCTCATTTCGTAGGGAAGGCAGCAGGAGGACGGGGAGTGGGGAAGGGTGGAGGGACGGGAACGACGCGTGAAGGAGCGATGGAGGCAGATATATTGTTGTGGTTTCCCTGCTCTTTTTTTCAGTTCTGCCGACGACGCCATTTGTAAAGTTGCTAGGGGTGAGACACAGAATACCCCTACAGGTCGATCGACGAAGTGGGCATGTCCTCGGTGTTACTCACTTTCGTAATAGCTCAAAGCGGGACAGAAGAGAGAACCAGCTTTCATTATTCCACGAGAATCGAAGATGACAATTGGGACGGGAGGTACGAGCATCTCCATCTCTTGACTACCCCGAAAACAAAACGCCATCCTATTATATGAAAACGGCCAGTTACCTATCTAAAGCAGACAATTGCCGGCCTTCAAGGCCGTACCTTAACACCTGTGTTCTAGAACGTAAATATTTTGCTGTTTTCCATGGAGGAATGCTTTTCACCCCTCAGGTGGAGGTCGACTTGCTTCGCTACCCGACAGTTGAGATGAGATGAATATTAACAACAACTACCTGGTAAAAATAGCGATAGAGATAAACAACACGGGCACGTATCACCAACAATTGCGGGAACGACAGGAAATATTTGGTGGAGTTGGAGGGGGTTGGTGCGGTGTACAAAGAATGTTCGGGAGCGCAGCGGAGAGCATGCCGGTTGCCGTTTCTCACCGTTGTGGCGGGGAGGCTCTCTGACTCGGCACCAACTGGAACGACCACGTCACCACTGGCTCAAGGAAGAGATAACCCGAGGGGGGGTACTCGTTTCATACATATCCGTAGTCCTATGACCATTTCATGAATGCGGGGGGGGGGGGGGGGGGCAGCCGAGTCAGGCATGGCCGTCGTACTCCATAGGGCTGTAGACCCTGGCATCTGGCATCTCTAAAGTGCCGGGACGGAGCACGTGGGGTTTTCACCGAGCAGACAGGCATTTGCGTGCACGAAGCGCCATGAGGTTTCCGGTGAGTCGCATGGAGGGTGAGCTTGCATCCTTCTTGAGGAACCGCTCGTGAGGCGGGCTTCGGCACCTTGTGCGCACTTTTCTTGCATATGGACGACACGGTCGACTGGCTTGATTTTGTTTCCGGTGTCGTGGCCGTATACTCTTTCGTTGCTTGTCTTAGTCGTTTCACGATTGACCACGTATCCCTTTCGAGTCGGAGCACCGTTCCTTTTCCTAGTAAATACACCTCCAACATTTGGGCGCTCGTTACGTTTTTCACACACATAGTCTACATATATATCACGCACAACAAAATGGTCGTCTTATCCCCTTCTTCCTATTTCGCCGAGGGAATATAAGTGGCAGACACATACATATATGTATAACGTGGCTGAAAGGCGGGTGGGAGAGAAACCCAGTTCTGGGGGGGGGGGTAGAAAGCGAGACAGCCAAAGCACAGTCCGACAAAACAGCGTGGGCATGATCGGCGAGGATTTCGGGGGAGGGGGGACGAGCTTTGGCTCTCGTAAAGTTAGCACTACTGACACCCTGTCTTCCACAGTGGAGTCCATAAAATAGATTACCTGCACACGGATATATATACTGCTGTTATGCCGATTTTGACGGGAATGCAAGGACCTTTGGAACATTAATATGAAATCAACGCGGTTCTTACAGAGTGATACAGTACCTGGTGCCGGTGTATCGTGGCACAGAGAGGACGCAGGCGTTAGAGATGACAGCCAGTGCTTTCTGCCTTCTGCCACCCCAGAGTGATTGGAGCCTGTCCTATTCATATTAATATTAACAGTACGGAATTCTTGGACGACCCGACCCGTTCCATTATCCGCAACGTCAAGGGCCCCGTACGCGAGAACGACATCCTCTGCCTCCTCGAGTGAGAGTGCGAGGCGCGCCGTCTGAGATAGACGCCTTCAGTAGCTTGCCACTCGACAATGTAGCGGTCACTTCGCGACGGGCACTCTCGCGCTTGAAATTCGTAAGGGCAATTTGCGCTTGAAATTCACAGGGGTGTGTTCTAACGCTACCCTGTTGGCGCGATGTCGGTCGCTTGTGCTGGCTGTACGGGGCGGGTAGATGGTCAAGGTGTCTTCTTGTTCTCGGGAGGCACTGCTACTGTCGAGGCTGTTGAAATGATCTGGCCTTGGCTTGGGTGTGGCTGTGGTGGGTCACGGGGTGGAGTCGAGGAGGGAAGGGTGAGGAGGCTGGTCGTCGCCGGGTTTTTGGTGCACGCCTTCTCCGAATGAAAAATACTCTCCCCGGTATATACCCAGGAAATGAAATGGCTTGAATAATTGACAGGTCCGCACGTATATCCGGCCGACCTGCTATCCCGCCGTTTCAGGGGGGGAGAGTGTTATAAGGCTTAGTTTGGGTAAGCTATTGGTTAACCTTTTGCAAGTGGTCAAACGGACTACTACCCCACTAACACCTTAGCAAATGGCGTCGTCGACAGACCATGGGTTTTTTGGGTCGTGGGTTCATCTCCCAAATCCACCATAATAAACTTTTTCAGACTTTCCCCATATGGAACTTGAGAATCACTCTCCCCGGTATCCCCAGGAAATGAAACGGCTTGGATATTGAAAGGTCCGCCCGTATATCCGGCCGACCTGCCATCCCGCCGTTTCAGGGGGGGAGAGTGTGATAAGGCTTAGTTTGGTTAAGCTATGGGTTAACCTTTTGCAAGTGGTCAAACGGACTAATACCCCACAAATTCCTTAACACCTGTGCCCATGGGTTAGATGAAGGTGGCGAGTGAACGCAACAGCAACAGCAGCAACAACAACCTGATACCTACTACCTCTACAACGGGGGCATGCAAGAGGAGGAGAGGAGGAGGAAGCAAAAACAATGAATACACCAGTTTCACAATAACTAATCCCTTCTTCCCTTCCCACCCTCATTTTTATTCGTTCAATGAATGAATTGATTAATTGCTCAAACCAAAATAGACGGGGGGGGGGGGGGGGGGCAGAGAGGGCGCGGGGCGCGAAATTGGATAGCCAATAACGTTCCAATAACTTGCCGAGGGCGATTAATCCCAAGCACGTATTTTATCGAACGAATATGGTACTGAAGGGATTCTACAATGAGGCGATATGGGTAAGGCGGCATCCCGATAACAAACGGTGAAAAAAGGACAAATCGCTTGGCGCGACTGTGGAGTGCTCTTTCATTCATAGATAGCCTGGAATGAGAAAGGCGGTGGGCTTCCCCCAAGGCAGTCATACGAATTTTTCTGGCACACCACTGCCTTGCTGAGGAGAATTCTCGACTGTAGGATTAAAAAAACGCGAGCGGGGGGCGGGGGGGGAGAGAGGGCGAGGGATGCGAGTAGGTAGCCGATAACTCTCTGAGAAGAGGGTACCTCGGATTTGGATTGATTGCGTTAAGATACTCTTGTTGCGCCGGGGTGTTCAAAAACCCACATACAGTCAGTGCTTACTTATTACCGTAGATTTAGTAGATCTCGCGTGCCACGATGATACAGAGGCATTACTGCAATAGCACACTTTTTGTCTGAAACGTTTTCTGAATGATGACGAGGCCCCCTAACCCAAAATCGCCGGAAAAAAACGCCATTTTTTGGGGGGCAATGTATACCACCTGTAGCAGCAAGCGCTTTTTGCTCAGGGTTTGATTTTCTGAATTGACGGGGCTCCTTAACCCCTTAAGAGCCCCCAAATCCCTGACCATACTAAGGACGCGTGTTTCAACAGAGGTGGCACTTTTGGGCATTTTTTTTGCCGGATGACGGGGCTCCTTAGACCAAAATCGTCGGGAATCGGCCATTTTGTTTACGTGACTCTCGTTGTGTACCCAAGCCATATAGTCTAGTCTATGGGATTTTTCATCCGGTAGCAGCAGTTTTGTTTCTTCTCCAAAGCAGGTTCTCGGGAAAGGTCTTGCGCTCCCAAATCGAGGAACCTCAGAAAAAACAACAATGGTTGATGCACCTGAACAACAATGGTTGATGCACCTCTATCGTAGCGCGCGTCCTATATTATGATGAAGTAAATTTGTAAAAAAACTGGGTTTCCCGTTGTAAAGGCGTTAACCCGAAACCGTCGGCACTTCGTGGTTTATTAGCAATATTTATCGTGTTATATACCTAGTGTAGGATAGTAGGATGGGATTCTACCTCGTAGTGTAGGATAGTAGGACAGGACAATGGATTCTTCATCGGGTTGGCTGGAGAATCTTGTTTTTTATCGAAATTAGAGAGAGAGAGGGGTGTTTGTTTGTGTGGGAGGCAGACCTCACGGGAGGAGCACGTGACAAACATTGGCGCACCTCTAACGCGGCATGCACAACATGCGTCTACTACGCTACGGGAGGCGATCGCCGAGCGAACGGAGCCTTGCTCATCATCATCTGAAATAAACATGGATATAATACTTCTTTAAGAAAGCTTAAAGCTGAAACAAGGATTACTTGGTCCATGGCTATTGGCTATGGCAGTAACTAAAACCTACTACTGACATAGCCCAAAATGTGTCCATGGCGGTATTTCCTGCAATGAACCGCAGTAGTGGCCCCTCTGTATGAGTAGTGCTAGTTACCCGCTACAGTGCCTGCAACATCGCTTGACTCAGATGGAAGCAACCTGTAGTGGCCGTGGGAGGAGTAGTGCCGGTTGCCTTTATAGTGCGGGTTTCCGCTATAGTGCCGGTGTTTCCCTCTATAGTGCACATTCCAGCACTACATAGGCCCCACCACTGCAGGAGCAAAGAAGTACCTTCGATCCAAGTATCACGACAAGCAGCTTGCAGAGATCATGACTTTCAACGAAATCCTCCATCTCAAAGCCAAGGTGTCTTTTTAATTGTTATAAAAAGAACGCCAACAACCCCCCCCCCCCCCCTCTCTCAAGTTGGTACTGCTATTGAAACCTATTTTCGTGAATCAACACGTCGCCTCACCACGGTTGGTAAGCCTGGTACAAAGAAGGAGCTATTCATAGAATTGTTCATGTCACACCCACACACACCGGTCGCTGCTACATTTTTTCCACGATAAAGCGCCCCGCCCTAAGCGCACCCGACAGCGCCCTATCGGGAAAAAAACGCGCCCACGAGACTCGGCAACATTTATAATCGAAAAACTACCCGCCCAAAGCAACTACTGTCGGCATTATTATCCCCATTACGTTCATTATACTGTACGTCATAGTTCTGAGCACTACTGTCTTCTTCCTCTCCGGCATAAGGGAATCCAATTCCAGCAAAAGCATCGCTCCTCCCCCGCACAACTCAAGTCAAGGTAAAACACAAAACACCCCCCCCCACCACAAAGGAATCCAAATCTATTTAGAGCGCAAACATGTTCTGTTGTTGTCCTTTCTCGCACATAAATATGTACCCCACCACCCCATCGCCCCGCGATGCTGGTCGTTGTCTCGTGGTTCATTAGTCTGGGACACATCAACAACCCGTAAAAAACTGGCAAAATAAAAACAAGAAAACAAACAAACGTCCCTGAGCCACGGGTTAAAAGTTTCGTGTAGACATAACATACAGAAGAAGAAGGCATCGCAAAATAGCCCAGCCAGGAAGCACACAACCAAGTGACGCGACCCAAACCAACTCAAACCCCGATCTATCCCCGTTCGCCCATCGCCAAAGGCGCCTTTTCCGGGGGCATCTAGCACTACTCCGTAAAATATCCGGGTACCTTACCGCTGTTGTACAGCGCTGCATCGTTATCTATACAGACAGCATCAAAGGAGCAAACATACATCTGTTAGTTGTTCCCCCCTACCCGCCCCAGCCCCGTCCCGTATAGATCAAACAGCCACCCCCCCTCCCCTCTGCGCCGTTTCGAAAGGGATGCGCGGTCAATGGTCAAATGACTAAGGCAAGCAACAAATGAGTACGCACCGCCCTCCCCCCTCCCCTTCTTCGTGTAACGCGCTTTCACCCCCCCTCCCGAACCCCCCACAAATAAAAGCACCGAAAAGCACCGTATCAGCAGAATGTAGAATGAATGTCCTATTCCCCGGCAAAGAGGAGGAAGATATAGATAAAACGCGCCGTTGAACCGCCTGCTACTTCAGAAAAGGTGCCGCGGGCTCGCTCGCTGCATTCGTTTTGTGCAGTGAAAAAAATCAGTAAAACCCTTTATATCTGCTGGTGATGCTCTCAAAATCCCGCCAAAACGGGTCAAAAGTCAGGGGAGGCAAAGTGCAACGTATAGATGCCACCCGGCGTCCCTATTCCAAAAAACAGAACCAAGCACAGGCGAACAACTTTCAAACTAGACACACAGACACGCACACAAACAACACATCATTAAAACCTGGGCACGCTACACAATTAGTTCACAGTAATTTGGGTATAGTCCAACGGAGCTACGGAAAAAAAAGCGTATCTCGAGGTGGCGAAAAGCAGCACTACCAACCTTGAAAAAACACGGCAAAAAACGTTTTCCGTGGAGCGTCTCGCCCGTGAACGCCAAAAGCGTCCGTCCCGTCGAGCATGTTTTACAAGAACATTTTTCAGTAACGCGCCTCAAAAAGAAACTAGTCAAGGCGTCTATCAATTACAACAAAACGAGAGAGAACATTTTTCTATCCCTACCACTCGCCAACAAAACGCGTGCTATCGTATGATCAAAGACAGTACGAAAATACACGAAGCAACAGCAGTGTGTTTAATATACGTCCGCAGCTGTACCTAATCCTCGCTCGATCGGAGCCCTCTCCGGAGAGATGGGAAAGGGTCTGTGGCATACCCCCCTCCAACACGCAACGGTCGTCGTACATGCCATGGTTGTTTCGCATGCCATTGTTGGAATGCGTCCATCTCCTCCCCGCTCCAACTGCTGGAAAGCACGCCCGTCCTGTGTCTTGCACCCCTTTTCTATCCTCCCGTGGTCTTTTTCGTCTCCGACATATTTTTCTTTCACACAGGGGAATAAGGGCAGGTCGACCACATTTCATCGAGACCAAAAACGCGGCAGACCACCCCCCCCAAAGTCATGAACCGAACAACCAAACCCTGCCGCACCATGTCACTCCGTGACCCAAAGCTTCCGCTGCTGCTGCTACTGCTGCTGCTGCTACTACTGCTGCTGCTCGGTCGCTTGGCGCGCGCAAGCAGCAAGCCAATACAAGAGCTGCGCCTTCAAGAGGCACGCACTCCTCTCCCCCTGCCCCTACCCGGTATAAACCCCCCGCTACGGCTAAACAAAAAGCCCACAAGAACACACGTGTAGAGCTTGACAAAAGAAAATAATCCAAACCAAAAGAGGAAGACATAAATAAGTCAAAAGCGAAAAAAACACACCACACACACAGGTAGGGGAAAGACAAAATCTGATCCAGAAAGGTGGGCATGTACATCGAGGGCGGCGATCGCTGCGTTTCTCTGCCACGCCTGCAGCTCACATCGGCCTCCTCCGACAAAACCTTCCCAAGCGGGGGCGCTACAACATTCGCCCTTGCAGCAAGTGCTCCCAAGGAGGCCACAAGATGTCTCGAGGGAGTCCCAAGGTGTCCCGTCAGCTCGGGCGGGACAAGTTGGTTATGTCGGCACAGCAAGGTAGAACGATCGGCAGCCACGCAAGCAAAGGCAGCTGAAGCTCTTCTCTCACGCGTCAAGCTCCAAAAAACGCTCGCTCTTCTCGGTTGCTCGGGGTTTATCCCTTACGCCGGGTCCGTCTTCGCCTCCGTTACACCACACCCATGACATGACCTCCTTTTGTCGAGCATCATATGCCCTCTTTCATCGAGTATATATGCCTTCGCCCGTCGAGTACGACGTCGTCTGTCCAGTTCGCCTTCGTGGCGCTATCCCCCCCTCCTTCCTCCGCCAAGAACACCACTGTTCACTACGCCTGGCTGTCCACGGTCGGTGCGGTCGGGGCTGGGGCAAAGCCTCCAATAGCCGCAGGCGGCGCCGTCGTCGAAACAGGGGCGGCCGTGACACCTGCCGCATCCACCCCCCCTGGGGCTGGTTTGGGGCCGACTTGCTCACTGGGTCCGGAGGTAGCAGCGCCAAGAATGTCCGCAGCGGGGACGCCGCCGGCGCCGGTGGTGTTGGGGTTGGTGTCGTTTGATGCCGGAGAAACCTTCTCGGCGTCTCCTTCCTCTCCCCCTTCTTCCGCAGTTTTGGGAGGGACGGTTGCTGCAAATTGGGAAAGAGCGGGGGAGGGGGGGAGGAGGGGGGGAGGGACACTCAGCCAGAGCACAATGCGATACACTTTCGTCCAGAGACACTCGGCGATTAACACTCAGGCAGAGACTCTCCACGTTTTATCGAGAAGACACTCTGCGTTACAAATGTATAAATAACCGTCACCCTTACGAAATTAGGTAAAAGTACGACGTACTGGCGGCGCTATGTGTGGGCGAAGGAGCGGTGAACCCTCTGCGGGACGAAAGACCATGCTTGGCGCAAAATAATCCTCCTCATGATCCTCCTCACCAGATGGCGCATGTTTTTTCCGTCAACATGGAAGGCGGAGGGAGCAGCAGAAGCAATGTGGCTCGGCGGTCTCACGCCTCGCGTTTATTGCATTATTCCAATCGGCACGCGTTTTCCGGATGAACACCCCCCTCTCGTGCCGAGGGTCGCGGAGGGCCAATCCCCAACAAATCTCCCAAGGCATCTTAAAGATGTTTGCGATATACTAAAATTGGTCGGGTAGTAGAATGTCTTGAAAATAGTATATATATTGAAACCGACGAACGCCATAATCCAAGGCCAACCCAACCCACGGAAAAAATAGCAAAAACGACCCAAAAATGCCGGTTCTAACCTATGTTTTTGCGGGTTGGGTTGGCGTTGGGCTACGACCTTCGTCTGTTTTAATGCTACTACCAAGTAGTTATTTATTCGTTGATCATCCCACCTAATTCTTGGCACTCTTTCTTTCTCTTTCTCCCTCGATAGACGAAACAGCAGATCCGGGGTCACTAAGCAAGCTCTTCTACCCCCTCCCCCCCTCCCCACTACGGTACGCGCCTTCATTTTCATCGCGAGGAGAATTCAGCACTTTCTTCCCTCGTCGACTCGCGGCGAATTGTATCCGTTCTGCTAACCCACCACTATTGACATTCCGTAAACAGCCTGCCAGGTATAAAGTACGAGGTAAGCTATAATGCTATTAGTATACTAGTGTGGTGTTGACGTCGTGCAAACTGGGCACCGCGCAACAACCGCCGCCGTCGCTGTTTTGGATGGCTCGGGAAAGCGACGCGTTTTGGTTGAAATTCGACAAAAGCCTCCGAAGATTCAGACTTGATAGCTAAGTCACTATAAATACAATACCTTTCAAAACAACGTGCCAGCCAAACATCCTGCCTGCCAATCAAGTATAAACAAGTACACTTCGAAAACAGGAAATAACACGAGGCATTTTTTACAACTACACTCCGTTTTGAGGCAAGACATTTAATACTTCGAATCAGACTCGGATCACTTTAGTTGTTGGCAGTCAACACAAGGTCAAGAGAGCGCCAAGTCGAGTATATAGATCACCCGTATACGAGCATACCCCCACGTATAATATACACCTGGTATATTCCATGAACTAGTGCAATTGTGCAATCGACATAAGAGCCTGGGTGTATGACCGAGTGGGTCGAAACTTATGAAACTTTCCACCATGGGGAGGCCGGGCGGCAGGTAAACAACTAAAACACCGCGAGAAACCCGTCATACACCAGGAAGTCAAGCGAAAAAAAAAATACCACTCTCGTGCAAGCATAAGCCATCATACACCAGGAAACCCAGCGGGCAACAAAAAAATACCAGAACCGTCTTACCAGCGGGGTGCGCCTTGCCGGTACCCCTGCCGCTGTTGTCGCGGTGGGCGCGTCCGCAAAGCAAGCACAGGCAGCACAGGAGGACTGCTCCCACCACTCCGCACGCGATGTAGAACCACTGCTTCTCGTACCACTTGTCCCCCCCCTCTTCCACGAACATGCCTGGAAAGGAGTGCATACAGCAGTACACCCCCGAACAAAAGAAACAACATAATAAGAACCTCGGGAGCACTCTTAAGAAATTGGGAAAAAGAAATTATGCTCAGCAGTTAGCGCTAAATAAAACCCTACCCGTATAAAAAAAACTACAACCAAGACGAACGTCAGGCTGACTCCTTGGGGGACAGCGTAACACATCAGTGGACGAACCTACGTCGGCGAAGCCCAACTAACTGCTGTGGACTCCTATACAATCATACACCAAACCCCGACCAAACCCCCAAACCATAGCGCCGATCACTCGCGGTGCATATAATCCGTGGCTTTGGACGCAGGGAAAAAACGAAAACAAAACGAAAAACACGACCCCTCGATGGAGATGGCAGGAAAAACATAGGATATCATACTAATACCATATTTACAATCGTGTGCATGGTAGGGTAAAAAAAAGTATAGGGGCTGTTTGGGTAGAGCGAGGGTTAGGAGAGTGATATGAATACCAAAATGGTTAATCAATTTCCGTCCAGAGTGCTATTTCAGAACATTCCGTGGAACATTCGCATGACATGCGACGGGGCAAACCAACGAATCAAACCAAACCCTCCAAGAATCACGCTAGATACCTGAAGAAACCAACCGCGCTTTTAATCGTACGGCATAGCATATGCCCCTCCGCACCGCTACACAACGCAATTCAGTCTGATGCAATACCACGCGACGCGATGCAAAACAGAAACAGAAACAGCAGGAGCCGTGTTTTGTGTTTTGTGAGTCACTACTACTGCTACTACTGCTACTACTGCTACTACTACTACTACTACTACTACTACTACTACTAGTACCTTCGAGGTTAGCGGGGGAGAGGTTTTCTCCCATCTCGTCGGGGTCGTCACCGATGTTCTCCGTCTCGCTGATACCCAGACCGATCTGTTTCGACCCAAGAGCAAGAGCAAGAGCAAGAGCAAGAGCAAGATCAAGAAAGAGCACGCGAAGCAAGGCAAGCGAGGCAACAGCAAGAGAAATAGCAAGGCAAGGCGTGAGCAAGGCAAGACCAAGAGGAAGACCAGGAGGAAGAGCGAAAAACGAACAACGCAGCATTGACATGAGAGCAAGATTCAAGTCCATGCGTTGCACCTCTTACTTGCCCCTAGAAATTGCCCCCGTAGCATTCCGTTCCAACCCAGCAGCGCGCGTTGCTTGATGTGGCTGTTGCTGTAATCGTCATCATACCCAACGTTTCCCTCTCAAGTTCGAGAACGGATAACTAACCGAGCATGCATGCAGCCCTCACTTAATCCTTGCCGTTAGCCACCAAGCAGACCACTGACCCCAACCCTGGCCTTAAAGCCTACAATCAACTCCCCACCCTAACCCTAACCCCAACGTTTACCCTATCGTATACCAGTAGCATTCAAGCCCCAACCGTGACCCTGATACTAACCCAAGACTTGACCCGAAAATAAAGCCTTAGGGTTATAACCCGAAAAACAAGCCTTAGGGCCCGATAATATTAACCTTGACGCTATCACCAAATACCAAAACAGTTGGCCTAACCTCTAACCAGCATGCATCCAACCCTCACTTGTCCCTCGACGTTAGCCCTAGCATCCCCTCGAAGAGTAGCAGCCCGCGTTTCTTCGTGTAACTGATGCCGTGCTCGTCGATACTAATACTGTTCGTCTTGTTTCCCCTCTCGAGCCCTAAAATCGTTTTCTACCCCAGTAGGCATGCATGGACCCGCCACCTGCCCCCTGTCGGTAGCACCCCAGCAGACCACTACCCCCACCACTAACTAACCTTAATACTAGAATCAAGTCCCAAACCCTAAACCTGACCCCAACAATTACCAGGCATCCTATAACCGACATACACCCTATAGCCAAGTCCCCAAAAGGTTTTCTAACCGAGTTTGCATGCACACCCTGACCCTAATATTTACCCATGGCCAAATACCCCCAAAAAATCGAACCGAGTGTGTGTGCATGCATACCCTGGCCCTAATATCTACCCTACAACCAGCATATACCCTATAGCCAAGTCCCAAAAAGCGTTCCTAGCCGCGTGTGTATGTATGCAGGTATGTATTTACCAGGGGTAGGTATGTATGTAAGCATGTATGTAGGCAGCCCTCACTTGTCCCTTGTCGTTAGCCCCCCAGCAGACGACATTTCCAACAGTGTCCTCCTGTTCCACCAGCGCGCAAGTGTGGTAGTAGCCTGCAGACAACGAGTGAAGCGTCCAGCCCTCAGGCAGTTCCAAGGCGGGGAGGAAATCGCCCATCTGGCTAGGGGCAATACCGCGGTAGAACGTGTCTCCCAGTCCGAGCTCTCCATAGTTGTTCTCACCCCAGCACTGCAACAACAAGAGAGCCCCCATGAGAGCATCAAGGGGGGCGGGGGAGGGAAGGGAAAGAAGGGAACGGGGGGAAGGGACAGGAGGGAAAAGGGCGGGGGGGAAGGGGGAGGAGGAGAGGGGGGGGGGGGGGGCGTGAGGGACCAGAAGAGAAGGGCGTGGGTGAAAATCGGTGTCCGATTCTACAGTTAGCATGATGGGGGATAAGTTGCTGCGCATTGCTCGCCCCGTTGGCTGCCCTCGCCATTCTTCGATGGCATCACAGGGCTGCAGCTGCATCACGCTCAAGTTCAGCTCGTGGGAAACACCAACACCAAAACAGCGCGTACACTGGACACACCAGACCTCTCCAACGCGTCCAATTCGCCCAACAGCCACCAGCCCGCTTCATGTACACAGCATAACATGCAACTCTTAATACTTCTGTTGTATAATACTTACTGCTGTCCGGCTCATGCGCTTCCAGCAGTCCGTATAGTAACAGTCCGAATGCCCCTGTAAGATTGTTGCAAGGACCATAAACCCATAAACCTTGACGCGATTTCTTTCAGCTACAGTATAACCCAGTAAAACTACGTATTGCCTGGTAACTGTTCCTGGCGCGCACTACCTACTAACCTTAATTTCGTCGGTGTCCAAACGCGCGCAGGTGTGGTTTCCTCCGGCCGCGATCTCTATGGCAGTGCGGCCAGTCCCCAGGTTGATGTTCCCCTGCACCCACCGCCAGCGACGCCCCACATAAACCACCACCACCACCACCAGCACCAGCACAACATCGCGGCACACAAAGACGCGACAACAGAACGGCCCAGGTTAGCTCCCCGGTTGCAGATTAACTGCGAAAATTGCAAAAAATACCAGAATACCAGAATACCCTGTTACTACTGTACTCAAGTGACAAACCAATTTGTACCCGAAAGGTATACCAGGTACGGTACGTGGTAGTCAAGTAAAAAAAGTTCCAAGAGTATTACACGAAAACCAAGACAAACACAGCAACAACACATCAAGATGCATTAGGTTTCCTGTTATTTCCGTGGCTTTCTTCTTCCGGGAATCGGCGTCGTTCTTCTTTGGGGAATGTTCATGGGTGATCAACGTTGAAGCTCATGCTGCACAGTAGTGGAGGATGGCAAGCACAATAATAAGTAGATTAGATCAAAGTACGTCGTACGAAAACCAACGAATAACAATTAAATAAATTTTCATTTCTTGTTTCAGGCGCTTTTTACCCGCTTCTGCACTGCACAGCCCGACCCCTTCGTCCACCAGAGAATGCCCAGCCTCAACTATAAAATGCATTGGACCTGTCCCTGTCTGCTGGGTGGGGTTCAATCCATTTTATAGTTTACACATACATACATGCTGCTGTATGAAGAACTATTATACAATTATTCGGCAGTGACAGCCTATCATATACACATTCACTTCTTGCTTGTCCTCACAGGTCGCCTAAAATCTACAGATATAAAATTAATTCAAATACGTCAGCTGTGAGTTCGATCAATTCAAGAGCCGACACTCGTTCGCCTATTTTATACCAGGTGGTATGTAACAGGTACAGAATTACCAAAAATACATGGCTACGAACACGTTTGTTTTTAGTTGTATTTTGCTCGAAATGATCATTTTTCGCTTTCCAGCTCAACTCAAAACTTCGTTTTTATCGCGAATAGGGTTCAGCTTTTCCACTATTGTTCAGCTTTTATACGCTAGAGTAGGCGATTTCCACCGAATTTTGCTTCGTACAAAACTCACGCTCTCGCGCTTTCCGCTAGTCAATATTTTACCCAAGAAAAAGTCTCTACGAGCACGACTATGCACTTGGGAGGATTCAAACCCGCATGATTGACCTTAGTACAACTGGTACGGACGAGATTCACCTGCTACTCCACAGGGGACGCGTTCACCCCTTTAGAGCCCCAAAATGCCTCCCTATACCGTCTTGAAGTAAAATTGTCCCCAAAAGGGGTTTCCAGGGGTAAAGGCGTTAAGCTGTGAGTTCGTCCATTTTATATCATACCAGCTACCAGTATAAGCTTACCGATTGTGAAAATGACTAGAAGTACTTCACTCGTGTGTCGTCAATTTCATATCAGGGGTGCAGAAATTACTAACTGAAAAGTTACTATTAATAAGCATACTTGTACCTCAGCTGCGAGTTTGACCGATTGAGTGTTCGATTTTGACATCGTGACTGTGTCCCAATTGTCACAATGTTAACATTCTAACGGAGCGGAAAGCGGCGCCCGCCCTTGCTGTTACAAGATCTCTACTAGCATGCAACAAAAAACTGTCGCGTCGATGTTTCAATGGGTCAATACATCAGTACTACTAGACATCGGCCGCCCCGTTGGTTACCCTCGAATGCGCTTGTTGAAGTCGGCAGTTAAAAAAAAAAAAAAATCACAGAAAGGAATCAACTGCTGAGAGCGCCCAGCAGCGTGGGTAGGCGCAATTCGATGCGAGTCGACGAGGGAAGAGAAGGTTGGACTATTCTCGCGACAAAAACGAAGGCGCGTACTGCAGCAGTGGAGAGGGGGAAGAAGAGCCTGCTTAATGACCCCGGATCTGAGTTACAACTACAACCACAACTACAACTACAACTACAGCAGTACCTGGTACCGGTATGTAGCAGGGAGAAGAAGACAATGGATTGCATGAGCAACAACAAATACAGATTGCGGCTAATAAACGTTTTGAAACGGTCAGTCGGGCCTCACTCGGCAAAACCTACCGTACAAAGGCGGTCGCTCTTGCTACGTAGGATACAATAATCAAATAATAATAAAAACACGGCGTAACAAAAGGTAACGGCGGTACAAGCTCGTCCATCTTTCCATCAAACACGTACGGCCCAAATATGTCAGGAGACGGGCAGCCGTCAAGCTGTCAGTCAGTCAAGGGCGTCCGTCAACGCATTTCCATCCGTCTAGACAAACGCCTCATTAACTCTGTGGAAACCCCTATTGTATATATAAATATATGTATTTGTGTTTTTTTAAGCTGGCTGCTGATTGCTGCGTACTGTGTGCCAGCACCAGAGCACCACCAGCACAGCAGCAGCAGCGGCGCTGCCAGGGTAGGCATAAGACAGCCTGCAGCTAGTAAATAGAAGCATCGGACCACCATGGATGTCTTTCTGGCCTTGGCTGGGGAAACGTTCTCTCCCGGGCCTCGAGCGAGCATTTCATTTTTCATGCGGTAATCGGCAGGAAAGCGGCTAGTGAAAAGCCAAAAAATCGGTGCACGCGAAACGCGGCCAAAACACCAGCACATCATGAAGGAGCAAGATACGAGGATATTGCTGTGTTGCTCGTTGCTCGTGTAATACCAGCATACTAGCATGTAGATCTGATCTCCGAACGAGAAAAAAAACGGCAGATAATGGCGGAAAAAAAACAAAGGGTCGAATTTATTATACGTACCAAAAAAACTCTTCGGCAAAAAAACCCAACAAGAAAATACATTTTAAAAAAGATATAGTCCGGCGTTTTCCATAAACGGGATTTTTTCCTTGATGTCCCGGGTTTTGCCGTCAAGGCACGTCAGTCGACGAATTTGCCTTGACCCCGGCGGTCAAGGGGTAAAAGTGCCGTTTCCTGACATCTTTGGTACCGCCAGGCCAGCCAGATACACATTTTTTTTTTCCATCCCATTTATTATCCTCGCACTACTCTCGCGCTCCCTCTCAGTAGTAGCAGTATAACTTAGATCCGGGGTCACACAGCGGGCCCTCCTCTTTCTTTAATTCCCCCTCCCCACTACGGCGGTACGTGCCTTCATTTTTCTCGTGAGAAGAATTGAGCTTTTTCTTCCCTCGTCGACTCGCGTCGAAATGTGCGTACCCACGTTGCTAGGCGCTCTCATCTGATTCAGTAAGTTGATCCTTTTTTTTTTCTGGCATTTTGCATTTTGCAAATAAGGTAAAATCTCATCACGTTGGGAATCGAACTCGAGGACCAACGCTAGTAGTATTCGAGGGTAACCACTAGACCGCCGAGGCGACCGGCGCCATACATCAGGTGGAATAAATAGAGGACAGAACAGCGGGTGATTTTCATTATATGCCGGCATGTATATAATACCAGTATAACATACTGAGTACGATACACGGGGCCTACCGCCGTTCTAATTGCGGTAGTAATCGTGGTGGTTTGAGTCCCCGTCCGCAGTAGTACTCGTACAGCAGTATACTGTAGTACTATGAAGCTCTACGTAGTTTCTCCGGTTACGCTGCGTGTAACCGTTCTACAGCAGTTGCACACACTATATCCAAGTAGTTTGGCCCCAAAAAACGTGGTGCGGTGATGACAAGGTTAGCTGACCATGCGGGAAACGCTTAAAATCGGGACTTGCCGACTTCCCTTATCTACATTGCTCTATCGACCAGAGGCTGCGCACGCTTACTCGCTTACCAGGCCGATCATGTCGTTCTCCGTGTCGCCCACGTTTTGCCTATTTTCCTGCCCGAGCTATCCCATGCAAAAACAAAAAGCGGCGGGTCACGGACGAAAAGGACGACGGAGGAAAACGGACGGTCGAACTTAGCAAAGTTACAAAACTAAAAAAAGTACAGAAAAAAAAATATATATATATATACAAATTGTATATATATATATATAACTACCACCTGGTAAATTACAAAAACGTCAGCGGTCGGTCGAACTTAAGCTTTGCGGAGACCAGCAAGTAAACCACAGCCGCCGTAATATATTATCACGTACTATACATGTTACATCCAAATGCATGTTTGTATGAAGTGAAAATGATAAGGGATCATGAAATTAATTAATTAGTTCATTCTAGTTTGAGGGGAGCGGGGGCTGGTAATTAATCAAGTTTGCAGAAGAGGGACGCGATCTAATTACATTTGCCGGTCGCCCCGGTGGCGTATCAGGTAATCCTCGAGCCTGGCATAGGTCAGTTTCGTGAGTTCGAGCCCCGCCCAGTACATACTCGTGTAAACTCGTTGGGATTTTTTCTTGTGCACAAATTGACTTGCGGAAAGCGCGAAAGCGTGAGTTAGCAACAGTCGATGAAAAATCGAGGAGCAGTGGATTGCTGAACCCTATGCGCGATGAAAATTGAAGGCAAAAACCGGGGGGGAGAAGAGACGACACCTGTGTCCACGGCTTGTCCAAAAGCTGTAAATTAAAAGTGTGAGAAAAAAATATATATATAAAAATAAAAATACACTCCAGCTGTGAGATCGAAGATTTGTCGAAACTCATATTTGCAAGCTGTGTGTGATACTCCGATCGCGCGTATTACGGGTTGTGTGTCCTCATTAAGGATATAGGTCGGCGACTCCCCTTAAAACTACAGTGTAGCTATCAGGGTCAACAGGGTGATGTCAGTCAGTCTGTGCGCAGAAACTATAAAACCCGTTTTTGAGGGGGGAAAAATCTGACAGGTGTGGAAGGAAATGCATGAGTTTATCAAGTGTGTCCCGTAAGTCGTACAACCGGTGAGGGGAGGGCGAATAATTGTTTTTTAACAAAACAACATGACCCCTCCCATTATGAAAAAACCCACCCACATAGTATATTACAAGTACCAACAACGCAAAGATGAGTTTTGACCAGAAATTCGTCGAACTCACGGCTGACGTCTTTGAAAGTTTTTTTGATAAAATTATATATATGGCACGAACATCACAGAGAGTGATCCTAGAGAGTCATGTGTAAGACGAGAACAACAACGATAAGGGACGCAATATACTATTAATATATGTTGATATGAACATCACAAGAGAGTGATCCCAGAGAGTCATGTGTAAGCCGCGAACATGTATATATTATATTTTTCTCAACAACGACAACAGATCGCGGACATGCGCACGTCTTTCGAGTACCCAAAACGAGCAAAAAATACTACTCCTATTGCGTGTACCCAACAAGTACTGCGGTTAAACGCGAAATCGTTATTTTTCCGAGCAAGTTTTTCTGTACCTGGTATGTATAATATTAAATGCAATGGTCATCGCGTACGGTTGTGATAATAATGTATCCTTGCGCCACTCCCCACATCCCGGAGGGGAACCTTGTACATGATGCAACTATCACAGAGAGGCTGCGCTTCTTGCCAGACGATTCCCGCCGCTCAGGCCCAACAGCGTATAATACCTGGAGCCCCACAGGTACCAATAATAACAGGTACCACAGAACTCACATAACACGGACTGCCCCGAGCTATTACTTTATGCTTAGCTTCGCGATGGTCCGGCGGCCGTTCCTATCGACCTAGTTATCGAGACAGTCAGTCTCCACCCAACGTTTGGGTTCGCGTACGCGCTTTTTTCAGCCTTTCATGCCGGAAAAAAATATTCCACGCTAATTCCACCTACTTCGATCAATATACATGTTTTTCGCAGTATTAGTGAGTATTGCGAAAGGACTTAACGATGCCTTTGGGACGTGTACCGGAAGCAGGTAGGTGTACGACATGCGCGCGGCATGGCGGTAGCTGTGTGCTGCTGTTGCGCGTTATTTCTGGACTCTTGACGTGCTTAGGATTCCTTGATTCGTTTGTATTCGTTTGCATTCGTTTTGATTCGTTTGTATTCGTTTTCATGGACCCCTAAAGCGACGATATAGTCCGTCTACTGTGCTCCAAAACGGTCAACACTGCTGAGGGTAATACTATTACTAGTGCTACCTGGCATTCATTATTAACCGTTGATTGATGGTGTTCTGTAGCTGACGCGCATCGAACCTCCCCTGCGCCATGACAGCGCTCTGCTGACGGCGCAGCCACCGTTATCGTCTTTGCCGTGGAAACAAAAACAGCGCGAAAGCACACCGCGGTAACCTCGGCAGGGCCGACAAACCGCCTAGCACGTACAGAAAACCGAATTGACTCATATCGGCCATCTGTCTGAAAGGCCCTTTAACTGTCGCTTAATCCATTCAAAACTGCACCCATGTTTTAACCAAAAAAAAATCTGTGGAATTCATTAGATATAGATACTTTTTTCGATATTTCGCAACCAGTCCACACCAGCCCCCACCCACCGCGCGACAGCCACTCTTCACACACGTAACATATGGATATTTATGTATAATCGATCTCGATTGAATGTTGACGCCGCTGGGCAGCAAAACGCGGTCGGTCTTACCTGCCCAGACGCGCCCAGCCCCCAGCATCGGACTGCACCATCGTCAAGAATAGCACAGCTGTAAAAGGAACAAAGCAGTACGGCAAAGATACAGTGTTAATGGTATACTGGTACCAAGTACGAGTATCACTTGTCAAGGTATACCAGGTATTCAGATTTCACACCCGTGTGCATGAGTACATATTAATGGCATGCCATGGCATCCAGCAACCGCAGGAACAATCGACCAACGGCCATGAAAAAAAACGCCAACCGAAATAAAAAAAAGTTACGTACGAATAGTATACGACGGTAAAACAAAGAAAAGCGTAGCAAACAAATAACGCGAAAAAAGCAAGCAGGCGAAAGACGCCAAAAAATCCAGTAACATATTTGGGGCCCGTAAAACTATATGGCATTTAGTGTGGAAATGGAAAACAAATGCGTGAGTTATGCTAGAAGTCGACATTTTTTCCGAAAATGTATCTTTTCGCCGTCTTTTTTTTCGGGTGGGGCTGGCGTTCTTATAGGGATAGGCTTACAGGTTTATTAGTGGCGTTTTGTTTATCTAGAAATACCTACGTGTCATAATACTGAAACCACACGCCGTACACACAAAACAAAACATGTTTTCCATGCTGTATTATATATGTTTCTTTACATGGCCTGCAATCGCGGCTAAAAAAACACAGCCAACAGACGCGAAAACCAAAGCAGAAGAAAAGCAGGAGAAAGACAGAGGGCCGTGCGGGAGTCACGCGAAAACCAAGACAGGAGAAACACGGAGGGCCGAGGGGGCGGGACTAACCTGTGCTCCTCGCCGCACGCGATGGCAGTGGCCTGCTGGCCCCCGAGGTAGACCGTGCTAAGGTTATCACCCATTTCATTTTCCTCATCGCCGCGAATTTCGGTGTCGTCGAGGCCGAGTTGGCCGGCGTAGTTCTTGCCGAAGCATTTCACGTTTCCGTCGGTAAGAAGGACGCACCTGAACACAGACCAAACCATGTTCGTTCCAAGAGCGGCGCAATCAATCAAGCAATCAATTGCGTGTTGGTTCCAAGAGCAACCAATACATCAATCGAAAGCAACCAATCGTCGTGTGTTCGTACCAAGAGCGGCGCAATCAATCGAACAATCAATCCAACCCACGAGCGATCGTTGACGTTGTCCGATGTCGCTCCGGACTATCATATCACAATCCTTTCTTCCCGTAGGCTCGCTCCTCCTCAAAACACTCAAAACAGCGTTAGGTGTAAACGAGCACCATCAGTATTCAGTTCGCTGCACTTCTTGCTGCCAACTCCTCGCCAACTATACAAAAAAAACTTGAATCGCGCTATACCTCTAAATAAACAGAAGTCTAGACAAAGCAACTATTAAGTACAAAATGTTCAGTATCGTGTCGTACCTGGGACATGTATAATTGTCAACGGCACCACATCATTTACACACAACTTTGCCATACGAGTAGCGCATACAATACCTGCCGTACTTGATGGGAGGGCGGGGAGGGGAATACTCGTTTCATAATGCGGAGGGGGGGGGGGGGTCGTACTCGTTTGGTGCATAGCCGTAGTGGTATGGCCATTATTTAATAAAAATATTGTAACGACGTCAGCTGTGAGTTCGACGACTTAGGGTCGATACTCATATTTGCAAGCTGCGTACTAAATCGATCGCCCGTCTTTAGTAAGTTTCATAAATCGAAACCTAACATAAGATGACATTGTATCATGTTACCTATCATGCATAACCAATGGCCATTTTTGAGCTTAGTGGTATGGCCATTATTGACCTTCGCCTTCCTGCACAGCGGGACGGAGCACGTTAGGTTTTCACCGACCAGGAAGACATCGCGTGCACCAAGCGCGAAGCGCCGTGAGGTGTTCGGCGAGTCGCATGAAGGCATGAAGGGTGACCTGCATCCTTCTAAGAACCTCTTGTGACGCGGACTTCAGTACCTTGTGCGTACTTCCACGCGAATGGATCACACGACGGGAGGGTTACAAATTGGAGCATTGACCATGCATCTCTTTCGAGACGGAGCACGGCTCCTACTCCTGAAAGAGACGCCACGAACATTTGGGCGCTCAGTAGGCGTCTTCCATAAAATACATTAAATGTAATCGTTTCTTATCTCCTTCCTCTTTGGCCGTCTGTGGCCACGGTGCATCTCCTAGGATATGCCGTAGGATATGTCGGTGGGAGAAAGTATCAAACATCCTAGGATGATGAAATACTTGATTTTCAACATCCCAGAAGGCGATATCACAGATAGCCAAGCGACAAAACCTCTCAGAACAACCATCACATCGGATCTCGCTCAGCGCATACAGACGAGGTAATGCAAACACACACACGGCACGTCGTCTCACGTGTGCCAGTCGCCGAGGGCAATAGACTGCACTGCGACGTCCGATCCGAGGTCGACAAAATCCAGGTTGTCGCCCATTTCGTCGGGATCGTCCCCCCTGTCATCCTTGTCGCCAAGGCCGAGCTCTCCCCACTGGTTGTAGCCTAAAACAAAAACACGACAATCAGAAGAACACATGCAACAAGCGTTACAAGAACACGCGTAATCCCAGGCACAAAGATGATATAAATATACAGTGCCCGGCCTCTTACAAGAAGCCGAGATACTGTTCTTAGTCTGTGCTTAGATTTCCTACTTGAGAACGGACACTAATTTCAGCATACACACTGCAGCTGTCGAATATATAATTTCCCTGGCATTGTTCGGCTGTGTTTCTTGTGGGTTCTTTCCTTACGACGGAACCGGCAGTGTGCGAACGAGCACAAGCGAAGACACCAGCAGAAGCAGAAGGGTTCAAGAAGGGGTTCAAGAAGGGTTCAAGCACAAGCGCCAGACTATATGAACAACAGCGCCTGCACCTACATACCGGCAAGTTCGAGGGCACACGTATAATACACGGTACAGGCAACCGTGTGCCGGACGAGTCGAGATGTTATGTATGTACTTGGAATACTCGAACGGAAGGCACATGGCATCAAAGGAATCGTGCGCCCGGTATAGCTAGTCGAGTACTGTCCAACTGGAAGCCGGGCACATCTCATGGCCACTGATCATGACAAGCCCAGACCAGACTAGGCAGACACCTTCCCTGCTACCAGATGCAGCAGCACGTACGAATGATATTGCATATGATATATACACAAATTCCAAGTATTTTACAGCAGTACACTACGTACGGGAGAACGAGTACCTCGCAAGGCCGGCGGGCGAGCGCACGCACCATACAAAAAAAAGACACGCCTGGTCTTCTACGATGTTGGCACTCGCGCAATACGGGGGTAAGATTCGATGTCTCGTCACCTGTCATACAATCCGACTGCCCACAACCGACCACCGCTTGCACCGTACCGACCCATACGCCACCCGTGATCCTACAACAGCTGAACCGACCCGTACTGTACCGTACCGGTGACCTAAGGGGAAAAAATCGCCCCTACAGAGTAGCACGACGGTATGTGCACTGTAGAGGGAAATACCGGCACTACTATAGCGGCAATTGGCACTACTACGCTCGCCTCCATTACTGCTTGTTTCCATCTTGGCCGAGTAGTGTCACAGGCACTACAGAGGGCAACCGGCGCTACAGAGAGCAACCAGCACTATAGAGGGACTACCGAACATACGATATGCATCACAAACTCACCGACGGGGTCGAAACCAGCCACAAAAAACAAGCAACAAGAGACATGAGACAGGCGACAAGAAAATCAACCACCTCAAGGTACTTCGCGGTCAGCACATTACAAATTATTATTCTGCTGTGGCACACAACCCTTATGGCTGCCTACAAGTGGCTACAAGTGGCTAGAAGTAGCTACAAGCGCCCCCAGTATAACATTAGTACCAGATATGTTACAACGCGTTACGCATATCGTATGACATACATTTAAACAAATATCAGAACTGCTCGTTGACAGTAGACTCGTAGAACCCTGTCGTTGAGAAAAGCAGCGTGTTCCCTCCCTCTGGGGCGCAAATCATACGAGGTATATAGCGTAACAGCATCATAGGAGTCGTTGGAACCTAAACCCATTGTTCCGCCTGACGCATGTTGCCCGTTGCGCGTTGCATGGGGGGCCCTTTCGACACCAAGTGCATCAAAGAACCCATCTTTGCTGTCCAACCCGGAAGAGGCGTGACATGGAGAAGTTTGGTACCTTAGATAGTAGCGGGAAAACGATCGTTATCCTATTAATAGTGGATAGACGGTGGCCACACACGGTCAAAGAGGAAGGAGATAACATAAACAAAACATTTTTTTTTTTTAATGTCAAGTATGCAAGAAACGTACGCGCCCACATGTTGTCACATGTTGTCACATGCTGTCACATGTTGGAGGTGTCTCTATTAGGAGCAAGAACGGTGCTCCGTCTCGAAAGGGATGCGTGGTCAATGGCCAAATGACGAAGGCAAGCAACAAATGAGTACGCCCCACTCCAATAATCCCCCCCCCCCCCCGCCCCCCCCTCTCCCCCTCCCCCCCCCCCTCTCCCCCCCCCCCCCCGACCCGACTCACCCCAGCACTTAAGACGGTCGCCGTCAAGAATGATGCACGTGTGCCACCCTCCCGCCGAGATAGACGTGGCCTCGAGCCCCTCTCCCAGCTCCGTCACCAGCATATTTGTGCCCATCTCATTCTGTTGGTCGCCAACATTCGCCAGCGACCCCACGCCCAGCTGCCCCTTGGCGTTGTAGCCCCACATCAGGACGGTGTTATCTTCCATGATTGCTGCGGTGTGCCTTAAGCCGGCGGTAACGGCCACCGCTTGCAGGTTGTTGCCGAGGATTACTTCGGGGAGGAGATCTCCTACATCTCCGTCGTTGTCGCCGCGGTCTTTCGTGTCGTTAAGGCCCAGCTGTTGGTATTTTCGTTGGTATTGTTGTTGTCGGTTTGGTTGCATTTTGGTCATTTATTTTGGTTGTCGGTGGTTTTGGTTTCGGTTGATGTTGTCGTTTTCATTTAGCATTTTGGTCATGTTCGTTGGTGGTAGTTGATTTTGGTGGTTATTGTAGGTTTTGGTTGTTGGCGTGGTCGTCGTCGTCGTTCGTTGCCGTGGAGTGGCGATCAAGCAAGGCAAGTTTGGGTACGGGGGGCGGGCGTCGCAGCAGGGGCGGGAGGAGCGGACACTTGTCAGGAGACCGCGGAGAGGAACATAATTACTTCATAATTATCACCACGTGAACACTAACCGTAACGCAACAGTAAACTTAACATGGATACCATCATACAGTAATGGGAATGCCATAATAAAGAATCCCTCAGAGCCACGAAACATGACAAAAAAGGACTGGTGCGAATGCTATACTGCGTCAAGATGTCTGCTATACACCGTAGGGGAGGGGGTCAGTGAAGTGGGTGCATGGCCTCAGAGCAGGTGCATTGCCGCATTCCGAATAATATTTACCGACTAAAATTACAAGCATTAACAGGTACACAGCACCTGCACCGCCGTAACGTCGTGCAGCACCTGTACGAACTGCATGCTGAAACACGGAATATACAGACCCTGACGGTGGGTGAATGCAGAACGTCATAACAATAGCAGTAGTAGTGGATACCCCGAATTAACCCGTTTAGGACTGCAGTCCCAATTCGGGGACAAATCGTTTGAAAATAGACTCAGATATAGGTTTCTGAACACTGCAGCACTGAAGGGGTTAAAGAGGACGCCGTCACAAGCTGAAACAACCGCTCTTAACTACACATTGCTTTTATTCGTAGCAGGCAATATAGAGCTTGCAAAGCGGGACATGCCAATTGCCCGCTCGTGAGAGGTGAATCGTCTTTCATTGACCGCTCTTAAGTCGGGGTACCCACACAGCAGCATGTACCGGTATTAATAACTTCTTTACTCAATAGATAGAGTCATCACTACAAAGCGAATGGCTGCCAGCGGAGAGAAGACAGGTGATTTGCCCACGGTACACGCCGGCCACGACAGCAGCGCAGGCCAATCCGCGTGAAGCGATTGACCAATCAACCAGAGGCGCTAGAAGCGGACGGAGTTCATGCTATGATAGTCAGTTAACTCCTATACAGGGGAGCACGAAAGTGTCATACCTATGATACCGTATGATATAATAGCGCAGAACGATCAGTCCTGTTGACCCTGGCATCAGCAGGGGGGTGACCGGTGTACATCCCCCCCCGCAACACGCGCGATTCTAGTATCACACGTAGTTCACAATACATTACGTGAGTTTCGACGAAAGCATGTTCGATCTCACAGCTGACGGGGGCTGTTCATTTTTCTAAAAAAAACAGTATGCCAGGGGGTAT
This sequence comes from Undaria pinnatifida, assembly GCA_012845835.1. Classification (NCBI taxonomy): domain Eukaryota; class Phaeophyceae; order Laminariales; family Alariaceae; genus Undaria; species Undaria pinnatifida. The sequence continues at coordinate 18,955,762 of JABAKD010000020.1, forward strand.
ACTTTGAGTGATGAGAACGCATACTCACTCAAGCAACGGCAACGCTTAAAACACTTGATTGAGTAACGAGATCGCTCGTATAACGAGAACGCTTCTTGCATTCCTTGCGTAACAAGAATGTTTTCTGGGTTTTGGCAGCAGCAAGCCTATAGCCTAAACTCTACGGGGTCCTAGAGAAAACTCTAGGGAATGAATTATCTTTGACATTCGGGGAGCCGATAATGAATCGATTGCGACGGGAAAAAGACAAACATCTCAGACAGATCACGATCTACGACATAGTCTAGATAATCTGCACTACATCCTGTATCTGCCGAGACGTTATGAGAGTTGTGCAGGATCTGTATACATACAACAAGTACAGAAACCCAGGAAACACGTGCTAGGTCATGCATATTGTACGGCTCCCACCCGGTAACATGACCTATAGACGATACAGATCTTCCCTGAAATATCTATTTAGTCAAGCAAGGATTGGTCATCTGTCCGAAGTGTGAAGCATGCAAGGGACCACATGGAACAGTATGGAACAAGAACTTGCCCCCCTCATCAAAACGGCGTTTATAGGTTCCGTGCACAGATTGATTAAATAATTGCATAATTAAATCGTCACGGATTGAACGCCTGCGCATCACCCTGTCGACCCTGGTACTGGCTGGTACTAACAGGAGTCGCCGACCGAAATCCGTCGTGAGGACATACACAACACACCCCACCCCATAAGGCGCGATGGGAGTGTCTACAAATCACACACAACAGCTTGCGAATACGAGTTGCGACGAAATCCTCAATCTCGCAGCTGTAGTGTACATATAATTTGGAATAAAAAACTCAGCAGGCAACCGCAAGATAGACAAGACAGACAGACAAACAGACGATGCAGTCCGGCAAACAGACAAACAGAGACAAGAGATGGAGGAGAGAGTACGCACGAACGCGTTTTGTTCCGAGGTGCTGCGTGCTGTGTGACGGGAAATGATGACAGCGTCCCCAATTAAAAGCAGACCGCCCTCCTCGTAAACCCCCCATACACACCCTCCCGACACCTGCACCATGGGTGACAAAAGGGGGCCGGCCGGACGATCGGGACGAAAAACATCTCCGATGGCCGATGGGACTTATTTTTCTACTTTAATTAGACTATATCGTACAATTAATAGCTAGTTGTGTCATCCATATTATTCGGTATATATGATACCATAGCGGTAGACTATTAATAGGCCATTAATAGGCTACCAAATATTCAATAACAGCATATGATGTGATTGGATATTTAGGCTGTGTTACCCGAAGACTGTTGTAGATTGTAAAGGCTTCAAAGGCTCATCACGAGCTGCTGCTACCGTCTTGTCCCAACACGCCTGCACAAACTGCAATTTTCCAACAAGCAGCCCGTGCGATATATGTCATATCCCGTCGTACCGTACATAGAGATTGCCTTTCAGCTGAAATGCGCATTCATTTCTGCAGTTCCCAACATATTTCGTCGTAATATAGAGTACGAACATGAATAATGCCCACTTTGTTCAAAACCCTCACGTCTGCTGCGTGTACTGGTATCTATTAGATACACATGTATTATACAAAATTCATTTACGGGCACAAGTGATTGTGCGGGCTGTATACCAATTGGAATTTTCACGCCGTCTACGACTTGGAATTGCCAGAAAGTAGATCACCAGGACCTCTCTCGCAATCCGGTCTTTCGCGTCGTGAGCCTCCTGGTTAGGCCATGGTGGCATACCGTGGCTTCTGCCGCGGGCGAGCCCTACGGCGTCCACATAAGATCCACCCCGTGAGTCTTATTTCATCCCATGTGCACCGATATTCTCGTATCCTTGTGGCCCTCCCGAGTATGAAGCAACACTCCCCGCACCAATCAATCGCGGCAAATCTCGTTGCAAGTGGGCAAGTGGGCCGTTCGGTTTTGCTGCACAAGATTACCTACTCTGGGACATTTAAGATCAGGACGGGAATGCTCCAGCAATCCGAAGGACGCGCCAGCTAGCGCTGAGTTGCGAAAACAACTGAGTTAAATCGACACACGATGCGTATGAAAACACGTGGAAATGTGGTGAGCTCAAGCTATATTTTTCTTTTTCCCCATCCGCCGGCGGATATATATTAAAAAAAAAAAAAAAAAACTACAGTAGGAACCTATTCGATTTGATACGCAATCAACAGCAAGCCCAATTATTTTCCGTTCCAGGTTCGAAGCGTTCCAACTACAATAGTTCCAACAACAGCTCCACTGCCTTTTGGGGGGAGTTAAGACACACCCTGGATATGGGGTCAAGCGGGCCACCCCCTGAATTCCGGAAAGGGGACCCCGAGGACACCAATATCCCTAGTGAATCTTCCGTTGGTGGATCGGAACAACCGGACCACCAAACCCTTGACGGAAGGCCTCGAGGTCGATGTCACGCGCACCCTCTTGGTCAGCCTTGGTTCAGTGTAGACACCATTAGATTAGAATAACAGCATATCCTCGCTAAATACAACCAAGAATCAAGGGTCGGCTCAGTCGGCCGCAGACGACTCCTGCAGACATCGGGGATTGGGAGCTCGTCACCGCGACATCGTCAGCCCCGGAGAAGGCCAGTTCCACAGCTACAGCTGTATCTTTACGTTATTTGTTACCAAGTTTAAGACTGTTGGATAATAATAGAACAGACCGTTGACAGAACCGCCGTAAGTGCTCCGTCAGCTACACCAAAAAACATCGAGCTTAGGGTACGGTAGGAACATGTTCCTGTTCCTTTTTTTCGTTGTGTTTTTCGTAACCATCACGATTTACTTTCCAACTCAACTCGTACATATCATGAGAGGTTTTACCCTCAGCGAGCGACCTTCTGGACAAGGTCATGGGCACAGGTGTCTTCCCTTCTCCCCTCCAGTACGTGCCTCCATTTGTATCGCGCACAGGGTTCGGCATTCCCACTATTCCCACTATTAATATTGTTTAGCTTTTCAAGGCCGACGATTTTCATCGATTTTTGCTAGTAATATTAATAAGAGTAATTCACGCTCTGGCGCTTTCTGCTAAATACCGTAATCGTCTCTGATTTACCCCCGGGGAGGGTATATTGTTTTTTCGTAAGTGCACACCCCCCGGGGGGGGAACCAGAAAGGGGGAGGGATATATATGTATATATATATTTTTTTTCAAGCATTACCCCGCGGGGACATCTACCCGGGGGGCGAAGTAAAAACAAAAAAACACTCACCACACACATGAAACAAGGGTACGATCTACGAGCAGCAGTTCAGGAAGAAGAGGAAGGAGGAGGAGGAGGCGGTGAAGGAGGCCGAGGAGGAGAGAGCACGTGGGTATGCTTGACCCGTCCCGACGGCGTTGGATCCTCCAAAAAAAACGGAACGGTCCGCCTGCCAGGGATTACCCAGACCCGCGTTCACGCTGCGCAAGATGAGCTGAAGCTTCACGCTTTGAGCTACTCCCGGCAGAAGGGGGCGAAGTGGGAAGGCGTGGAGCGGCAAAGGTGCTCGGTATCGACCCGAAAACCTTCGGGACTGGGCAACTGACCCGAAAACCTTTTACCCCCGCGGGGATTTCCGGCAACAATACATACCCCGGGGGTACATCCAGGAAGAGGGGGGAAACCTTTTTTTTTCCAATAAAACGGTTCCCCCGGGGGTAAATCAGAGGAATCATGCTTTCAGGCCGAAAAGGTGGGGGGGGGAGGGGGGTAAACCCGTAACCCGGGGGTAAACCAGAGGATCAGAGACGATTACGGTACGCCAATGTTTTACGCGAGACGAAGTTCCTACGAGCGCGAGTGAAATACCTGGTATGCACTCGGGAGGATTCGAACCAGCATCATTGACTTTAGTAGGGACTACATACTAGATAACTGGTAATAGTTACACCTGCTTCTCCACAGGGCAGCTGTTGTACGTCACATAGTAGGCGTTAGTCGCAGTTCGCACATCGTTTTGGTTGACGCCGATTTAATTACCGGTCAGTCGTGGCACAAAACATATCACAGTCAACAGATAAGAGGACAAAAACGTAGCGCGTACGACACTTCGTACAGGGTTTTGCTTTCATCTGGGGCTTTCGCATTATTTGGTTGTACAAAAATAACGGGAGGGCGTCGACGCGTCAACCCAACCCAAGCCTAACCCTGCCAGGCTAAGGCTACGCCCCAAGCGCGGCGTCGCCGCCCTGTTTGAACTCCCTGAAAAAAACGTGCGGACCAACCCGACCGTCTCAAAACCGTACCTGTTGGATACTAAGTATATTGTTGGTGCTTCATCTGGTATGTTTGTTAGAGGTTTAAAAACGTCAAGGTCTGCTGCATTCGTTCGCCGACATGATCCATACCCACGAAAAAGAAAAACGTCTACTCGTATTGTAGGTATTGTATGTACGTACGCGAAAGAGTACCGCCTGCTATGAATACTGCTGTCCTCGTGTATAGAGGCCATGGCCTTGGCGATACTAAACCCAGGCTTGGGAATACCTACGAACTCGCTCGCTGTATTTACTCCGTATAAAACAACGTACGTTGCTGTTGTTGTTGTTCCTTTATTGTCGTCGTCGTCGTCGTAAGTCGGTCTTGATTATAGTAGTGTGGCGAAGTCGGTCGCCCCGGTGGCGTATCAGGTTATCCTCGAGCCTGGTATAGGTCAGTTTCGTGAGTTCGAATCCCCCCGACTGCATACTACTATAAATACTCCGGAGTACGTGGGAACTTTTTCTTGTGCACAAAGTGACGTGCGGAAAGCGCGAGAGCGTGAGTTAGCAACACTCGACGAAAAATCGAGGAGCAGTGGGATTGCTGAACCCTATGCGCGATAAAAATTGAAGGCAAGAACCGGGGGAAGAAGGGACGACACCTGTGACCAAGGCTTGTCCAGAAGCTGGAAAGTACATGTGTGTGAAAAAAAAAAACAGAGTGGAGGTCTCGGATTTGCAGCCCTGGAGCGTTTCGGCCCCGGATTTCGACGTCGTGAATCTGGGGTTGGGCCCACACACTGGAAAACACGCTATATCTTGCGCCCCGCGGTCCCGTCCTCGTCGGAACTGCGTTGTGAGGGGGCCTAACCATTAACAGTTAATATTCATTTTCATATTAATAGTCGCTTTCTGGTCATCAAAACTACTGGTTACTGCTATACGGTATACGCTCCCAGTATACACGTATCGTCCACACGTGTGATGTCATACATGTACGAGTAGCGCGTCGTCTATCATGGCAAGTAGATAGGGTATACCAGGTCGGAGGTCAGAGGTACTTGTTTCGTCATGTATTATACCCCAGGATGATGCAGCACCACTACACCACGACTGGCATGGAGGGAGGCCCCCTGGAGTTGGTACGATACGATACGATACGAACTCCTTCCTTAGTCTATACGAGAAAGAACAGCACCAGCAGCGCAGCAGGTCCTTAGGTCCTTTTCTGTTTCTTGTGTATATCATGCAAAAGACCAAAAGCATCAAGACCATGCGGACAGACCATCTGTCACGACTATATGTTATAGGGTCGGGCACCACACCTACCACTTACCCGCGAACCACAATTACTCGACTTACTCGACTTACGAGCACGAGATGCGTCGAAATTCGAAGTATATTTCACGACAGCAAGCGATTAGTCTAGGCTATTATTAAATAATAGTCGGATCAGCCGTTGGAGCTTTGATGCTGAGAGGCCCAGAGCTTTTGCCGCCGTGAACTCTACGTTTTGTCATCGCTCAGCTCTTTTATTGTCCGCCGTGTATGTATGTATCATGTGTATGTATGCGTGGGTTCGATTCTATCAATTGCTGCCGCCGTACTCGCAGCTACTCGTGCGCCGCATCAGTACACCATTACTAGTACCGAGTCGTAGACACGTGACTACTGAATACAGACCCTCTGGTAAATGGTACCGTCCGTACCTATTAATAGCTTTAATAGGCACAGCAGTACCTGGTACCCGGGAAATAATCGAACAAAAAAAGTACCAGGTACCAGATACCAGGTACAGAGTAGGTACACACTTGCACGTATCAGCAGCACGGCATAATTATATGCTCAAAAATGAAATGGATTTTGGGCGGCCAGCACGAGTGATGGCGGGCCGACTGAACACAAGCGCCGAAAACGTGACACACTACGAGTACAAATCCGCCCGGAGCGGGTGGCTGCTACGAGGGGTTGGGATGGTGCACTACAGTATAGGAGAGATGGTCACGACAACGGTCATCAACCGCATTCCTCCTCACCACAACCACAAACAACCACAACCAAACGCGCTCGTCGATGATAACAAAGCCAATGCAATTGGCAAAAAATGATATTTTCGGCCGAAAAAATGGCCACGACAACATTCTGGGAAGCTTCTCTGCCACGACTTCATCGGCGTCATCAGAAAAAGTGACAAAAAGAAGAAAAGGTACCGTATCCTGCCACGAGAAGACACGACGACTAGACCCAACTCAATGCGGGACAGGCGCGGGCGCCGTGCCATCTGTCCTCTCGAGGCTACGGCACGCACGCGACAGCAGGCGGCCTTCACACGAAAACAAATAAGCAGAAGCAGGAGCAGCCACAGCAGCAGCACAGCTGAGAGGCTAGGGATGTGGGATTATTCTCCTCTTGCTTGTGTTTTTCGTCCTCTCGTCTTCTCACCAGAGCACACACACGTAGGGAACAACTATTTTTCTCGAAGCGCCGTCGTCGTAGAAAGCTGCTGGAGATGGTGGGAGATGGAACATAAAGAAGGCTCACGGTCATCCCGTCAGGGAAGCGATTTCGGTCAAGCTCTTAGCTCTTCGGGGACACCATGGGGACATGCACACACGCGAGCACTATCTGCTAGTCCTCGGTTGTTGGCCAGCGACGAGCGAGCGTTTAAGGGCAGGGAACCTGGGCGAGAACTCGAAGAACAACAGCCAAGCTCAAAAAAACACATCACCTACATCATGCATGGAAAAAAAAGTTCGTCATGCGATAATTCTTGGGCAATTTTTGAAGAGCTGGCAGGAAGCAGCAGCATCCATTGTAACGTAGAAAGATCAACCGAATCGGATACGTCTCACCTGGCCCTTCCCGTTCGCGCCCCAGTCCTTCACCACGTTGACCCCACCGTCCCTGACGATGACGACCGTGTGGAAGGACCCGGTGTCCATGCTCGTAACCGGCGCTGCCTCATGTTCTTCTTCCTGACCCGCAACGGGCACCACCATTATTGCCGACAGCAAGGCGGACGCCAGCAGGACGAGCATGGGCACTCGGGAATACACCATGATGTTGACGAGCGCTGAAACTCAACCCAAACTTTTTTTCTAGCAGTCCAAGCTGTCCTCTTTGCCGAGTGCGGCGCTGGATGCTCCTCGGTCCTCCCTAGAAGTTGCTGTGAGTCGGTGATGCTAACTTACGAAGGCTTTAGCTTTCCTTTGAAATTCGAGATTAGGAACAGCTCCCCCCCCCTGCGTAGTCGTGGCGGCGTACCAGTGCACCGGTCAGGACGGGACAGGGAACTACGTGCTGCTTTCTGGATACACAAGTCCAATTGTTGTAGCACAAGAAGAGCTCACTGCTTGCTGCAGGCTACGCAGACCACGAGACCACCAGCCTTGGCCTTTCGACTGTTGGCGCCGAGGGAAAAGCTTGTGGCTTCTGTGCCTCTCGCAGCACGTTGACGGTGGTGGTGATAATGCTCGATGGGGTGCTATTTATTCCTTGGGCGCCGCTCTGCTCTGTCTGCCTCGTGCTCCTCGGAGAGAGATCGGGAGAGGCGGGAGATACGAGTGAGTATGATGTGATACTCGTGGTGCGTTGTTTGTCTTAAATCTGTGTCTGCTGGAAAAAGGAAACCAACAACAACTAAATCGGGCAAATTCGGCCGGCAGACGTACGCAAGTTAATTAAAATCTTGGCAGAATTACCGAATAAAAATACCGATCATCCAATGATACCACATACATACCACGATACCTGAGATCCTATGATATCAATTCAAAATGATTTGAGGTCTCAGATCTCGTCGTCAAATTAAATATGGCGATAATTGTCGTATTATTTCGTGTTTCGTCCGTTGTGATATTTGAGTCAGTAGGGGTCCCCCCAGTAACAATAACAACAGATAAGGCGGCGGTGTGCCGGCCAGAGCAACACGACCGCCTTACTGGGGGAAGCCGCCTAGTATTTATTCGAGGTTATGAGCACTGCAATGCAGTGGGATTCCCGACTATACTCGCGCCAAGCGATGTTGACTGCCTTTATATCTGCCTTTATTTCGGGACACGGCCTTACCCGGACCGCCTTACCCCCACTACTTGGGAATCTTGGCGTGGTGGTACTTGATTTTCGTAAGAAACAACGAATGAATGGTGGTGGCAGGGGGTGGTATAAAACCAGTATAAAAGGACAACGACGACTTTCGTCGTTAATATTGCTGACAAGCCCATCACAACACCACAAAACGCAGAAGAACACGGAACACAAACAGACGTCGTGTAGAAGCAACGAAAAGCAAAACCTAAATACAACGACCTCAACGCAACACAGTATAGCACAGCAGTATAGGCACATTATGTAAGATATACCATCATCGACGACCACATACTTTTCTTCTGTCTGTAGCTCTGTAGTCGGATGGTATATATGATGCCATATAATTGTTGTTGTTCTCACATTAACTCGCATAATCAAGCCCGTGGTCACAGGACAGGCTCCACTCACTCTGGAGCTGAGGAATACCCCAGGGAAAAACGCAAACAAACCAAAGGTGGCACACGCATATATCACAGCTGACGCAATTCATGCCTCCACCAGAAACATATAAAAGTGAAATCGGGAGTCAGCCTACGATGTGCCAGGTCCATACTGGTGCATACGTCTCACTACTCGCGACTGGAAAAACATACTATACCGCTTGCCACCCAAGAAAGACTACCACGTATATTTTGCACGTAGTACCTATCACTACGCATACATACGCACGGTAGACGCAAGTCAATTGGAAAAAAGAAACAAAGAAAAGAAAAGAAGATGAAGGAAAGAGAAGAAAAGACAAGAAAACGAAAAAACGAAAAAGGAAAGGAAAGGAAAGAAAAGACGAGAAAAGCAAGAAAAGACAAGACAAGAAGAGGAAGCAAGGAAAGGAAAAGAGAAAAACAGGCCATACTAACAGACCCTAGGAACTGACTAAAGACGGCATTGGGCTCATAGAGGGTATCAAGTGCATCATCAATGGCACTGGGGAGATAACGCAACATGGCGAAGAAGTCAGGGCGGTCTTACGCCATCTTGTGACGGCCATTGGAAGGCCCACAAATTTCAAGACGATGGTGGCCAGACCCAGACTTCAGCCTCTTGGGCATGACGCCCCCCCCCCCCCCCCCCCCCCACTTCCCCCCTTCCCCCCTTCCCCCCTCCCCCCCCCCCTCCCTCCCCCCCTCCCCCCGGCCGGTTAGAGATGCCGACGGTGGATGGCGCTACCGCAGCCTTTGCGCGTCGCTCTGCATCTTTGCGCCTCTCCGTTTCACGCCAATTCCGCATGAACAACTCGGCTCCCTCCTCTACTCGTCGAAACCATCTGCCGGTCTTCTGAGCAGCCTTTCGCCACCCTTCGAATTTCATTCCAAAGACCGACATATATATCCTCCTTCAGATGAGCCACCAAGTCCTTCTCTTGCCCCCCTGAGTAGCCCTTACCCCCAACAAGCTCCCCAAACATCACCCACTGTGGCAGACGCTCCTCCCTCATACGTGTTACGAATCCCGCAAACAATATCCTCCGTGTGCGCACTATCGCCTCTATGCTCTCGGAAACTGTCTTGGCAAGCGCGTCGGCGTACGATAGGATGTGGTCGTCGCGCTTTTGTTTTCGCCATCCGAGGCATCGGAGGAGCATCGAGTGGTGAACCCGTCGTAGCCTGTCATAGTCAGGCTTGTTCGGGCTCCACGTCATGCAACCGTAAAGCAGTGTCTCGACCACCTCAGGTTTCAGCAACCGCACCTTCAACCGTAAGCGCACACCCGGGAGAACATAGATTTCCATCTTGTACCGCTGAAAGCACGCCCAAGCTCTCTGAATACGCCGCGTTATTTCAATGCTAAGGTCTCTGTCTGCGGTGATAGCCCCGTCCAAATACACAAACTCGATTGTTTGTTTGTATACCTGGCCGGCTGCATTGATTGTGAACGACATCTTCCCCCCGCATTAGGTTTGCAGGCACATCATCTCTGTTTTCGCCTCGGAGACCGTAAGCTCGAACGACGAGCACGCAGTCACGATCACCGTCATCATCCTCTCCAGCCCTTCTGATGATCGCGATACGATGCCCGCATCGTCCGCGTACATCATACCCCACAAGCTCTGCACCTCCTCCCCCTCCTTCCCCCTCCGCCCGCCGACTTTGCCTGTGCGTGAAGTGCCCTTCTTCTCGCCTTTCTCCTTCCGTTGGAGCTGCACCATGTTGGCCGTGATGGCTGCATCAGCGAGGAAGCGTTTCTCGGCCACACGCAGTACCGCCGTGGAAAACATGTTGAACAGCAGTGGCGCGAGCACGCATCCTTGCCTGAGACCTTGCCCCACGTCGAACTTATCCGCGCACTCTCCATCATCCAACCGCACGCATGCTTGCATTCCGTCGTGGAATTGGCGGATGACGGTGAGCATTCTCGGTGGCACGCCAAAACGAGCAAGGACATCCCACAGAAGGGTTCGGTCGGCGGAGTCATATGCTGTAGTGAGGTCGACAAATCACAAGACGGGACATCGTCCAGTGGTCTATGCACGGGGGCCTCTGCTTAAGCTCGTGCACAATGCTCGGGTCAAAGGTCAATATCTATGGGCCGGTCGCCCCGGTGGTCTATATCTATCCAGTGGTTGCCCTCGAATGCTACTATTAATAATATGATTAATGGAACAGACAGTTGGTTCTTTTCTCTTTTCTTCTGGTTTCGAACCCCGTGTAGCTCGGACTTTTGAGTTGATTTGCAAAAAGGTTATGCCATTCTTAAAACTGACCGTGTCATATAATAGTATCATGCTTACTATTATATGTATCCTCCAGGTGGGTTTTATAGTATCAGTGCAAAGAATGATTATTATGGAAAATCGTCCTGTTGACCCTGACAACATCCATGCAGGGGATTCACCGACCTATGTCTTTCATGTGAGGATCAAATATATAACACGCGCGAACGACCTTCCGTAAATTTTGTGCAAGTATTGTGTATTAACGGAACATATAGATGTGCCACGCAGCTTGCAAAGTTGAGTCTCAATAATTCAATCGGTTGTACTCACAGCTGACGTTTTTCAATTTCTATGAAAAATAAAAAAAAACCAACTAACTAACTGACTGAGCCAGATTATAACATTTAATAAAAAAAATAATATGGCAGCGTGTGGGTATAGGCACAATGCAATTCGATGCGAGTCAACGACGGGAGAAAACGAACGGATTCGAGACCCGTTGTGATTTCACACGCGCAGGTTCGTGTCCTGCCGTCGACGCCAATTGTCACGGTGTGCTCCGAGTGGGGAATGTTTGGTTGGTCGGTGTTGGGAAGCGTGCTCCTCATGGATTCCGGTGTCTTTATTCGTTTCTCCTCGTGGCTCGCTGGCTAGGCTCAAAGCTTATGCATTATTTCCCTAAATAGAATGCTAAAAGACAGACATAACAGGGCTAGGCAGGGTAGCACAGGTGGTAGGTGGTGAGATGAGGGGTGTCCTGCTTGTCCCATCTTCGTCACCTACATTATCGCCCATCAATGATGGTCTTGACGTGAGTGTGACATCAAATATCACGTGGTTTCACCTCAACCATGACATGGTTTCACGTCGAATCTACGGAGGGCACTCCATTATTAGAGATGCACAATATTTGTCTTTTTGGCGGAGCACCGCGGCAGTGTCCACGGACCTCTACGGCACTCCACGGTTATGTCCACGGCGTTCCTCGGGTAACCGCGGATACTCCACGGGCTACCGCGGACCTTCCACGGGCTTCCACGCGGACATTCCACGGGCTTCCACGGAATGCCGCGGCAAGTAGCGGAACACCGTGGAGGCCCATGGCACTAGCCATGGCAATTTCCACGGCAATCTCCACGGCAAGGTCCACGGCAATCTCCCCGGGGATCTCCACGGCATCACCCACGGCAAAGCCGCGGTGACCCACGGAAACGTCCACGGAAGCACCCACGGCAACGCCCACGGACACACCCACGGACACGCCCACGGAAACACCCACGGACTGTTCACGGAAACGTCCGCGGACATCCACGGATAGGTCCACTGAAACACCCACGGCAGGACCCACCGCCACGCCCGCGGACACCGGGTATCTTACATTATTGTGTTTTTCAAAACCATGTTAATAACCCCAACCCTAACCCTAAGTCATACGAAATACTTGTACAATGTACCGGTCGAAGTGCCCCCTAATGACATCACTGGGGTAAAATGGTTAGAGATTAGAAATGTCAAATAACGTGTATCACTATCGGAGGATTGCCGTGGCAATGGCCGCGGACGGCCGCGGATGGCGGTCGAAATTGCTGCGGTTGGACGTCCACGGAAACTTCCGCGGCAATTGCCGCGAATTTCCTCGGATTTGCGTGGTGATTGCCGCGTTGCCATGGCAATGGCCGCGGATGGCCGTGGAAATTGCCACGGCAGTTTCCGCGGAAAGTGCCGTGGCAAAACTGCTGTGGCAATTGCCGCGGAATTCCGTTGGTTGCCATGGTCGGTACGACGGATTGTGCCACGGATAGAAGCGCGGCACGTGCCGCGGCCACAACCGTGGCATTTACCGTGGAAGTGCCATGAACTGTGGCACTTGCCGTGGAAACCCGCGGAATTCCACGGTAGCCCGTGGCAACACCCACGGAACTTTACGGAAGATTCGCAGTCATTGCCGGGGACCTCCGCAAAAAGTCAAATAATTTGCATCCGTGAAGAAAAGGCAGGAATTTTCCCGCGATAAAAAAACGAAGACGCGTACCGTGCGTAGTAGGGACGGGGGAGAACAGCCTGCTCAGAGACCGTTACGAGTCTGACTTACATCTACACTTGTAGGGAGGGTGAAGAAGGTGAGAGGACAAAAGTGCGAAGATAGTACGTGGAAGGAAGGCATGACCAATAGTATAAATGTATAACAGTAATAATACTTCGGTATACAAAAAATGTGGGCCTGAATCCTGAAGAAAAACGGCCGTAAAAGTAAATGACCATTGAAACCTGACAATCGATGATGAATGGCGTTGGTTTGTTCGTTGGTATGTTGGTATGTGTGTATGTATGATGCGAAGACGCGTGCTTCGATGGAGGTAGCGGTTTTTGTCTGAAATGTTTTCTGAATGACGGGGCTCCTTAGACCGAAATCGTCGGAAACAGGCCATTTTTTTCTTTGCATGATTCTCGTTGTGTACCCTACGCCAAGGGATTTTCGTCATGCGGTTCTAGCAGTTTTATTTTTTTCTCCTAATCAGTTGTATGGGAGAGGTCTTGAGCTCCCAAATTGAGGAGCTTCAGACAAAAACAACAATGGTTGATGTAGGACCTCTATCGTCGCGCGCGTCTTATACATCAATATATCATACATCATACATCATACATCATACACCATACATCATACATCATACATCATATATACCACCAGGAGGTACGAGTGGTTTTTTGTTATTTTCCGTCGGTAGGGTCTGTTGGGTGCCGTCGTTTTCTTCTGCTTCCTCATGCCTCCTCGTTCGTGTGATGCAACCGAGCTCCTCCCTTGGAGACCTTCGAAGCGCGCGGACGTGACATACAGGGTTTGTCTGGTCACGCTTCATGGAGGGCATCTGCTGGTACGCTTGCCACGTGGAAACGAACGCGTACCAACGTTATGTGCGCTGTTTGAATGAAAGTACGCAATCGCGAGGGGAGCGGCAACGAACGGTGCTGCTCCGCTACCCGGCAGCCGGTTTCATAGTCAGGCACACGGGGACACGTTCCTCGACGACACATGAGACGCGGCCGTGGCATGCGGGGTTTTCTGGTGATGCTTCATCGAGAGCATAGGTTGGTACGTTTGCCACGTGGAAGCGAACTTCACGCGCTAAATGCGCTGTAGGAATAAGAGTACTCGAAAGCCATCGCGAGGGCGGCGGCAACGACGCCGCTTCGCCGCTCGGTCGCCGGTTGCATAGTCCGGCGCGCGAGGGGGGGGGGGCGCATTGGGATTGGCGGTTCAAACGGAATCGGGCCTTCACAATGTGGCCGCGCGGGTGGGAGGAGGGGGGGTTACGGACAACTCAGATCTGAGCAGACGGGGGCGGTCTTTTGACACGGGTGCGATTATTCATAGAGTAACCTGGGGGTTGGGGCGCCGCTCACCAATGCCGCTTCCTTAGAAGAGCTCCAACAGGGTTCGCAATCGGGAAGAAAATACAGCCGCAGGAGGATTGTGCGCTTCTAAGCGATCACGTGCAGCCTCGCCTTGGGAGAGTACCGGCCGAACCGGGACTACTTGGTGACGCCGTCCTCGCTCCTGCTGGAAATCAATATGTGGAAGGTCCTGCCAGCCCTCCTGCACGCGCTGGACGCTCGCATCAAGAACAGGCGATAGTGACTCGAGTTAGCCGAAAACGGCGAGGTAGCCATCCTTCTCCCGCATCACAACAAGATCACGGGGCGCAATCTCGACACTCGCGCCAAAAGAGAAACACCCCTCGACTGCCTTAAAGTTCTGCCACACTCAGATAAATTCGAACAGGTTGTGAGCCTCAATTTGCGCATTGCCCAAGGCAAGAAGAAGAAGAAGAAGAAGAAGAAATAGATCTGTCCACGGTACGACGCACGTCGTTCTGACCAGCGTCAGAACAAGGTTTTTTGGTCGCGACTATTGTACGTGCATGTCGCGAAGATCTGGACACGGGACAACGAAAACCTCTAGCGCGTGAAGGTGAAAACTGAAGTTCATCTCAGTACCACAACGCTCATCAGAGGCATTCCGAAATTCGTTGGAACGTCAAGCAACGCTGAAGATCGGCATCGTGCCAACCCCGCGAAACCGTGGCGCTACCCCCCGAAAGAGAACGTTCCGACGACGGAAGAGGGGGCGGTGACGGTCGTGGGCGCCCCAACCGGTACCGAAGAGTGTGTGACAGACCGCCCAATGGGGACAGACAATACCGAACGAAGGTGTGGGTTGCCTGTTGCGCTGCCTGGCAGGCATACCAGGCAAGCAAGTGACCGCTCTCGTTGCCACCGAATGCCTTGGACCAAGAACCAGCTACCTCGAACGCCTCATGGACGCGGGTGCGTTCTTCGAAGAATGCAGGGGGCCGACAACAAGGCGTCGTGGGTTTATAATCACATTTTCGAAACCTACCGAAAGCCGCCGAGGCACCATCTTTCATCGCGGGGAAATGTACGGGTCCTCTACTGATGTGTGGACCTATGTTATGCTATAATTTACATTCGCCGGGAAACCCAGAAATGGAACCAGAAGGTCCCCGGACCACCGCAGGTCCCGCCAGCAGGTGCAAAAATCGACAAGGCCAGGAGGCTTGGTTGTTGCCGACCACAGGCAGAAGCGAGGACAGATACCCTGTTCCATTATTTCTCCTCTTGCCATCCGACATTGTTTACAGGGTTAGTGTTGATCGAAAACTATTCATTGGCGAACAAACAGAAATCCAAGGTGGGAACAGACTTGGGATCTTACCGGGGCTTCTGGCGGACTCTACCAGCCCTTCGGGACACCGAATGAAGACGGGACTGACTAAGCGAGGAATCCTCGCCCGGCTCCGTAGGAACCTACGTACGGGACATCTGCAACACATGGGGACCCCAAGAGAAGAGATAGCCGGCATCGTCCCTGATAGCCGGCATCGTCCCTGATAGCCGGCATCGTCCCTGATAGCCAGCTGGAGTGGGGCCTTGTCGATACCCGCAAACCCTCCAAACGGCTAGGAGACTTGGTTATCTGTGTCCAAAACGCTGCGCAGGCCATTCTTGTTCTGGACCAGTCGCCGGAGGCGGCAAGCCTGCCTGGAACGGACAACCCGCCTGGAGAGCAATAGACAAGAGCTTTGGCCAGAGCAAGTAATCATTGCCTCTTCGGGACGGGATCTACCCCCTGCCTTTGGGAGCGGCCAACGAAAGGAATGACTCCCTTCGAGTCATTCCCGCGCCGGAGTTCGTGGGCATGGGTCGAATATATTGTTTGGCGTCGTAGGTGACGTTAACATACGTCTGCTGTAACCCGGTGGCCATGGCCAGACCGCAAGCACGAATGTAGACAGTCGACAAAAAATAATTTGCCCCTGAGCTGAAGCGCGAGTGAACCACCACGAGCCGCAGCTTCACTCTTTGTGTTGTGCTCTGGAAGCAGTTTCGAGTTCATCACCGAAGCGGAGAGTGGGGAGCTTCTCGTCTCGAACAGAAACCTAAGGATGGAAACGTTTACCCGCATAGGAGGCCTCGTGGACACCCCATCCCGAGATTTTCCACGACAAGCCGTTCCTGCTCGACCACACCCACGCCGACCCGCAAGCATGGGTACACCCGCGTGTAGGCAGCGTGATCATGATGGTTCATCTGACGCTATATACTTCAGAAGCGTGCAAGCGCTAACACTACGCCCGACCGAAACAGGTGTTCTGTACACAGTGAATCTACAACCTAGCCATCTTCGTGATGGAAGTTTCAATATTTGAACGGCTCAGAGTAGAGGGCAGCAGTTTCGTCGACCAGCTGGCAGCGAGCGTCACATGGGGGATATGGGCGGAGGATCCATGGCAAGGAAAGGAGCTTATAGTCCAACACCGCCTGTTGGAGATCGTCTCGGCTCGCTCGATTCGAGAACTAACGGGAGAATAATCACGAGAGCTTCACCACAAGAGTTGCTCCGCGTTTGTATCGCGTCTTGTCTCGATCGCTGTGCCCACGGTCCTAGCCTCACCCCCGCCGCATCCGAATCGGTCTTCCGCCAGTGCGTCGGACGCTAGGTGATGGATTCCATGCGCAGGTTCCCCCCTCGGCAGACTTCCCCGAGGTTTCTCCTTCAGCGGAGCTCGATTTTCTCCAATCTGTGGAGCATTACCCGAACGACGATTGTCGGTAGGAACAACGCACCGAGCAGGCCGAGACGCCGCCATTCGGTAACCCTCCCCCACAGACGGCCCAAATAGGAAGGAGACCACATGAGCGAAACAAGTTTACGTAATATGTGTGGAAGAAACGTAATGAGCGCCCAAATGTTGGGGTTGTCTCCACGAGAAATAGGAACGGTGCTCCGACTCGATTGTGATGCGTGGTCAATGGTCAAATGACTAAGGCAGGCGACAAATTGGTACGCCCCCCATTCCTCCCCGTCCTCCTGCCCCTCCACCTCTTTCTCCTCGAAAGTCCCTCGATTTCCCACCCGACGAATTATTCTTGCGTACTGTATACCGGTATCAGGTGTCGTGTGCATTTTGTCCTATAATCGCCTCTCGCATTCGGAAATCTGAAATTTTTAGCAAGCAAAGAAGGGCGCCGCCTCCACAGAAGCGAACGCGGAATTATGGTGCTTATTCGGTGAAAAAAACGTACGCCCCACCCCCGCCCGCCCTTTGACTTGCCCTATCATGAATATCGATCGCAAAGTCGCGATAGACTCTTCTTATACTGCATAATACAGGCCATCCAAAAAAATGCGCAGCATTTCTGTTCGTCATTTTATTTTTGCTCTATCGTTCCGCCGTACGAGTCGTACGGGCATATTTCTACCACCACAGGTACTGTTCGTATACATTACGCTTCCACACGTTATTGTTCTTCGTTGATATTTGTCGAATGAACACTAAATAGAGCACATGGTTGCATTTATCGTGACAAGGCTTCAGGTGTATCGAAATACGTTTTCTTACTGTATCGCGTACCGTGGACGATAATATCGGCGGCCCCGGGCGGGCGGTCTCATTCCTATTATTTAGAGTGATCTGCATCTCCCAGTTCGCGGCCGAACCAAAATATTAAAAATCGCCGCTGTTGATTATGTGTTCGTAGCATTATTCGAGCAAGCACAATATGTCCGGCGTGCTTATTTACAGTACTTACAGCATGGGAAACACACGTAACACCAGGTACCGGGTACACCCTGGTTATTAATAGCAATAATAGTGTGAATAATTATGTGTATGACGATATCGTGCTTGGGCCCCAAAGGAAGGCTAAACAACGGCAGGTAGGAGGAATCTCAACGGAACAGAGGACGATACCACAATATATGATAGCCATACTCGCACTGCGAACAGGGAAGCAAGTAAGTGACATGAACAGTTAACGTGGTGCTGTGTAACAAAAAATAGGTGGGTTATCCGCCGATGAACAAAGAACGGCGGGTAGACAATCCCGCGTCCGTTCGTAACAACGAGCAATCTTCTAGGAGGAACACCCCATAATGTAATAGTGTAGCGTCGTCGGCAAGACTTGATGCTGGCAAAAAGATTGGGCCGTGGCCATACTAGCTGGCCTTTCTGGCCTATGATACCGCAACTCCGTCACCGATCATCGCTACCGCTTCGGTACGTACATGGTCGGTAAAATGCCACTTGCCCTAGCTGCTCGCCGCATCCACGTAAGGGGCGCCCAACGTCTCCCATCCCGGCCAGCTTCCCCCCCTCCTCCCCTTTTCTTTGTGGTGTGGGTGGCTGAGCGTGGGTATTCTATTTACTATCAAACCTAGTTTTTCGGCCCTATCATGAAAGAGAGCCCCATGAGAACCTTAGTCGGACATTTCCGGGAAAATAAAAAAATCGGGAGCGTTTATACTGAAGTTCGTATTGAATACGCCGTTTCTTAAACAAGATATTTGAAGAGGTACACACTACGAAAGGTATTAATAATGTGAACACATCCCTTCTTAAGTAAGAAATTCACAGAGGTATACTAGAGTAGTGTTGAGCACGCACTTTCTGAAGGAAAAAATTCGAAGAGATACATATCAAAGGTAGTGTTGATCACGCACCCTTTCTTAGATAATAAGTTCGAAGTGGTATGCCTCTAAAGGTAATGTTGAACACACCCTTGCTCAAACAAGAAACTTATCTTGGGCCAGCATTTCGGTTTCTTATCAGAGGAGCGGTGCTGTAAACAGTAATAGTATACCAGTATATGTGTACTATAAGTTGGTTACTGCCGCCACTGGTGAAGAATGATGTGCTCGAAAAGGTACTGAAAAACCTGATACTTATATATACCACCGTCAAATTAGCGATGCATTTGATGATGTTGCCCCTGTGCTGGAAATGAAAAACAAGAAAAAAGCTCCAGGATTTGGGAATGCCGGAAACGGTTCCGTACTACTTGGGAGGCCTATTCTAGTATAAGGAACAGGAGTTCAGGGAGGGACAATAGCCGAGCCCCACCTGTTCAGACTTTGACCTTTCACCGAAGCATTAACTTCGTGAAGCCCTAATGGGATACTGGTAACAGAAAATGAATTTGATTGCGAATGACCCAGCACACCGCGTGAATGGCAACGCGGATAAAACGCCTGGAAAAGGAACATATTCTATGCATGTGCGTGCTGCGCGTCTCAAGCAACCACTTAACAGTCGGCGTCGACGACGATTTAGGTTTTGCAGTCAGTACTGCCTCGTGGAAAACCTCACTAATAGTCCTGTTCTTGCCTTTGCCGTAAGCACATGCGTTTTCTCTTTGTCCCGCCGATCTCCTGCCATTCATCGCCGTTGGGTAGTAGTTTGTGTAGTCTTGCTGATTATATCACAACGCACAGGTGTAACGGAGTGCCCTCCGTAAATAGATAGTTTATAGATTCGACGTGAAACGGTGTCATGGTTGAGGTGAAACCACGTGATATTAGATGTCACATACACGTCAAGGCCATCATAGATGGGCGGTAATGTAGGTGACGATGATGGGACAAGCAGGACGCCCCACATCTCACTACCTGCTCTACTTGCTTTGCCCTGCGCTACCATGTGCCAAAGGCATGTTTTGTCTGTCTTTTAGAGTTAAATGTAGAGGAAATATTGCATAGAAGGTTTGAGTCTATCCAGCGAGCCATGAGGAGAGACGAGCCAAAGACACCGGAACCCATGAGGAGCACGCTTCCCAACACCGACCAACCACGCATCCCCCACTCGGAGTACCATAACACAGGGCTTGCGGGGTATTATGCGGGGTATTGTGCGGGGTATTATGTTCTACTTGTGTCGACAATAGGGGGGTTGTGTTGATGTTATTATGTTTTATGTTGTTTTGGGGGGGCGTCCTTTCGCCATGGCTCGAGGTCACTCGCGTGGGTGACCCTGTATTCCTTTGCAGTGTTAAGACTCAACGTGCTGTTTTGTGTTCGACATACGAAACCGCCATGGGATGGTCAGGATGATAACACGCTACACCGTCTAGGTCATACTCGTACACCGCGACAAACAAATCGACTCAACGATTTTTTCCTTGAGGCACAGAGTCACTTGGGCAAATAGTTCAAACCCAGCCGAGAAAAAGTGGGTATGGTACTACAATACCGTAGCCTTGGTCGATACAAATACCCCCCCCCCCCCCCCCCCCCCCCCCCTCCCCCGCCTCCCACACAGCCTTGCATGAAATTAGTACCCCCCACCCCCCACCCACTCTCAATAGATTGTGGCGAGACAACGATTGCTATCCTAGGAGATGGATGGTGGCCACGGACGGCACAACAGGAAGGGGACACGATAAGCAAAAAAGCTCTAGGTCATATACGGACAAAACGAAATGAGCGCCCAACTGTTGGTGTTGTCTCTACTAGGACTGGGAACGGTGCTCCGTCTGGAAAGGGATGGGTGGTCAATGGTCAAATGACCTAGGCAAGCAACAAATGAGTCTCTCCCCCTTCCCCCCTCCCCCCCGTGCCTAATCGACGATCTGCCTGGTCGGTGGACGCCCGACGTGCTCTGTCCTGGCATCGTAGAGATGTATGCATAGGTCTTTGGATCTAAACACGACGGGTATGCATGAAACGAGTATCCCCCTTTCCTGTCGCCGGGGTTAGCGCTGGTTGGCGACGACGCTGTAAAACATGCCAATCACTGCGTGAGCTAGACAACCACGGTACAGTTTTTTTTTTGGCGGTCACCGTGATGGTTATCGAGTTAGATCATATTGTGCGCGGTGGAGAACCCTAACTTCGCACAACGGGAATGATCGCATCGCGTAGTGTGAATATGGTAAGACACCCACGAGGCAGTGACTACGTAGTAATACCCATTGCTGTCTCTGGAGTGGCTACGTCAGAAAACAAAGTAACTCATCGACGCTGTCTCCCATAAGCAAGAAGGTAAGCACAAGATGCCCAAGTCCGTCTTACAAGCGGTTGTTGGAAGGATGCAGTTCACCCTTCATGCGACTCGCCGAACACCTCACGGCGCTTCGCGCTTGGTGCAAGCAATGTCTGTCTGGTTGGTGAAAACCCGACGTGCTCTGTCCCGGCACAGTAGGGATGCGAGGGTCTATGGTCATACGACTACGGCCATACACAAACTGAGTACACTCCCCGCCGCTGGGGATGTGGCAGCATCATAGCCTCTTCAGTGTTGGGCGGTTTTAGAGTCCCTTGCGTGCAGGTTTCGTTTGTGTTTCTCCCTTTTAGGCTCACTTCCTTCGTCCGATAGAGGACTACTACTAGACTACTAGACTACCAGGTGTGGGAATGCGGGTTTTGAGCAGGTGCAGCTTCGATCATGTCATATAATAGTTCGTGGAACCAGTGCTTCCTCCCGTGTCTTCCATATTTCTGCATACTTCGAAGTATATGTGCATACGGGTCATCATTTTAGTCGGGTTTCGACGGTTCGGCCTCTTAATTTTGTTCTCCTGAGTTTCTTTCATGGGACACCCCCCCCCCCCCCCCGCTGGTTTCGATGATAGTTTGTGGTACTCTTCTTGTCCGTCGGTTCACCTTTTTTTTCGCAAGATGCCGATTGTTTTATTTTTTTTTCCTGTTGTACAACGATAAAACTACTTTGAGGACTCCCCCCCCGCCCCCCCGCTCCCCCCCTTCCGACGACGGCACTTCCCTCCGGCGCCAAGCGCAGGTGGAGGTGCTTCCCTAGTTTGCTCTGCTTTGAAACCGATTTGCTCGAAGGTTTCTTTAGTTCGATAATTCTCCCACAACAGAGATGAGCTTCTCGTTTTCGGCGTATGGCGTTTTCAGGGTCCTGGCGACCACGACGTCCTTCCTTTTCCGTTTTTCTTGGCGTTCCCCCCGGCTTCGTAGCCTTGCAGGTCAGAGGTGTAAGAGAGGGTTTTGAGGAGCCGTATCTTCGACGCACGTTCTAGTTCATGGAACAGGGTTTGCCCGAACTTTCCCACATTTCTGCACAATGTAACATGTATAGACTATACGGTTCATCAGAGTGGGCTAGTGTTATATTACTACCCCGGGAATCCGGCAACTGCTCGAGTTACCGGGTAATTGGGACGTTTTGGTATATCTAGGAAGGCGTTCGTGTCGAAAGATGAGGCAAAAACTCCCTCGCGGTCTCGCCTCAGGGAATAATGTCTTCACCCTTGCAGTAATACGCGATTTGAATAAAGCTTCTTCTGCCTGTACGCAACGAACACACGTCATAAATCTCATCATCAAGAAGAAGGTGTTGAATGAGCTGACCTGTTAGGAGGCAGTCTGTTTCCCCAACCTAACCATAATTAATGTAATACCAGTAATGAATATTACACTCGTCAAGAGCAACTAGTCGTTCGAGAGAAAAAGTATGCACCAAAGGAACGCAAGGCGGTAAGTACCTGGTACCTGGTACCTGGTAAGTGTTATATTGGCACCTGGTGAGTGTTGTATTATTATAAAAAATGAAAATACAGTCCAGCTGTGAGATCGAATATTTTGTCGGAACTCATCTTTCTTTGCAAGCTGTGTGTGATACTCCGATCGCGCGTATTAATGATAGATACCTGGTAGTGTCGAGGTGGTAGTGTGATACGGCATGTGTACTCCTTGATAATACAACGTATTTATAGTCGCATTGTTCGTAGTGTATCCTCTTGTTGTAGTAGCAGTATAGGGTGGTAGTACTAATAATCGTATAATATTATAAAAAATGAAAATACACTCCAGCTGTGAGATCGAAGATTTCGTCGAAACTCATCTTTGCAAGCTGTGTGTGATACTCCGATCGCGATAATATATAGCGGTATGATACGGCATGTAGTAGTACGTAAAGTGTAGCAGGAGTAGTACGTAAAGTGTAGCAGTAGTGTAGCAGTAGTGGTAGTTGTTGTCAGTGTATTATTTAATAGCGGTGGTAGTAGGTAGTAATAGGAATAATACCACCGTTGATGCGGGCGCCTCCACTCTTCGCTCTTCCTCCTGGACTCAATTGCATACGGTAGAGTTTAACGCGCGCTGATGCCGCTAAAACCACCATCTTGTTGTGAAACAGGTCGTGCGCTGTTGTAACAGTTGGTGAGAGGAGGTGAGAGCATTTATTTCCCATAGTAACCCAGGTCGCACGCGTTGCCACCGCAGTTCTTGTGTGTGTTCTTCAGAAAACAGATATTTGCAGCCATCTACGATCTACATCCAGCACAACAACCAGTCAGTGTCCGTGCCGATGCCTCCTCAAGCAGAGAGACAAGCCCTTCTTGAATCACCAACCACAAAACAGAGATATGTCAAGATATTAGTGGGGTATCTAGTCCGTTTGACCACTTGCAAGAGGTTAACCACCAATGGTTTACCCAAAGTAAGCCTTGCAACACTCTCCTCCCCTGAAACGGCGGGCAGGTCGGCTGGTTACACGGGCGGACCTGTCAATTATCCAAGCCGTTTCATTTCCTGGGTGTACCGGGAAGAGTATTTTTCAAGTTCGACATGGGGAAAGTCTGAAAAACTCCATTATCATATAATATATGGTGACACGTCATCATTGCAATTGATTTGGTCATCATCATGCGATGCCGAACGCGCCATGAATGCGAGGAGGGGGGAGCATATGCAAGCCGGCACACCAGCACACACCAGACTACTTGCAAGAAAGAATTAAACTAAAGAACAACAAGAAGGAAAGGAAATACGAAACGGAAATAAACGGAATGAAAAAACGATCGCAGGGGGAAGGGAAGAGGTGTACACGCAGGAAGAACACACAATATTGGTGATTATGGGACACAGCTGCAGGAAGGTATTATACGTCCCTTTCTCCTTTTTTCGCTGCTCGCCCACGCAGTAACTCACTCAATGATAACAATATAGCAATATTATAGCCTAATGAATGGTTGCTGGTTGTTTCAACAAGGGTCGTGTGCTTTGGTGTGCTGTATACACACATGATACCAGGTATGTACTGGTATGAGGTATAAGGACCGTCATGGCCCATAGATAGATCGTGTACCCTCAACGTTGGGCGACACGCGGCAGGCAGAGTTACCTACCAGGTACAAATTAGCCGGGACCTATTATTTCAGTTTTGTTCTTGCTCATTTGTTATAAGGCTTAGTTTGGGTAATAAGCTGTTACAGTTATTGGTTAACCTTTTGCAAGTGGTCAAACGGACTATAAATAATACCCCACTAATACCTTAACAAATAAATGGCGTCGTCGACAGACCGTGTTTTTTTGGATCGTGGGTTCGAGTCCCACATCCACCACCTATAATAAAGTTTTTCAGACTTTCCCCATGTCGAACTTGAAAAATACTCTCCCCGGTATACCCAGGAAATGAAACGGCTCGAATATTGACTGGCCCGCCCGTATATCCCGCCGACCTGGTATCCCGCCGTTTCAGCGGGGAAGAGTGTTATATAAAGCTTACTTTGGGTAAGCTGTTGGTCAACCTTTTTTTGCAAGTGGTCAAACGGACTAATACCCCACTATGAATAATACGTCAACACATTCATTCCTGGTAGATTATCTGCGCACTTTTCTTTCTTCTTCTCCCTCTCTAGACGTAACTCAGATCCGAGGTCACTATTAATAACTAGTGTTAAGATACGGCCTCGAAAGGCCTGTAATTATCCGAGTTTGAGATCATTTGGATGGGTTTCGTGGGAGGTTTTTCGCATGACTTCTCCCTTGTGTTAACGCCTGTGTTCCCCTCTATATCGACGAGGGCTCGCCTCGCCATAGTACCTTTTCTGTGGTTGGTTTGCCGTAGAGCCTTTCCTGCCCCCCCCCGCCACACCGGCGGCATGCGGCAGGTTTTTGACGGGTGACTATTGCCTTGTTGTAAGATCTGCGTTTCTTTCTACTGCTTTTCTTCGCGTGTTCCTGGCTCCATAGCCAGACGGTTAGAGGTGTGGGAGTGGGTTTTGAGGAGCCGCATCTTCGACTCATCATGGTCTAGTTCGTAGAACCGGAGTTTCCCCGAATCTCCCATATTTCTGCATAATATGCGACTCATCAGGGTGGGCTAGTGTTGAGATACGGCCTCGTAAGGCCTGTAAGTATCCAAATTTGAGATCATTTGGATGGGTTTCGTATGATAAGGTTGGCGTTTTATATTCGGGAAAGTTAGGAAATAGATCGGAGGCACGTGCCTCCGATCTCAGAAGCTATCCCGGGCTCTGGTGGAAACGAATAAAGCTACATCTCTACGAAGGAACGAAAGTGAGTACTCTCCGAGGACCTGCTCAACTAGCAGACATGCAGGGGGCACTCGGTGTCCCCCACCTTTAACTTCACTTGTGGCGTCGACGGAAACGTCCTGCCGATGACGCCATTTGTTGAGGTTTTATGGGGTATTAGTCCGTTTGACCACTTGCAAAAGGTTAACCAACAGCTTACCTTACCCAAACTAAGCCTTATAACAAAAGGCTCCTCTTTTTTTTTCACACACATCTACTTTCCAGTTTCTGGACAAGCCGTGGTCACAGGTAGGTGTCATGCCTTCTTCCCCCCGGTTCTTGCCTTCAATTTTTATCGCGCAAAGAAAGGGTTAATTCAGCAATCCCACTGCTCGTCGATTTTTCATCGAGTGTTGCTGACCCACGCTCTCGCGCTTTCCGCAAGTCAATTTGCGCACAAGAAAAAGTCCCCACGAATTTATACGAGTATGCACTCGGGGGGATTCGAACTCACGAAACTGACCTATTACTGTTATTTCACGAAATCGCTGGTTTCGAAACCAGCTCCAGGCCGTATCTCGGTGTGCCCTTTGCAACCCCGACGTCATCGTTCGATAGTTCTTTGCAAACAAAAAGACATATTATTATGAAGATATGTGTTTTTCATGGCATCCTTCCTCGTGCCAAGCAGCCATGAAACGTTCGTTAACGAAAATCTCTGGTTTTGTGGGGGGCTGTATCGTAGATTCTAGAAGCAGTCCTCACGCACGCGTGGGTCGGACTTTTGAGCAAAAACCGTAAGTTATGAAACGGAATCAAATTAAATGCCGAGAGCGCGTGGGTATAGGCGCAATTCGATGCGAGTCGACGAGGGAAGAAACAGCTGGTCCAGGAGTCTTCTCGCGCGCCATGAAAATGAAGACGCGTACCGTAGTGGGGAGGGGACATAGTAACCGGTCGCCCCGGTGGCGTATCAGGTTATCCTCGAGCCTGGCATACTACAGTTGGGGGCAGTTGGGGGGAGGGCTACCACCGTGGAATGACTTTGGCATTAAAACCCCAGAACCAATTCTTCTAGCAAGAAGCGAGGGTAACACCACCAGACCACCGGGGCGACCGGCTTTTATATAATATGTATTCATATGAATAGGAAACCCTGTGCGTCAGTCTGTGTTTTGGACGAGCTGACTGGCATCGAGCAGCACTGGGGCCAAGGGCGCGGCGGTAGGCAGCAGCAGTAAGTATATAGCACTTACTTACTTTTTCTGGCACTATTATGTAACGTTTTTTTTTCAGCGCCTCAAGGCATTTTCTGACCTTATTAGTCCATGTACTGAACTTAATGGTGTTGGGCAGTGGTAAGTGCATGGGGGCGCTACAGAATACTGCGCTGCTTATTGATACCTGTTGGCGGTACTTGATGAAAACCTGTGGTGCAAATGAATGGACGACTACGTACTACTACCTGGTATACTGCTTGGTGCTGTTATTATTGTCGTAGGCTACAATTATACGAGTAGTGGTGCAGCGTATACGAGACGAGAGTCGCGCGAAGATCACCCTCGAAATATGAAATAATGCTGGGGCCGCGGGGAAGTAAACAAGAAGTAGTGCACAGTTTTTTTTTGCGATCACGGCTCGTCAGAGTGCAAGCTACCGATAAGCGTTCAAACACCGCCTGATCAGCATGCCGGGCCGAAATTGATAAGAGTGATCGGGAAAAAATGGCAATCAGGCATCTATGTTCGGATCTATCTAGTCTAGACTATAGATCTAGATCTATACTTCGACGATATGATCCGCCTCTCCTCGGTCGTCACTTGTACTACTACTCCTTTAGTCTAAAATGTGTCTCCACCCCACCCTACTGACAACCCCAAGACATGCTTTAGGTCGACACCCATGGCTGTTGCTGGGGTGCCTCCCTGATGAGGGATCACGAAGCGCGCCTTTCTGGCTTCTTCTGCACCCTCACAAGGTGATTATTATCCGATTCATGTACTCACTGCAAGTTAATGCAGCGCCGACGATATGCGCTGGCTTGCTGCTACACAGGCTAGGTAGTGTAGGTTGGACGGTTGTACTCTACCAACTGTGAGTCGGCAGAGCTTCGCGAGAAACAACGCATCCCGCGTTAAGCAACCTCCCTACAACAATGGAAACCCAGCAAGTCGGATAGTCGGCACCTCCGAGAAACGACTAATTGATAGTCTGACTACTAACTAGTTGGTTGGTGAGTTAAGTCGTGCCGACTACGCTCTACCTGGTAGGTTTTACCAAAATCAGGAACAAGAAGAATGAACGCACGGTTTTACCAAAATCAGGAGCAAGAATGATAGCACAGCTTTTCACATCCATCGTCCGTAGTGTCCTTTTTTTCGCATCATAATATCCAAACACGATGCCCACGTAATGGTCCAAGGTGAAACGTGTGTAAGCTGCAGCTGCTATGCGCTCTGGGCCTGTGCAGCAGCACGCTTCGTATTATACAACAGCAAGCAGCAAAGTGCAGTGTTGCAACGAAATTTGCTGGAATTCGTGATGTGGTTACATTACAAAAAATGTTCACCGCGCCGAGATTCCATGAAATCAGAGAGTAAATACAGCTTCAAGGTTTAGATCAGACTGTCGCACGCAGTGAAACTGAGGAATACTGCATGCAGAGTGCGTCGCCAACGAAGCACAGAAATAGTAGACACTCTTGGACTCCCACAGCAATTCAGCGTGTGTGCGCTATCGGTTGTCTCCAGAAGCATTACGGAATCTCCGCAGGGTTCTGTTCTGTAGGGTTTGTGGATTCCGGGTTAGGGTATGGGAGTCTTACAGAACTTACAGAAGTTCCGGGTACGGGTATGAAAGTGTTACAGAACTTCTAGAAGTTCCGGGTATTATGGAATGGGCGTACATAACTCACAGAAGTTCCGGGCGGGTACGAAATATGCTGTACCCGTACCCCGGGTATTGTGGCACGAGGTGCACAGAACTCACAGAAGTTCCGGGTACGGGTGGGTATGAATGTCCTACACAACTTAGTCTAACAGAAGTTCGGGTACGGGTATGAAAGTCTTGTACGAAGTACAAAACTTCCAGAAGTTCCGGGTATTGTGGCACGGGCGTTCAGAACTTACAGAGGTTCCAGGTACGGGTATGGTTGTCCTACAGAACTTACAGAAGTTCCCGGTACGGGTAATACCCGGGTAAATGCACACCCCCTCAGGGGGAAGTTCGACTTGAAGTTGAGGATTTAACCCAACTTGCATGGCATGTACTCACTGGGCCGATGTCCCCGAGGCAATATGATGTGGTCTTGAGGGTATGATGATTTATCGACAAAAAAAGCACCGCCGAGAGAGGCGATAAATCGTGAACCTCAATGAGTGGCGACCGGGGCAACAGCCGCGCTCACGGCTTTCCCGCGATATACTGCGCTGTTTGTTGTATTAGATCATACCATAGCGTACTCCGGCTGTGACGCTTCGCAATAAACAACGGCGGTCGCAAGCCCATATTTGCCGCCAGCTCGATAAGCCAAGTGCCGCGACAAATAAGCGAAACTAAGCTACCGCAAACACAGGATAGTTCAATACGTCAATGATGGTAGCTGCATCGCCGTCACGGTAGATCTATGTATTATTCCAAATTGTATTATTCCGATTGGAAAAAAACGTTTGACAACACAAAGTTTAAACATGGTTTTCCGATAGGAGCCAAATTCATATATATCCACCAGATCAAATCGAATTCAATTATTACTAAAAAATTGATATTTTCGATTCAAAAGTGTCCTTCGTTGATATATTATTAATACGTGCCCACGGGTTAGAAACGAAAGAAATATGAATAGGACCTACGTACAGTAGGTGGTGCTATCATGATATCATATACGACACGTACTGCTACAGCTGTACATTCATTCGGTGTTGGTTGGTTTCACTGACAAGATATGACATTATAATAGAATGCACAATACACTCTTATAACTCGAATTAATGCATGTGGGCTCGCCGGGTATTGTAACGAAGGTATACAAATTCGTCGAACTCACACCAGGTACTTGACGTCCTGAAAATATATACATGTATTTAAATATTAAAGTGACAGCGTATCAATTTGGAACCGTGGGTTCGTGTCCCACAGAGTTTTTAATCCTTTTGGAGTGGGAGTAGCTGACTTTAGTTCTCGAATGCTGTAT
Source organism: Undaria pinnatifida (assembly GCA_012845835.1). NCBI lineage: Eukaryota > Phaeophyceae > Laminariales > Alariaceae > Undaria > Undaria pinnatifida. Next base: position 18,985,474 of record JABAKD010000020.1, read on the forward strand.
TAAGAGCAACATTTAGATGACATATAATATTCTGTATTCGTACTCTTCCCGATATTAAAGCCGGGGGGGGAGAAAAAACAAAGTAAACCGCCTACCGTACATATGATAGAGCAGTATAGTGTAAACTACAGCAGTAATACATTTAAAAATTAGATGTGATGTTTTACCTAGCTCAAAATTCCCCACCAAAAGTATAAATACCAACAATTACCATTATAGTGGACAAAAAATAAGACACCTCCCAATAAAAACTCACTCATATAGTATATTACGAGTACCAACAACGCAGCTTGCAAAGATGAGTTTTGACCTGAAATTTGTCGAACTCACGGCTGACGTCCTTGGAAATTAGTTATAAAATACCCGAACACCGGGTAATGTGCCAGTCTTAGAGAAGTCACAGAAGTTCCGGGCTCGGGTATGGGGATCTTACAGAACTCACATAAGTTCCGGGTGTTGTGGCACGGCCATACAGAACTCACATGAGTTTTAAAAATGATATACCCGTACCCCGGGTATTTGTGGGACTCGTGTACAGAACTTCCAGTAGTTCCGGGCACGGGTATATGAATGTCCTACAGAACTTACAGAAGTTCTTTGTAGGGTAATACCCAGGGTAAATACCCCGGGTATGATTTGTGCGTACCCTACAGAACACAACCTGGGAATCTTGAACGGATGAATGTGGGTTTGTTTTTGCGTTCAAGTCGATCGTGGCGGAGAATTGTCCCAACTCAGTTTCATGCTGTGCCAACCAAAACCAAATCCTAACTAAAAACATGTTGATTTTTTTCCCCTCCGATTCAGCATCCTATATATCATGCCGTGCCAACAGAAAAAAAAGCTCTTCACTTGTGAAAAAAAAGTCCGGTAGCTTCTATATCATGTACGGTATCTGTCGCTTTGATGTGGTGTGCAAGATCTGTGAAAAACAGCTCCAGCCCTTTAGCAAAACCCAGCTCGTTCAGACCGTACGGCCCCCACCCGGCAACATGATCTACTGCTGCTGTAGGCCGTGCAGATCATGTAGACCATGGATCTATCTGTGCTTAGATGGTAGGATCTATTAACACTTGATCTAGATCGCGATCTGTCCAAGTTCTATGCTATATTTGTAACCACGGGCTTATACTAAATTCAGGGACATGACCAGGGATCTATCTGTGCTCTTAGATGTTAGGACCCATGAATACTTTATCTAGATCGCCGTCTGTCCAAGTTCTGCTTTATTTGTAACCGCGGGCTATATTTGTATCAGGGAAGAAATGAGTTGATGTGAGAAAATAACTACCTGGTATACCATTGTCATCATCGGATGAAGCCACTCGAGATGCGGGTATTCTGTTACATGTGGTAGCGTGGGGCACCTCTTTCGGCGCCGCACTCGCACATCGTCCGTCACAAGATTGCAACAACAGGCGATACGCACCGCATTGGTGTACATACATAACACCGCGCTTGCAAGGGTTTCCCCCGTTACCACACGCGTAAGCCGCGAAAAGCATCACAACACCTGCTCTGCATCAACAGTCGGTTCTCAGACGTCCCAATTGACCAAAAAAAAACATCCATGTATGTCACCATCAAGCAACGAAATATCATCAAAAAATGTCACGATTAGGCCAAATAGCATCCACAAATATGTCACAAATAAGCAAAAACCATAAAACTCCATAAATAGGGTACATACCACAGACCTCGTTCAACAAGGCACAGTAGATGTCACAATCATGCAAACTATCATCCATAAAGTTGTGTACTCTAGACCTTGTTCAACAAGGCGCAGTAGTAAACGATCGGCTGGTCAATAGTGTGGATTGGGGGAACATTTTCTTCGGTCAGACTCCCGTCTCATTGTCCGTCCTGGTCTACGGGCAGTCCTACCTCGGTCCGTTTGACTTACATTTCGTTACGTCAAGCAACAACTGCAACTGCAACAGCAACCGCCAGCAAACCAAACCAGACCAATCCAATGCTCATCTCGTATAGCCTTTCTCCCGAAAGCAACAGTAAGCGTGAATGAATGGCGCGCCGGGGGGGGGGGGGAAGGGGGGGGGGGGGGGGGGGGGCGGAGACGAAAAAAAGAGGTATCGGGTTCGTACCCAAGCAGCGTCCCTATAGGATATCGTTGCGTAAGCGTTCATACAACACCAGCTTGGCAAAAAGCGTCGGACTGCCCAGGACCGGCCGTTGCGTTGCTACACCGCAAAAGACAACCAAACAATATCGCCAGGTATCACCCAACAGGTCGTTTTCGTAATGACACATGCCACTCGTCGTGTACAACTCCTTCCGACCCATGTTCTCCGTCTGCCTTGCGAAAATCACAGCAATACGATGTATAGGCACACTGCACTCTTTCTTTTCACCTACATTACACTTATAATCTGTTGCTTATTGGTAAGTCCGGTCACCACACAATTTCCGATGCCGATCGCGCGCGCAAGTCACCCGGCCCGGGGAGGCGCGGGGATGGGTAGGGGGTCCCGCCGTAGCCAGCGGGAGGGGTGGGGGGAGAGGAAGAAGGTAAAGCGGAAGGGGGGGGGCGGGGGGGTTGGAGGTTGGGGGGGCGGGTCGTTGATAATTGATACGCAGGTATAGGCACCACCTTGCCCAACGCGGGACTTATCACCCAGGCACGAGCCTTGGGCGGGTATCAACACGGCACCCCAACGAACCAAACACCCCTAGATCTGTCAACATCTCAAAAAAGAAGCAGAATCAAAGCACGACGTCGGAATCATACTCCTCTACTTCTAAGAACAGAAAAGCACAACGGCGGAATCACACACGCCTCTTCTACTCATCAGCAGCAGAATCAACGCACAACACGGCGGTGGAATCGTGCTCGTCTCTTCCAGACTGACGGAAGTGCCTTTCGGGTCCTTCCCGGGGACAGGCAAAGCTTCCGGGCTGCACTCCACTCCATCCACCCGAAACTGCAAGCAACGCAGCAAGCAACGCTAGCCTCTAGCTAGGGCCGAACGCACGCACGCACGCAGGGGTCCCAACTTCTCTTCTTCTCCATCTTCCCATTTGTTTCGCCTTCCCCCCGTTTGGACGCCAAGGCGGGTCGGGGGGGGGAACAGGCACTGAAGCCTTCGGAGCAGCTTCGGGCCGCCAACGTCGCGCAAATTCCGACGACGGCGATAGATCGTTGATCGGGGGGGCTTGCGGCGCTGCGGCCCATCACGAGGACAGGGGTCCATCTGGGCCTTGGGGAGGCTCCGTTTGGGGGGGCTCAAGGGCTGGGATGCCGGTGGCGGAGAGTGTATTTCGGCCACCGGCAGGGGAGGGGGGTAGCTCTCTCTTTTCATCTCGCGCCCCCTGCGCCTCTCGGGGCAGGGCGGGGCGGGGGAAAGCGTGCTAAGGGCTCTCGCCAAAATAACAGGGCGTCGCTGTGAAGACCTTGGGGGTCTTGACACGACATTGTCTTGGCCAAGAGGGGGGGGGGGGGGGCAGGGGAGAGGCGTGGGATTTGCCTCTGTTCGAGCTGCTCAACACGGCCGCAAGCCTACAACACAGGGCGGGGGTGGGGTGGGTGGGTGGGGCGGGAGGGGTGCGGGTGCGGGGGGGCGATGCGAAAAAAGGGGGTAGGGGGGGGGGGGGGGGGGGGGGGGGGGTGACAAGGGGGTGACACTGGGGGATCAGACAAACTCCGACAAGGAACATCTGATCGCATCACACGTAAATTCTACGCAAGAGTTAAACCAACATACAACGGAGGCCACTCGGATCTCGTCGACGGGAAGGCCACACATAATACAATTTCAAAAAGCCGCACTCTAATCTCCTGTAGATACGTCTACGTACGTACAAGTCCCGCGTGGGGACAAAACAGTCTCCCCCCCTGCTCTCATGTAAAAAAAAACGCCCACATCTACTCTCACCAAAAACCACCCGCCTCTACCCTTTCATCAAAAACCTCCCGCGCCTGCTCTTCAATCTACAGCCGCCGTGCTCCTGCTCTTTAGTCAAACCCCGCCTGCGCATCTCGAATAAAAATTACCAGTTCACCTCCCGTCAAAACCCGCCTGCGGTAATGCTCTATTAATAGATACTCTATTAATAGACCTGGTTCTTGATCAAGCGGTGCTGATATAGATGCTCTATTAATACCACTAATAGATCATGTGTCCCCCGTTTAAGCGGCGCCGCAAAATTACCTTTGGGGTGCTTGCGGCCGTAGCCGCTACTTTGTTTTGCTCCTTTATCCAAAGTTGAATCCACCCTGGGTGGGCGTGGCGCCGAAGGTGTTCTCGCCCCCCTGCTGCGGGGGTTGTCCGAAGGCGAACTGCTGTGCACCGTCAGCCTCAACGGGCGCGATGCCGTTGTCCTCCTCGTCTTCCACACCGAAATACCGCTCCAAAAGCTTCAGCGCCTGTTGTCACGCGTCCAGCAGAACAGCGGAGGCGGGGGTTGAGCAGAGGCGGAGGGGGGGGATCAGTTACACAAGGGAACAAAAAGGTTGCATGTTCCTCGTCTTGGGTTGTTTACGTCCCTCGAGTTCAGTGGCTAAGGATAACGACGACGCACTCTGCTCTACCTATGGCGATCGCGTACTGCCGGCTCCCCTCTCCATAAACGATCCCGCTCGCGAAACGCGGTAAGTCGAATGAAAAGCCATCCACGGCTTCCGCGCAGAAAGTCGAAAGCACGTGGACGATAACATCTCGAAAGCGCTAAAACCGAACGTGTTTTCATATTTATTCTGACCTTGTTGTAAATGCTGTTGTTGTCGTGCATTTGCAGCTGCTCGATGCGCTCCATTCCACCACACTCCATGATGTACGTCGCCATTTGGTTTGTCTCCTGCCCTTGCGCCTTCGCCTCCGTCTCGCCGGTCTGTTGCAGTCACAACAATGGTCGTCACAAAACACAACAGCGCCGCAATAACACACAATAAGGTCGCCACAACACACAATAAGGTCACTACAAACACAAAAAAAGTCATTACAAATACACAACAGTTGCTAGATGTTGCAAACCACAACGGTGAGTTATCCATAGCCGCGAAGAGTAACAAAACAACCACACCGATTGCTTGAGGTGTTAAATATCTGTAGTGGTATTTCCTGTTATCAAGAAAAAGTTAACAGCCGCCCTAGCATTACTCTCGCACCAACAGCGCCTCTATTAATAGTCAACAAACATATACGTTATCGAGTATCGGTAGCTGTCGGTAAAGCAATCCGAGGTAGGAATTTTGTTTCATTTTGTAATACCAGGTGTAAAGAATTAAACTTCCTCCAGTAAAAAATGCCTCCTCATCGGTTGGAAACCCTTCATCTTTCGCTTGTTCGCGTTTGCTGCAGCCTCCAGCCTACAACCCACCAGCAACGGCGATGGAGAATGGTTAAGAAACATTTGGTGGATTTGGGTAATTTTGTCGTAGCTTTTCACGTCCGCGAAGGGTAGCGTACGTCCATGATGTACAAGTAACAAACACAACGGTGCGGGAGGTCAGGGCCTTTACTCACCTTGAGGATGTTCTCGAGTCCCTCGAGCGCGACCGTGATGATCTTCGCGTCGTGCACCTCGAGAAGGTCCGAGAGGGGGGGGATGCAGCCCTCCGTCACGAGGTACTTGATCTGCTCCGGCTTGCCGCCGCTGGTGGCGTTCGATATTGCCCACGCTGCTTCCTGCGGGGGGGAAGTATAGGCATGACGGAAAACACCGGCACGAAATAACGGCAACATGTGTTCAGGCATACTCATGACAACGAAAACTTAAGTCGGGATAACGTGTCGCCAAGGCGTAACGTAATGTGTAATGGTTACCTTGGTACGTCCCAAAAGGGTCAAAGGCTTTCACCACTCCAAAATATATCCTACATTATTTTCAAGTAGTTTGTCCCCAAAAACGTGGCTGCACTTGTAAAGAAGTGTAACCCTGTTTTCAAAGCCCCAAGACCGGAGGTTCCCATCCTCATCCAAAGAAATTTGCCCCCCTAGCCGGGTTTCCAGTACACACTGGATACCATAAGGCAAACAGCCTTCTGTCCGGGTTTCCAGTACACACGGATACCATAATGCATACGCCCTTCTGCGAACACCTTTCGCCTGTTCCCACCGCGAAAATTAGGCTATACCCGTAACTCGTACTAATTCCGACACACATGCCCCGAAAATACGGGTGAACTTCCAACCACTGCCAAAAGCATCCCAGTCTCCACACTGCCAAAACACCGACTGCAGCCACAAAAAGCTATAAAACCTGGAAGACCATACAGTGGATACCCCGACTTGACTTCCTCACACTAAAGTCTAGTAAATTTGTCGGAAAAAAAGGGTTTCCAGTTGTGAAGGCGTTAACAGCGCCCATAAAAAGAGCATTCGGGATTTGAGAGCGACCAAACCGGCATGTCCCCCGCTATATTACAACCTATATATTTCCCACTACAGATGAGAGCAACGTGAAGTCAAGAGCGCTTGTTTTGGGTTGTCACGAGGCGCTCTTAAATGGGGGAACCCGCTGTACCTGGTACCAAGTAGCTGTCAGCGTACCTTGCGGATGTCGAACTCGGCGTTGGAGAGGAGCTCGATGAGGGGCGGGATGATGTTGGCCTCGATGACAGCCTGGATCTGCTCCTTGTTGCCCGCGGTGATGTTCGAGATTGTCCAGCACGCCTCCTTGCGGATGCCCTTCTTAGAGGAGCTCAGCAGGTTCAGGAGCCACGGCAGCGCGTTGAAGTTGATGATCACCTGCAAGACACGCCCATCGTAATTTCGCTAATCAGCATTCAATATTACACCAGAAGAAAACACCGTGACGTGTTCATGACCCTTTGCATAAACACCGTAACGTCAACGTTAACTCCAACTCCAACTAGTTTGCTCCGAAAAGCTATCATACAGAAGTATATCGGTGCCAGTCAAGAGGGGATGATATGATGATCCATTTCTATGAGTGGATTGTTCCTGCATATTGGTATATTAGTGCTCCGTACACATGGCATTGGCTTGACATACGGGTTTGCGGGACTGGGTTGCAGAACGTGAGCGACCGACCGGCTTGGAACAAGTATCCACTTCAACCGCTTGGGAATAACAAATAAGGATACGTTGCGTACCCCACCGCCAAAAAGTTTACTTTTGGGACAAGTTACTTCGATTTGAAGTTAGATACGTTTTGAAGGCTAAAAAACAGTACAAATACGGGCCAAAATAAAAATCAGTAGTAATCAGCACCACGTACCTGCTATATAGTTATTGGTATGTACAACTCGAACGTAATATTTAGTCTATACAAATACCATAGCTTTTCACGGGTCGGGTCGAACCCCGTGGGTCGGGTCAAACCCCGCTGACCCGACCCGACTCGCGATATTTTCGAGACGTCTTGACCCAACCCGACTCAACCCGACCGGCGATATTTTCAAAACCGCTTGCCCCGACCCGACCCGACCCGACCCGCGAGATGTAAAAAACGTAGTGACCCGACTCGACCCAACCCGCGAGACTTTGAAACTCCCTTGACCCAATCTGCCGACCGTGACAAGCCCTAATAACTACACTGTTTTTCCGTGTACATTGCGGGTTCTGATACAGATAATCAAACGTATTTTATTAATTTTTACTCATCCCATTTATTACGTTCGCGCTTTTTCTTTCTCCTATTATCGTCTCCCATATTATTATGTATACGAAGCATACTCCAAACTCAGAAGTGGTAATTTCTTTCCATGTGCTCACCTGAGTCTGAAGGTCGTCTCCCGTCACAATGTTGCCGACGGTGCGCAATGCCGGGGTCTGCACGGCAGGCGAGGTGTGGATCAGCAGCTCCACCAGACGCTGGCAGACACCGGCCTCGATAACGGCCTGGATCTTGTCGTTCTGGCCGTCAGAGAGGTAGCTCAGGGCCCAGCACGCGTCCGTCAGCACCTGCCGCAATCAAAACACAGTGTGTTCTTCACATTAAATTGATGTTTCCACCCATCTATTACACAACCAGCACAATCAGTGTCGGTGCTGATGCCTCGTGAAGAGACGAGCTCTCTCTGTGGTCACACACTACGAGGCAGAGATACATACACATTGCAAATATAGCAAGGTGATTTGGCAATCAATGCAATGCCAACCGCAATGAGCACGCGGGGGTTAAGGATACATTCCGATATTCCGAGTCGCATGGAACTAGCAAAGGGAACAGAAACGCGATTTCTGGGCATTCTACGTCACTGTTGTTAAGCATTGACGTTGTTTCGAGGAGAATGACAACTATGAGGTGAAACTACTTTGCTACACGCATGTCCTTAGTAGGTGCTTGCTTTCTAATCCTCGTGGGACCTGCTGTAGCACCAACCCCTTCGGAGCCTGCGCACTGCTGCTGCGAGCCCTAAACCCCACCAAGCAGACATGTTTAACAAAACGCACAACCAAAGGCAGTCAACACTCAATCGCATCGCCGACTGCGGCCAACCCTCCATCCAAAAAGGCTACGAACCCCCCCCCCTCCGAATATCCGGACCAAAACCAAAAAAAGGGAACAATTACCAGGTGTACCAGTATATACCAAACCTGTGTCCAAGCCGAAGAAAGGACGAACACACCAGCAAAAAGCGCCTATCACACGAGAGTGCGTACCCTTACGGTAAAAGTAGGAGCGTACCTCCTCGTCAACGGAGTGGATCAGCTGCGCCAAGGTGGGCAGCGCCGGGCGCACGTGTTCGAAGCTGGGCTGGGGCTTGCCCCTGCAAAAGTTGGACAGTGTCCAGGTGGCGTTGCGCAGCATCGAGAGCTTCGACCGGTCCGTGAGCTGCTGCAGGAGGGGGCCCATCGCACCCTGATGGAGGACGAGGTCGCGGCACACAGGCGAGTCGCCGGCGATGTTGCCCAACGCCCAGACCTGTCCCAGAACAAACGTCGAGTACAGAGCAGAGAAGATGGTTAACAAGCCACAACGAAATGGCGAGTGGACGTTCATCTTGCACGGAAACCAATAGAAGAGTGGGACCCCGCACTGCTGCGCCGCCATAGTGCAGTGCCCCGTAGAACGAGCTCGTGACAAGTGACAAGGGAGTTCCAGCGCACTAAACTGAGGTCCCGCACTAAAGTGTATCTGGTACCGCACCAACAAGGGGAAACGACTGTACCATGACCTTCACAGGCACTGCTAGACAAAATCAACCACCTCTGGCCGTGCGATATTGCCGACACAAAAAAATAATGATGAAAAGAAAAGTATCCGGTGAGCCCCAGCAGCCACGACTCCTGTCCTCACGAGAGATGCAACCCCTCTCGTCTACGAGAGACTGAAAACGGTTTCCTAAAAACGGTCAACGCCGAATCTCGTCTACGAGAGACTGAAAACGGTTTCCTAAGAACGGTCAACGCCGAAGGTTTCCTAATCTTCCGTGTTACATTTTTTCGGCGCTTTCCTCCTTTGAAGTCTTAATCCTCAAGAAACTTGAACCACGCTTTTTGGCACATTCTACTTTGGCTTACGTAGTGTTGGACAACTTTGGCGGTGTAGTCCATCCTTGGTAAGGGTTCAATCCGTTCACCACGGCACTCACCTTTTGGGGTGTAAGTACTCAAACTTAGTATAAGACAACACTACTCGAAATTGAAGATGTTGAGACACACAACTTGGAAATAGAATTGAATATTTGATTGCCTGTTAGGAAATAGAGCGGGATCATCTTCGCAGCGGTTAGCAGGGCGCAACAACAGTAGTACTTACCGCTTGCTCGCGGACGTCGTCGTTCGGGCTCATGAGCAGGCGGACGAAGATGGGCACGGCGCCCTTCTCGATCACTACCCGGGTGTGTTCGCTCGTGCCGCTGGCGATGTTCGTCAACGCCCACGCGGACTCGAACTGCAGAGCGGGGTTGTCATCGCGCTGCAAGAACTCGACGAACTTCGGGACCACGCCCGCGTCGATGACGTTTTGGATCGGAGGGTTGCGCTCTGAAAAACACAAACCAAAACCGACAACGTTGGGGTGGGTTGGGCAAGGTTAGGTTGGGAGCGTGTCACAGCAGTCGTACATTTTTTTTTTTTTTTTTTTATCCTCCGGCGGATGGGGAAAAATAAAGCTTTAGCTCACCACACTTCCGCGTATTTTCATACGCGTCGTGTGTCGATTTAACTCAGTTGCTTTCGCAGCCCAACGCTAGCTGGCGCACCCTTCGAGTCCCATTGTAGGTATAGCGTAAGCTGTCCCTATCATTGGTCCTCGTTACAACCCCGGCAGCGCAAGCTGCCGTTGTATACGGGTGCGTGTGTATGTCGACCCGGCCTGTCCCCTGAGGGTCAGGTTCGGTGGAGATAGCCACCCGGAATGTCATCTTTCCGGGTAGTGTGGGACTTGCGCAAGCTCGTACAGTATCGAGAAGGGGCGAGCAACTTTGCTGGAGGGCACAAGGGCAACCTCAGTGAGGGCGGTACTTCATTTCAGCAGGTATGAAGGCATCGGTCATCGCGGCGTGGCACAACAAGCAGTTACAGTGCATTATACTCGGACCAGGTGTAAGGTACGCCACAAGCAGTGTTTCGCATGTAGGCAGCTATTATAGCTACGAGTGCTACTTCACCGTAGTAAATTCAGTACGGGCTGGGGCAGCCATAAAACGAAGAATTTGATCATGCACTCGCATCTCGTGAACTACTACTAATTTGGACTTATACTTTGGAAGCATTGAACCTGACACATCAATCCAAATTGTGACACATTTACAATTCGATTCTAACTCGACGATATATAGAAAACTCAAAAACACCACTTCTGAATGCTAAATAAGGTAATAAAATCTTCGTTTTCGGATACGGTGAAGGTGGGTGTAGACGTCATTCAAGACACTAGAAGATCGACACCAGTGTTATTGCCCAATTCGTCCATCGTAACGAAATATGGCCAAAACGAGATCCCACGCTTAGGCCATTTTTCATACAGTCGAATTTGTCAGTAGAAAACGGCCTTTTTCCATTGAAGCCCAAATCTTGCAGTCGAAAACGTGCTTTATTAAACAACTTTTTCGACTGAGAATTCCGACTAGCTGATCCGATCCAGTCAAAAAACTTGACTTTTTCGACCGGATCTGCCAGTCCAAATCTCAGTCGAACAAGTTTTACACCTGACTTTTGGACCCATCGCATCGCTCATCCCACTCCAAAGCACACACCCACACGCCCACACACCCATACCAGGTACCACACAGCAGTTCCATACAACAGCGTCGACGCTGTTTCTGCTGTTGTTTCTCGCCGCAAGTCAGCGTGGCGCACTCCTAGATCCGCTCGCCAGCAGCGTGTATCACACGACAGCAGTAGCGCGCGTTATAGATGCCACCTCGCCAACAACGGCTACGCCTGCTATAGCTTTGGCGGCTCTTGGCTGAGTGCAACGCCATGAACGTAGCTTTTGCGGCTTTCGGCTAAGCCCAACGCCACCAAACCGCTTGGACCAAGGTTCGTCGCGCGCGAAGCACGCGTTGCTCGCGAAGAACGTGCGAAGCACCGCTGACAGAGCTGCCAACCGATTTTCGACTGCCATACAGCAGTACTCCCTCACACCAACCGCCTCCAGGAAGAGCAAAAACTATAAAATCGACCGGACTGACGATAACAAGAGGGACTAGAAGAATCCAGCCGAAAAATAGTCCAGTCGAAAAGGGCCGTTTTCGACTGGCGGAATCCGATTGTGTAAGACATGGAATTAATACAAGCATAAATAGTAATAATAATGATAATAATAATAATAATAATAATAATGATAATAATAATAATAATAATGATAATAATAATAATAATAATAATAATAATAATAATAATAATAATAATAATACTCCGGAGTAATAATAAAATATTAAACAATAACACTTCAAGTGTAACCAGAAAACTTGTGTTCACCGCCATGCACAGCTTCATTTTGCGATTTTCTATCTGGAATTTCAACACCGAAGTCGCGACGTCCGTGCGAAATTACGCCTTGTTTATTTTTTTTATTAGTACCTGGTATTTCTTTCAGACAAGTTTCAGTCGCTACTCTTTTATTTGGGGGGGTGGCATTTTGGGTCGTATCTCTCTCGACAAAAAAAGCCCCGGCAAGACGCGTCTCAGTTGGTGGATGAACAATACCGTGTCAAATTTCAAATGTCCACCTGCGCAAAACCAGGCGGTGCCTGGCCGATTCCGTGTTTTGACACGGTATTTTGCTGGCCCAGCTCGTACTGCCCACATGTATCTTCTGACTTTCATGACTCGCTGAAGGAATAATATCGAACGCGTTTTCACGGCCAGCATCACCACTCTGCACAGGAACACGCACTGGCATGCCGCTGCAGTACTGCCGGCATCTACTCGTGCGAATCGACAGCACAGCTCGTACCACCAAGATCTAGATACATGTCTAGATGCATGTGACCGCCCGCTGCAACCAGAACAAGAGACAGGCCCCTGAATACTGGCAGACAAACATGGATGGGGAGAGCAACATCAGCCTCTTGACAGTTTAGAAACACTACACCCATGATATCATGTGTACACGGTCCACTCAACAAAGAAAAGCGGCCGGCTGCTGTGCGCGTCAGCAACCAGCGGGGCCGAAAAAAAAACACTCCACGCGCCTCGTACCCCATCAAACACAAATAAAAAATCAAGAGCATGGCTCCTATGAACGAAAATCAATAATCGAAGGGACCGCGTGCGGCAATAAAAATATCACAACATCGGTATCATATCACCGCGGGCACACTCCTCACCAAATGAGAACCGCAAGTAATGCTGTGTACTTGTACTTGCACCTGTTTTGTTGTTGCCATAGTATCAAACCGCTCTTTCTACTAAACGTTTCGCATCCAGTACGTTTGGCCTTGCATGACCAACTGTTCTTTACCAGGCTCCTGACACCCTGGTACGTGTTTGCGATGCACAAGGCATACCTCTTGTTTCGTAGTTTGTGAGCATAGAGCGTGTGCCTCGCAAAAGTAGGATCGATCATTGGCACGCACACTGGATGTGTTGCACGTTAATGGGTACGAAGGACTTTAAAGTGCCAACAACACACGCACACATCTACAACACCCGAGGTTTGTGCTGACTCTTCATCTTAAGTCTCCATATTAAGAGATACAAGTTCTGCGCGGTCACAAACCAACACACGGAAAAAGAGAAAACAGGCACCATACATCTAGTAATATATACGAAGCGCGAATATGTAGCTTCGTAAACGGCTCGAGACAGAACGTTTGCCTCATCCCGCGACATCGTGACACCTTTCAAATAGGCCACGTCCGCGCCCCCGTGACCGCAAAATACTCGTCGACCACGGAAATATCTGCTACACATACCGAATGAACTTATCACGAACAGGGCGGTTGGTTGGCTGATCGTCTAATGCCAAAGGGCAATGAAATCGTATTGATAGTGACGATTGCGAGGCCTTTCTTCTTATTCTGTACTCTAAATACCAGCGTGCATAAAAGTCCTCAAGAATTTACAGTAGCTGTTGACCTATTGGGCCTAGTAACAGAGCAAAATAAAGCCATTCTACGATCAGTAATATAATACTCCGGAGTAAAAAATAAAAAACAGAACTGTAAAAGCACGAGCAGCATGTCTATACGTGAGAAGACAACCAAGTCACGTTCTCCGGGTGGCCGCCGGCGGCAATGACTGCTATTACCATGGCCATGGACAACATTGAGAGCAAACCTACAGCTATGACACAGCTACGAAAGGACATCACATAATCGATAAAAGCGGCTTCGGACAAACGACGTCCACTCGAATCTCGATCACCAGCCAACAAAAAAACGGGAACCCCCACTTACCCGGCGGAGTAAAAACAGCTGCCTAACATGCGCCGCACGACGAATCATACCTAACATAAGACTAAACCTACTCATCGAAACCTCAACAATCACCGTCTGGCGGAACATTCAACGCACCATTTGTCACTTCGGCCGACATGTACCACAAACAGCAATACCAAGTACAGGTCCGATACCGGCACCAAATGTATATACCAAATGCGTATGCAATGAAGGTACGGATACGCGTAACATAGGTGCTGGTACTGAGAAAACGATCAGTTTCTCTGGAATATTACCTCACACGGCTTTCGGCTTGACGCCTTGAAAGCGCCCTTTGCTCTCCATGTTTCCTCATCTGCGCAAGTTAAGCCACTTTTAACACCGTCTGGGCATGTTGTCTTGCTAGCACTTTTCACCTTCTCGAACAATCTCACATTGCCCATAAACAAACTCCCATTGGCCCAATCCTCCCATAACTCTGTTACTGCTGCAAACAATCACCCAACACGATCAACAGCTTGAAGCATTTCGTGATTTTCTCTCCAAAAACGTACGCGCTATTCTAAACGGGCTACATAAAAAAATATTATAAATATAATCGTATAAGTTACAGGAACACTTTATCTCTTCTGTTGTGTAGAAGACGTTTTAGGGGAATTTAGGTCCAAAAAAGCTTTAAAAAAGATTGTCAACCCTTTGTTGCTTTAAAAACCTCGCATTTCCCCGGTTCGGCAAAGCTACCATGCGCATACACTCCGCAGTGAAAACAACATAAGCAGGGCGAGATGCATGGATAATTCACCAAGACAGCAAAATATGGAAGCGTTTTGGTGTTGAATAGGATGAAAATTATCGCGCAGTGCAGAACAAGCCCATTCCCTCTCTGGCCCTACACGAGTACTAGGTGCTATTAATAGGTACAGTATCGGGTCTAGGATACTACAGCGCGGGTAACAATGTAACAACCCGGGTAGGAACATTCTGCCTATGGAGGCAGGAGGCCCCACAAATCCGGACGGAATTGTAAGGACCGTTGGCGTAAACATTTCCGTTCGGAGAGTGTAAGAGCTTGTGTACATTTTACCAAAATCCAGGGTGAGCAAGCACTCCTGACACCCACAAAGCAAAAAAAAAACTGTACAAGGACGCGTACTTTCTTTCAAGTATGACATCCACATACCGTTGTTGCAACAGAAAATAGCAAGGCGTGCATACAATATGGCGGAGGGACGCACCTATCGACAGAATTTTCCGGAAGGCCGTGGTCGTATCGAGCTGAACAGTCGGGTCCAGGCTCTGGACGCCGATCACGAGGCTGGGCAACTGGTCCAGCTGGCCAAGGGAGAAGACAGGAAAGCGAGGAAGAGGGAAAAAGGAAAAGGTGGTCGAGTAAGAACGAAAACGAATGCGGCTGAGCGTAGACGAAGGAAAAGGTTGTGGAGAAACAAGAAACGAAATGGGTGTCGATCAAGAGAGAACATAGTTAAAAGTTGTTGAGAGGGACAAGAAAGCAAATGGTACTTGAGAGATAAAGAAGAAAGAAGAAGGAAGAAAGAAGAAAGGAAAAGGTGGTCGGGAGAGGAAGGAAAAGGTTGAAGGGAACAAAAAGGAGGCCCAGAAAAGAGGCGAAAACATAGATAAGGGAAACGAAAGGACAAGGCGATCGAGAAAAGAGAAGGGGAAAGGCGGGCGAGAGAGAAGAAAGGAGAACGGGGTCGAGAAAGAAAAAGGCAAAAGGTGGTGAGGAGAGGGCAAGAGGGAAAATAACGAGAGCGGACGATGCGTGAACAAACGAAAACCTATATTACTGCTTTACTGAAACAACATTGCAATATTCCGTGTAGTAGTGTTGTTTGAGACGTGTAAACCATATATATGCAAGGTAAAGGGTAACCGCGCCATTTCGTTATTTCCCTAGTTCTGACCATTTAGAGGATAAAGTGCGAGGTACATCAGTACGAGGACAGCAAACAGGAAAAAAACTACTGCTGTACGTACGTGGACCCGTCATAGTATGGCCGCAATTCAGAAGCTTATATCGTACTATTAATAGCAGTGGCCTCACGAAAAAAAATACTAACTCCAGGGCCTTTATTAATACTAGTAATAATACGCATTGCCGCAGCTGTACTTGAAGCTCAATAAGGATGAATTTAGGACAACTTGCTTGGGGTACAAAACTACCAGGTACACACATACCGGCAAATACGCCCATTGGATGTTGAGATACAAATACGAGTACAGAGTACGATTAGTAGTCCGTGGGTCAAATTTGAAAGACTGACAACGGCAAAAAAAGGCCGTGGGGCTAAACACTGAACTATTTAGTATTCGAGGCTACCGACGTATACCAGGTACACGGTATTGGGCATGCCGCCACCATATGATACCAGTACAGCAGTACTACCGGCCAACGTGCACTTCTATTGAGCGACAGCATCCGACGAGTGCAGTATAATCGCACAGACAGACATCTTCAGCTTGACGCAAACCCCGATAAGAGCATGTCCAAGTAATGGAATGATAATATAAATAATAGAAATGTTTTCGTGGAGTTAGTTGAGCTTTCGGTTTCCGATGTACGAGATCGCAGCCATAATTCGAAAAGTTCAAGTGTGCGACCAACACGTTGAAAATGGTATATATGAAGTGTGTACTTAGGAGGGACAAAACAAAAAAGGGTACTCTGTACTCGAGAACCAGAAGACCAAAATGCTTTACGATTGCGCAAACTAATACCGTAACACAGCAGTCCAACTTCTCCCATAAAACCACCAGTAGCGCTGTACCTGTACTTTTACTACGTCCTTCTCTTCTTGACTATTACTAGTGACCTCAAGTAATGTCTGGCTGTACTGGCATGTAACTCGGAAGGAAAGAAAAAGCGGTAGGCGGTATGTCACATTTGCTCCAGCACGCAAACACTAATATTGCCAGTACTTTTAGCATACATAAATGTGCGCCACATTACAACTTTCATCGCGGCTTGTATAACTGACAAAAACTTGATTTCCAACGAGGCGTGACCACCATCGTCAGTGCCAGTGCCAATGCCAATGACAATGAGGACACAACAAAGCCCACGCGAAATGAGGCCATTTTCTAAGCCTCTTTATAGCGGTAGTGGTCAGGAGTGGGGATAGGTGGCGCATAAACGGAGAAAACAATAATTCCCCATCATGCGAGGACTTGTCTTAGACGGAGCATATTTACCAGATATTTACAACCATGGACTATGGACTGCGGAACAGCCCAAACCCTATCACTGATGTGCTTCGTGTTTTAAGCTTGAAACGCTTGAAATGGGGTGCTCAATAGACCGTACCGCCATTTATATGTGAAATCTACCCTCATCCCACCCGCACCAGATCCCACTTGGCACCCTGCTTCTACGCTTCCACGTAGTTGGTGCACAACTATAGGGTTTGTTGAGGCTGGCGTTAGGGTTTGTTGAGGCTGGCGTTAGGGTTTGTTGGGGCTGGCGTTAGGGTTTGTTGGGGCTGGGGTTAGAATTTTTGGAATAGCGTGCATATGGACTGCAGCTACGAGCCGCAAGCCATGGACTGCTGTACAAATTCATAGTTGCTCTTGTTGTTTGACAAAAATAACATTCTTCACGACCGTATGTGCACCTCCAACTCACGGCCCCGGTACCCGGTATTATGTCCTGGTCTGGCCATAAATATAAGAACAGTTGTGACGTAAATATCCAGAACAAAACGGTTCTTCTGTTGCCGTACTACATGACATGATGCAGGAGCAAGTAGGATGTTACCACGAGGAGGCCACACCCACCTTCGACCATCACGTGCCACAAGCAGCACCCTCACAAGTGTGCTCGTGGTGGCGGTGGGTAGGGGTGTTTGGTTGTGTTAGTAGTCGACGTCATACGCGAAGTGGTGTTCTGTTTGTGATCGAGCGAGAGGATATTGTCCACATATACCAGGAGGAGCCCACACACCCATACCCAACCACCACGCAAAAGTCTCGAGCAGCTGAGCAACAGCAATTGTGTTGTTGGTAGCAATAGGGGTGTTTAGTTGTGTTCATGATCCCAAGGCTGAACCACTACCAGGTACCATTTACTACTGCCCGCGGTACAGTTCGGGTCCCCCAATAAGGCGGTCCGAGGAAGGCGGTACCCTGATAAAAAGCCTTCAAAATCGCCTGGCGCCACTGGGGAACCGCACTCATAACCTTGAGTGAACAAGGAAGCTTCCCCCCCCCAAAGCAGTCATATTTATTGCTGTGGCACACCACCGTTGTTCCTAGTGACCCCCCCCGCCAAAAACGAACACAAAATGTCACGATTCCTGGCATTTTGAAAATCTGAAATGTCTCGTTAAAAAAAACATATTTCTTTTCTGGTCATATTCCTCACGATTCCTGACATTTTCAAAATCGAAACGTCTCGTTTAAAAAAACACGTTTCTTCGTCGTCTATTCCTCGCGATTCCTGACATTATGATATCTGAAATGTCACGTGTAAAAAAAACGCGTGTTTTTTTCGTCAGGAATCCTGACAGTAGTAACTTGAAGAAAAAATTTAAACGATTGATGTCCGGACTTCTGGCAAACGTCACGATTCGCGAAAATTCCCTTTTTTTGAAACGATTCCTGACAAATGGGTTTGACAAAATATCACGAATCCCGACGGTAAAATACGATATGTTACGTTTCGAGACATGTACACTCAAAACGCAACAGACATTTTCGGCGTTTCCTGTGGGCAGTCGCTCATGGTCCGCAGTACCTCGTCTTTCCTCGCAATCGGCACGCTTAGAAGGGCCTGCCATGCCCCATATGTGCCCCCACCGGCCTTGGGTATCCTCTCTCGGTGGCAGTGGGGTGTAGAGTGGTTTTGCGTGTCTTGATCAGGCGCATTTTCTATTTTCAAGAGGTGTGACATTTGTCATAAATGAATCGTGATTATGAGTCGTTATGACCAAATCTAGAAAAAACAGTCACGATTCGTGATTTTTTCGTCACACATCGCGACATGAACAATCAGGGTTCCTGACAAACATGTCACGATTCCTGGCATTGTTTGTTCTAGGAACGCCTCTTTTAGAGATCCCTATCGTATCCCTATCGTATCCTATATATAATACAGTAAAAGGAGGGTGACCAATTAGGCGGTTGTCACGGTCCTCATACGAGTACCACAACTCAGAACTGCGAGTAATAAAAAATAATAAATGGCTCGCATTATTGGAAACAAAACAAAAATCTAAAAATGTAGATACCATTACACGACAGCAGCATCACTGCTGTGTGCACCAAATGCTTTGGGGGCTATTGAATAAAAAAAACACATGAGGGAAAGACAACCAAACTGTAAAACGGGCGAAAAAAACGGGAAAACGGCAAAAAAAAACGATAAAAAACGAAAAAAAAAAGACGTCGATACGGTATTAACAAGTGCTCCGATGAATTAAGCACTTTGGACTTGAGACGTCACAGAGCAGATAACCGCCCCTTGTCCCACACGTCTGCCTGGTACATAGTCTACAAGGGTGTGCGAATGATATCATATGCACGATGTATCATGAATGATGATCGTACGGCATCAATGATATCATTACAGGTACATCGCCACAACAGGTAGCAGCAAGGCAGCAACAGCCGACGTTGGTGAAAGCTAAAAAGTATCAACAGCTTCCGATATATTTTTCGCGAATCCTGTACTAAAAATGGTACGAATAATTACTCGTAAATCGTTCGCTGAACCAAAATCCCCAAGCACGTGAACGAGCGGCCACGCATTCGAAAAGACAAAAGAAAGGAACGACATGCCGGTGCTTTCCAACTGTTCCAGACTGCTGTCGCCTACAGCAGCAGTACATGTTTTCTTACCTGCCCTTCTATGAGATGTACTGGTACTGCTGTACGCAAGAAAAGTATCCACACTGCACACTGCTGCTACTGCATTTTTTGGGTTATTCCATGACCAGGTACCGGTACCTGGTACTGCTGCTGTATCCAGTTAGTAGATACCTGGTATGCCCTCTCTGTACGCAGTACGATTGAAGAGAGGAAAACAACCACTGCTGTCGCAAAACTGAGGCGAGTTTCGGGTTTTCATACCGTATCCCATATGTTTTCATGCATGCCCTGGACACGAGTAGGCGGCTAACACCAAACAAAACAAAAACACCAAACTTCGGTTTTATCATCGCTCACCCTCATGTTAGCGGGGTCGGTAGTCGCCGCGTTGCCCGCAGCGGGAGCGCTGCCCTCGGGTATACTTCCGAACGTGAAGCCCCCCGGGTTGTCCCCGGCGGCGCCCTTTCGTCTGCGCTGGTTCAAGCGTTCTTCCTTCTTTTCTTTGCGGATCTGGACCTGGGTCTCGCTGCGGCCTCTGCGGGCCTCATCTCTCCCAACACCTGCCTTGAACAATTTCGCGCGCTGAGACACCAAGGGATACAGAAATTCATGGGAGAAGGACGGGAAGGAGAGGGGAGACAAGTCAACCAGCGAGGGGTATGATTAATGGAGGGTTTGCGAAACAGGATACTGCTGTCGGCTTGATGCCTTCTACGCGAGGTATAATGGGAGGTGGGGGACGAGACAAGCCGGGCCGAAAGAGGCCAGGGAAAAGGCAAAAAAAGATGCTGAATGAACTATAGACGTTTTTCGAAAAATGCCCGGCTCAAAAATGTTGTGAGAGGGAAAAAAGAAAAAGTTGTATGGTGCGTAGGCTCTGTTGATCGCGGGGGGTACATATGTTGGTGACTGGCCTCTATATTCACTGGGGTCTGGCGGTGAGTGGAGCCGTACTCGATGGGGGAGTTAACGGAGCGTAGGAAAAGCGCTTTTGCGGCTTGAGATATGAGCAATAGGCATAGATTGCCGTAGGGGTATTCTGTATTGGGCGTATAGCCCGCGGGGGATCGTGTGTTCCCATCGGCCGTTTTGTACATAATAAGTTTGGGCGTTCCCTATATTCGCACTCTTTGTTCGCTATGTATCTGCGGTCCGAGACCGCAGACACAACAAAGGCAAACGACAATGTAGTGCAACAGGCCTTTGGGTCGAGCTCTCGGCTACGCACCGACAAAAACACGCGAGGTTGGCGGCCTCGGCGGCACGCTACGGCCAAATAGCGTGCAGATACGAGTACAGCTAACATTGGCAGAGAGGGTTGATGTGTCGGACGCATGACCAGAGAGCCCACGCCAAAAAAAGTCATGCTTCGCCTTGAGCTGCTTTCATTGAAAGCAAAAAAAGGCGCACTCTCACTGCCTGCGGCTTGATATAAAAAAATAAGCATAACAAGCGAAGGGAACTTTCGAGGACCTCTTTAGGATTCCGAAGTGGGTAAGGTCGCCGTTCTCAGCCCGAGGCATCCATCTAAGGGAACCATCCGTGAAAGGACCTCATCAACTTGCAAAAATACGGTTGGGGCTTAATCCGGGGCTCAAGCCACGCGGCGCACCGATTTTATTTGGGTAAAAACTAGAGCTGAGGCCATCTCTGGGGTTTACGATACCAGGTGGTTCCTCTACCCTAAAACTGGTAGGGCATCGCAAAGGGTACACGCTAACGCCCTTCAAAAAAGGCAGCCGCCGGTACTCGGGCAGGCTGAACCATGATCTACCAACGCTTCCATGCCTCTGCCGAGGGTCAAGCGCACGGCGTGCGTGGATTCAGGGCTACCCCGAGACGCGGCTGTTATTCGGACTTTCCACATCCCACGACGCCTCACCTCTGCCTCCTTGTCCTTCCCCATATAGCTGGCCATGGTGACCCAAGTTTCGGTATCTGCGACGCGAAAAGAAGAACGCAACGCGACACGCCCGCAAAGCGTGGAGGAGTCTTATTCGCTGCGGGTAGGGTAGATCTGGGCGAGGCGCAGTCCTTCGCGAGCGCGTTGACGAGTCGTGTCCTCGGCGAGGTGATGGCGAACTTCCAGCCAATTATTCAAAATGCAAAATACCATACCAGGGGATGCTGCAAAAACATGTAACGTTTCGCGATTTTCATTTGGCCAATCACGAGCCCGGGGTTTTCGCGGGCTTGGAAAGTTGATCTGCTTCCCGTTTCCCGTTTCTTTTCTTATTTTTTTCCCGGGATGGATCCGCGATCTGCAAGCTCGGCGGCGCTCCAACGGCGAGAGGATCAGTTTGTATCAGCGCTCAGCGACCGACGTGCAACGACCAACATTGCATATACCCTCGCACAAACACTGATACACGACAGTAGTACGCCTATCGTATAATATTTTTTCTGCGCTGTCGGGGCCTACGTGATATCTGCTGTTGGTTGTTGCTCATAGTCTAGTCTACATTATTAAGGGGGACCGCGGACGGGGAGACTTCGATGATAGCACCACGAAGCAAACAAAACCAATGCTCCGAGGAATGAAATGACAAAATGCGCTGTGCTGCTTACTATAATGTATGAGCACGCATTGCTCTGCTTTATCGACTCACTATACTGTATGGAGTCATAGTGTATTGACAAGATGTATGATGTGAGAATCATATGGATGACGGGCCACCCACGATCACCCACCTCGGGGGGCACCTTGTTCATCCCGCGATACGGGCGACACAGGTATTATAGTAGCACGTCCATTGGAAACGATTGGGGGAATGCTCAACAGCATGTCCATTGGAAACGGGGGGAATGCTCAACGTCAACAACTTGCGAAAGAAGAATCGGGGTGGGGCATTTGGGAGAGAGCCTACGCTAATGGTACCTGTTGTTGTATACCTCTTCTTTCGTGTCCATCCCCCGACACCTCCCGATTTGTTTGCCTGTCATGTGGCGACGATTCTTCGTATTAACATGAAAATGAAAGCACGGGTGTGTAGCCAGGGTCTCCGAACCACTGAAAAAACTACGTGTACATACCTGACACACTTTGTTAGTTTGGATCGTCACAGCACGACGATTCCAAAAGTTGTTGTAGAGAGAGGGCTGCGCATACATTCATTCGTAGGCATTGTTATTATTTATGCAATTCATCTCATCATGAGAGGAGAGCTCCAGTACTCCGCTCTTGCTCCTTCTCTCCTCTCTGTCCTCTAATACAACGAAGATAAGAACACTCGTCAGACCGCGAGGCGGTCAGGGCATCCAGGCTTGGGCTCTACGAACACTTCTTATGTATTATCTCCTCTCGAGCAATAATAGGGAACCAATCAGTATAGTCTAGACTAGCCCCACAGAGGGTCTCTTCTCAATAATAGAGTCGTTCTACGGTATCCCTCCCAACCTTTCTTTAACGACATCGCCGGTTTTAAAACCAGCTCCAGACCGTATCTCCTGAATTACGGCGCCATTTGCCACCCTCCCCGACGTCGTCGTTTGGTAGTCCTTTGCAATCAAGAAAATATATTAAGATACGATTTGTTTCATAGCATCCTCCCTCCTGTCGAGCACCCATGAAACGTTCGTTAAACAAAACCGCTGGTTTGGGGGCGGGCTATCGTAGAATCAGCCAACAATGCATTTATTTATTATCTTCTATGCAATGCATACTCTATATACTCGTTGTTCACTCTAAATCTGGTATATGGGAAGATGCTGCATCTACTTATCAATGTTATGTTTTGCTGCTGCTGCCTGCCGTGAATTATTTCCCGGTAGAGGAGGGAGTCGTGTACCTCTATTTAGTAATTAATAGTCAACACGTTAGTAGTGTTCTTTATGGCGGGAAATCGGCTCAAAACCCTTGTCGCGGCCGAGATGTTTTGCTGCTGCTGCCACCGTACACTGCTGACATACTACGTAAATACTTCAAGTATGGCAACTGCAGCAGCAGGGATCCCAGGAATGACTGTTCGCGCAGCGGGAAGCAGTTTATCTGCGAGTACTTAGAGCTAAGAAGCTTGAAAGAATAAAGAGGGACACCGACCGACATTTTTGTTTGGCAGATGAAGAGGGATGAAGAGGGATGAAGAGGTGGAATCAGGACAACATATTACGGGGGGCTTGCTTTCGGTGCATTGGGTGCATTCAGGTGTTTGTTTGACGCAAGTTTAAGCTTATTATGCGTATGAACTCAGTCGTCTTCCTGTTTCGCTTCGTCATCGTTTTTTGTTGTTGACGATTAATATGCACTACAGGTATATATTGTCGGATGGCAAAAGTGTAAGTACTATTTAACTCGGTTTCTCTCTTTGTTGCAAACACATATATATATGGGCCCATGTACCAACCCGAATGTACAACGATGCTGACTCCAAGCTCCTGCTGAGCTCAGGAGCGTAGGCGTGGGTTACGCGATAAGTCGCGAAGACACCACCCTGTCGTCTTATGACATGTACCCTTGCATGTAAATTCGAAGAAGACAAGCTTCTCGCAGAAAAATGTGCTGGATTGTACGTATCATGTAGGTAAGAAAAAACTGTGATGACTCTGCATCGAAACATTGACATCATATTTTTTTGACGCTCCGCGTCAAAAGAGTTTATTTTTAGCCATAGGAGGTACGGCCATGAAAGTGCGGCCGATTTTTCAATGGGTTAAAGAAAACATGTTTTTCTCTCGTTTTCGTGAGAAACGCGACAGATCTGCAAGGCGCAGTGGATTGATCACAGCCACAGACAGACGGGGAAGCTGATGTCACATTGCATCCCGACGTTATGGGAGATAAAGCCTCAACCGAACACCACCCGAAATATCAACGTTCGCCGATCGTAAAGTCAAGGAACAACCACTATGAGCGATGGTAGGGACGAAGAAAAATGTGCCTCCGACGGCGCCTCGTCCCCGCATCAGAAAGGGCCACCGATTATAAATAGCTGCCTGTCTAACAGCTCCAAGAAGATAGATTTTGGGCGCGTTCACGATGAAAATTCAATGTCCACTATCGCAATAGCCACGCAAGCCCATTCATTGTCTTTAGCAGCATTCATGCAGACAGCACACAGGGATACCCATGGACCACCCCATAGCAGGTCGCCGTCGGTTGCCCCAATGTTAACCACGGATGGCATACCGTGGCCACGTGGTATGGGGCATCCGACCAATGTAGATCATTAGCGGGAGGTCGCCCAGCGTCGTCAAAAATATCGGAAGTCATAATATCAGCTAGCTGAACAGGGGTCATCACACCCGTGAAAAATATCTCACTTTCCCCCGCCGCGTGCTCTACCGTATCGCAACCGCTGCGTGCTCGAACGTCTAGATCCAAGTGCGGGCAACCGTGTTGTGCCGAGCATCATGCCCTCTCCGTTGACGAGACTTGCCAGCGTTTAGGAAGGGGTGCCCCGGTTTGAAGAAACTCTTCACAAAAAAAAACGATTAAGCATCACACGTCGTAACATCACATGGTAGCATCACTCCATGTTAAATATACACGCAGACAATTCTAGGAGACATTATCTAAAGATTTTTGCCAGGATCATTCACACCGGAGAAAACACAACTCTAGGAGGCATGTCTCAAGGTTTCCCAGGGTCATTCGCGCCGGAGAAAACTCAGCCATCTTCGTCCGTAATTAAACAGCGAAGACAGCCACAAGGCCTGCAGGCCGGAAACAAAGCCACGGGGGATAGTGACACTTTCAGTAAAAACATATCATACTCCTGCAGGCATGTAAAAGCAATCAAGTTCCGCCAAGGTTCATCGTTGACACACCGCCGACATGCGAGTAGCACGCCTTGCTACAAAAAGGGTGAAACAAAGTTGTCAGCAAATGTTTCGCTCGAAACGAAGCCTTCGAAAAAACTTGAAGGCAAACCGGCAGAAGAACAGTACTAAGATCCCAAATCCTCGAGCTATTAGGCTCCCAGAGCCTTAAGCGCCTCCTTGCTGTGAGCGGCGCCATCGAGGAGGTTGTCGTACATGCTAGTGACCACGCCATTCTTGTCCAAGACGTACGTGACGCGGCCGTCGATGGTACCGAATACGGCACCCTTCACCTTCCACTCTTTGCGCACCTGGTAATGGAGGGCAATAAATGCACAATTTCTAGGGCTGTAAATTCGATTACTTGATATTTCCGACTAGTTATTAGTCGGCTAGGTACTCAGTTTGTTGCGGTAATTTGCGCAGTTACGCGGCTTTGAATCTGACTGGCTCGGTTGTGGCTCGACGTCAGTAATAGTTGACTTTCATTTTGCCATCAAATCAATAGCTAGCCGTGAAAACAGCCGACCAACAATTGCGAAATCGTGTATGCGACAATATCCGTGCCACTTATCATGTACTACCGAGGCGCAAAAAACGAGCTTGTACACGCAGTTTTACAGGGGTCCCTTGGTCCGTGCCCCTGCGCGGGCGGCGTACAGTCGCTGTCTTTTCACGACGCGGCATGGCAGTCCCCGTCGTACCCGTCGTGCTACGGTGTGTGCCATGGTGTATCATGATATTGCCATGAGCTTTAATGGTATCGTCATGGCACTGCCATTGGCACTCATGGCACAATCATGACACTGCCATGAGCTCCCACGGAAATGCCGCCCATGGTGATACCATGGGCGTCATGACACTTCATGGGCGTTAATGGGATTTCACGAGCTGTCATGTGTTTTTACGGCAACGCCAAGGCAGTTCCATGGGATTTCATGCCATGAGCTGCCATTGCATGGCATGATTTTGTTCATGGGCATTGCCATGAAAATGTACCATGGCCCTGCCATGGAACTGCCATTGCCACGCTACAGCACTCCGAACTCTAAACCTAACCACAAACCCATGACAGCGTTTCCTTGTGGTGTCACGGTCCTTCGTCGCACTGCCGCCTGCCATGGTCGTGGCATTGCCGCGACGGCCCATGGCAGTGTCATGGCAATGCCATGGAAATGTCAAACAAAGTACACCATTGCCCTGCGGTGAATCTGTTCGTGTGTTTTCAAGTGTGTTCCACACGTTCCGGACGACTCTTCTGCCCATTCAGCCTGAATCCGATCAAAAACGAAACAACGAAGCTGGTTGACAGCTCCGTTTTAGCCCGCTGCGTGTTACACTATGTGTGCTACGCAGACAACGCGGTGATGCAGACACAACTTGTATCACGTGTACGAATACGAGTTGGACTACAAGAACAGCAGTGACTCGCGCGCCTAATGCAAGGCGCGAAACTGGTGCATATACATACACAGTCATAGCCGAAATATCGAGGAAGCGCAGAGAATAGCGCACGACACCATCCATCCGGGAAACTGGCTTTGCGCTTTCCTTTGGCCGACGCAATTCGATACTTCATCGAGGTGTGAAAAAATATCACCACTAGCATTCATACTTGCTGTAGCGTGTGGCGCGTGGACCAAACCCTGGAAAGGGAAAAGATATGCTACTACGGTCGAGGTCAGCGCTTTCTCCGGTAGTCTCGTGTGCAATGACAGACGTTAGCTTTGAAACGCGCCGTGTATCAACCGCTGCTGTCTCTAGTCTTGAAATGCTAACTACACTGCCATCCTTCGACACTGCAGGGAGTGCGGCGTAACTCGCCACCAAGCACTGCGAAACATTGTAATGCAGTACGTTAGATGTTATCTCCTCATCGGCAGCGCAGTAGCGGGCTAGCCGAGTGTTACGTAATCACGTGAAATTGCGTATACGCTCATGTTGTAGTTTGCACACGCGCAGAATGAAATGGAGGGTGCGCAATTTCTCAATTTCGAAAGTTCGAGTTTCGATACTTGAAGCATTAAAAATATATTAGAGGACCATATCTGAACTATTTAAGGAGGCCTGTAGCCAACGTCATGTGAAGAAATTTAAAAGCCGCTCGGCTGGCGAGGCGAGCCACTCACCTTGGCAAAATCGAATAACCAAGCTAATCTGCAGCAGGACGACTAAACGATTCATACGTAAACACGTAGATTGTCGGTTGTGCTTCACAGCTCACGTTGTTGTGACAAAAAGGTACTGATAGAAGGTACTCCGGAGTATGTACGTGAACCAAATCAGCGCGCAAAATCCTACCTGGTATTTTCAAACAGAGCATCTGGCACCTCACCTTGCCCCCGATGTCTGACAAGAGCGTCATGCTCAGGCCATTCTCCGCAACAAACGCGGTGTGGTCAGCGTCACTGCTGATGCCGATCACCTCCGCCCCGAGCTTCTTGAACTGAGCGAGGTCAGCCTGGAACGCCTGCGCTTCCTTGGTGCATCCTGGGGTGCTGTCCTTGGGGTAGAAGAACACCTGAAAAGGAAATGGGAACCGGATCACAAAAAAAGTTCGTAAACTCAACTCCACCCAAAAACTTACGAGAAGGTAACGCGTAAACGACGTCGCGCACAAGAGTACCAGCCAGGCACAGCAGTACATGTTTTGGCTATTTTGAACTTTTTAGACACCGACAATGTTCAAGTTGCCCCTGGAAATGGTTGACAAATTCCTCACAATGTTGGTCAGCTCATATGTCCATAACGAATGCACACTGGAGGCTGTGTACTCGTGAGCAATTCTATTTCCCGTGGTTCTTCCTTCCCATGTCGTGCAGTTATCCTCAAGAAGCGTTACCCGTGTGGGTTGCGGGATACCAGGTACCTACATATGTTCGCCTGTACATGTCGGGTGTTGGTGGTTCACCGAGTATATGTCGGTCACCTGACACCTAGTGACTCTCATCAGTAGACGACGACAAATCCGGTTGGTCGACGATTTACGTTGGCTAGAACTACCAGGCATGCACATGTGATATGTGACACGATGTAGGAAGGGGAATGTCTTCGTGCGCCCGTTTCTGTGTTGTTTTCCCACAGCGTCGGGCTGAGCGGAGACATAGTTGTGCGTGTGTGGCTCACCTTAAACCGCTCACTCTTCCTTGTTTATTCACACTTCTACTTTCCAGCTTCTGGACAGGCCGTGGTCACAGGTGTCGTCCCCTCTCCCCCCCGGTCATTTCCTTTAATTTTTATCGCGCATAGGGTTCAGCAATCCCACTGCTCGTCGAATTTTCATTGAGTATTGCTAACTCACGCTCTTGCGCTTTCCACAAGTCAATTTGTGCACAAGAAAAAGTCCCTACGAATTTACACGAGTATGCACTCGGGGCGACTCGAACTCACGAAACTGACTTATTCCAGGCTGGAGGATAACGTGATACGCCACCGGAGCGACCGGTTACTATCGACACCCAGCACATCCAGTGTCTGCGCCTCTTCTTCATTCTAGAGATACACGCTGTGGTCACAAACTACGAGACAGATACATACCTGGTACGTGGCAACTACGTATTGACATAGCACGTCAGACGGCGAATGTAGTGCTCTCTCGCATCGTCGTAGTTATGTACTTATTTTTCGTTACCGTGGCTACATAGCTCAAGGCTACAGACGGCAAGCAAGGCAGCGTTCGAGCTGATGTCGACTCCGGCGATAAAAAGTACTGGGGTAGAAATGGAACCAGGCAATTCGTTTCTACAGAAAAATTGCAATCCGTGTATACCGGTAGGTCGCGGATATTCACAGGCGCCAAGCACTGGCTATCGCGATCAGCTTATCAGGAGCAGTCCAACGCTACAGCAGGCTGGGTAGCCCTTCGGGGTGGGTAATGATCCTCTGGATTTGTGTGCTTAATATTAATCTACAGCTGTAGCTCATATCCTGAGCCTTTTTCTAACGGAGGGTCCTCAGTACGCACAAGTTCACGGCTTGGCGAAGACAGCAGTATACCTGGTATGGTGATATAACAGGACAGCGGTCGTGCTACTGCTGGCATAAACAGGGCGGTTGTACCTACAGCTACTATTAATAGTACAGCAGTATTATTAATGATACTAATGATACATTACCCCAGACAGTTGATAAGCTTCGATTCATGCGCTCCTTTGAGTATACGATCATGATCGCTCGCAAGAATTTACACATGAAAAAAATAAAAAATGACCCCAGCCATTCAAAGCGAGCATCAACGAATACATTGCAATGAAAAGTTGTGCACTGCCCTCTCACCACAACGCTCTTCTTCTTCTTGAAGCTGCTAAGGGACACCGGCTTGTTGTTCTGGTTCATGAGGCTGAAGTCCGGCGGCGCTTGGCCAACAGACACCATTCGAAGCGCCGTCGAGCTAACACCCTGACCAAACGGATGAAGAGTACGTACACGTTGGCATATCAAATGCATGTTCTCGTGCCAGCTTGTGCATGCGCTGGCCTGTCTGACTGTGCGATGAAAAAACATAACCAAAACGTCATTGTACCGCCACTGCTCCACGTGTTGCGCAACGGCCGCGAAGGAGATAGAAACAAAGCTATAGCGAACCGCAGCCAAGAGCAAAATGCTCACTCCATGACAGGTATTGACGTGCGCTCGACTTTGAGCTGACCATGCACCCACCTGTATAGACCCGGAAGGTCGCAGGCTGGCTCGGGCGGCCAACGCCTGAGCAGGAACAAAGGCGCCAGCATGGCGCGCGAAAGCCAGCGCCGCGCATCCAACAATTTTCATGGCGTTCATGGTTCGCTTGGAACTGACGTTGAAGATATGGGGTGAAACTGCGCAAAAAGGTCAGTGGGTCAGGTTGATCGTGGCGTCGGACTGCTGTCGTGACGGAGCTTCCAGCTACAGAGGTGAGCGCTAACAGGTAAAGTAGATAGAACCAGAACGCCATCAAAATCGGAACTCCTGTAATAGTTCCCCGACTCCAAAAAGCCTTCATACTGCAAACCCTCCGTGTACACTGCGTGCGCTCGAATACGCGATAAAGAAAAGGTGCTCTGCTTGGGTCCAAACAACTGCGAGGATGTTTCGCGCTTTCACTATCGTCGTGGCGCTGGCACCTGTCCATGCGTTCATCACACCAAGCGTTGCCCGAGCCGTCAGTGTCAGCAATTGTGAGGTCAGTTCACGACTCATGTTTTTTTCGCTTGCATGATAGCCTGCTGGCAAGACGTACGACGGCAGGCCTACGCAGTACTACGCAGTACGTGCGTGTTCCTGTAGGGTCCGATGATGCGGTCATGAAACACACCCTTCGCATCCACGGATTCGTGTACGATTGCCGCAAGGGAACCCAAACGTAGGTGCTGCCTGGCCTCGCGCATTGGAATGCGATAGCATCACTGTGACAAGTCATTTTGCTGACCAAGATGGCTAGATACTGAATTGCGGATACATGGATACATGAACAGTACAACATGAAGCAGTCCTCTCAGCCATGACTAATTACATACCAGGTACGAAGTACCAGGTATGACACATAAGATGACACCGTTCCTATTACCGGTACATAGGTTGCACTGCTCCTGCGATGTGCAAGCCGGAGCGCCTGCTGTGTAGAAACATGCTGGTAATAGAATTGGTAACATCAACCCAGTCGCGCGAAACCATCACGGGTTGAATGTTTCGTCATTCATCACTCGACACCTCAATTAGTTAAATGTATCATATTGATTCGGTGCTCCTCGCACCAGCATGTACCGCCGTTGACGACGGAAACCAAGAAACGAAACGCGGCCGGACTGAGTTTGATCAAGCAAATACAACACACCAACACCATGATATCTTTCTGTTTCACCTCAACGTACGTCGATATATTCTGTGCGTCCCGTGATCAGCGCAATGGGCGCTCGATCATGCGCAAAATGGCAAACACCTGCAACGTGTAGTCCCGTTTGCCCTCGTCTCGAGCGTGATGCACATGGGGACGTTGCGAGCGGAAGCCGTGGTCGATTCTTCAAGCACTACTCTTAGCAAGGATGCAGGCATACAGACAGACAAACAGAGGAACAAGGGCACACAACCGCCTCACGGCTTAGCCTCTCATTTGGTATTGACACACTCGTCGCTCCCCGTATTGCCCAAAAGTTTCACGCAATACGACCCCTCCAGCAGGTCAAGCTTCAAGCGTCGATAAAGAATACGGAGTATTTGTTTTTCTTTTCCCCATGTTTTTTCGTTTTAGCTACTGCTTCCCTTCCCCACATCTTTTGATTGTAACTAACTATTACCGATAAAGTCAATCGTAATCTTCATCAACATTCCAGCCCTAGGCCATTGGCCGCAGTCCTCCGGCTTCTTTCTCCCTTCCCCTCGCGGCCTGGCGGTCCCTCAGAGCTAGTATATACTGTTATATACTCCTAACTATGGGTGAAATCGCGACCTGAGTGGTCACAGAGATGATCTGCAAGAGGCGTTCTTTGCAGAAAGCGTTTACGCGATAAGGACTATCCGCCCGTCCCTCCGACTATGCTGCCCGCTACATGATCGATCTGTTCGCTGCCTTCTCTCCCGAGGCGCCCAAAGCTTTCCACCGCGAGAGTGGCGAGTTTGTAGCTGCGCTCGTCAAAGGACACCTGTCCCAAACGAGCGTAGTGATTGCGCTTGCTCGCCTCAGAAGTGGAAGCAGCTGATCCGTTTCGGTCCGTGCTACGTGTCCGCATGCGGACCCCCGCTTGTGTTTCCGCGTGCGTGACGTCGAGTAATATCGCTTTGTTGCGATACTCCGATGTATTAGCATCTCGGAGTTCACCCACCTCAATAACAATGTCCATTAGGCCCTGACCCATTTGGTGGGCATAGCGATTGACATAATTGGCTCTATCTACCATAAGCGAAGCCATAAGCTGGAGTGGGCACGTGCCATTAGGATTGTGGGCATTGGGCACAGACGGTGGCAAAACAAGCAAAGATATGCCATAGGTAGCCTATGTCACCCCTAGTTTGGCGTTGGGAACGTTGATAGCCCGGGCAAGATGCCCAGTCGGCATCGGGAACTGCGCCGAATACTTGAACACAGCATCAAAAATGTTATGCACACGATTTAGCATTTTATTAGTTAGCTTGTGTTCACACACCCCGGTTATGTGTTTAGATACATCATATAATACAAAGTAGTAGAAGATGGCCAAACCCTGGTGCCATAGTTCGCTCTTCTGCGCAAAACCGACGAGAAAAACATGAACGGCCCCCCAAAAGGTTGCTTATGGCTACCATATATTAGAGCTACCATATATTAGAGATGATACTTATTGTCAGTAACCATCATGTCACGTGATAACACTTAAAGTCATCTGGTATACATTACAAGTTGCTACTGTATTACGACATTAATACGACAGACAGTTTTCAGTCTGGTAGTTGTCGTTTATCGATGCAGTATTTAGCAAGCAGAAGTCTACGGTTGTTTAAACAACAAGGCTGTTGGGTCTCACCTTGAGGTCTTGTTTCCTTGGGGTCATAGTTTATTTTTTGTTTTCGTTCGTACCGGTTGCCGAGGGTATATTTGTCTTTGAGCTACGAGCAGCGCATCACGTGCACGCCCCTCATGTGATCACTCCACATCTTCATCTCATATTTCCACATCTGAACCTTGCTCATCATCGGCTTTCATCTGCTGAGCAAAGCAAGTCAATCAATGAATATATTGGCTTGGGGTCGCCGAACGACATCATCATCTTCTCTTCTGTATTTTGAGCTCTTCTCCTACAGGCTCACTTAACCGTGGCCTGCGTTTGCCTCAAATCACATGTAGGCTGTGTCTTCATTGGGTCATCCGAAGGCGAGCCTACGAGCGTACACCAGCTACGAGCTGATACACGCCACGTGCCATCTCATATAAAAGAGGTTATAATACCATAACCTAAGCCAAAATTGAGGTTAAATGGCCAAACTGTGGTGCCATAGTTGGCCTTTTTGGACTTGTGCCATTCCGAAAAAGTGGGCACGAAAAAAAACAAACACCAAATGGGTCAGGGCCTCTAATGTCCACGCATAAATCCCTGTTTGCGTAGAAGGGGGCTCCACTTTCCACCTGGTAACGAATGGATGTGCTCTTAAAGATGCCGGAGAGCGCATGCACCAGGGGCTGGCGCTGGTAAACCTCTGCGCCCGACCGATGACATAATCGTGCATACCGTGTATTCTGTCGGCATTTTTATGTTTTGATATTAGACCAACTATTATGGAAATTGAGCGATAAGGTCTGGCGGTAAGTTTTCTAGTTTTGAGGCTCCAGAAATAACTGCATGAGAAATAAGAGGCGTCCATTATGGCCTCTGATTCTCGGGAAGTGGTTTTGTTTCCCCATTTGTCTTTATTTGAATATCTGGCACGTATTCTACGCCGGCGACGTTAACTCGCCACCACTTCTGCTACTGTCGCGCCTGCTGTGGTGCTGCTGTGGTGCTGCTCTGGTGTGGTGCTGCTGCTGTCGCGTGTGTGTGAGGACGAAGCTTTTTCGCACACAGGCACGGTATGCTGTAGTAGTAGATGTGTGTGCGGTTACTTGTTGTGGGAGACATATGACGTGTGCAGCAGCAGATATCATACGAGGTACAGACTGGGCAGTCGTAACATGTGATACTTGTACCAGGCAGTATCCAAAAGTCAACATAATCTCAGTTCTGAGGGTAGAAGAGCTGTTATTTCTGGGCTCAAGAATCACAGGATTCGCTGATTTCTGGCCTCGATTATTTCTGAACCCAGAAGTAACGATGATTTCTGGTCCCATCATTGTTTTGATTTTTGGCGTCGGAGATCCCTGTTAAAGAGAGAAATAATCGCTCAAAATATTTCCTGGGGTATTCCTCAGCTCCAGAGTGACTGGAGCCTGTCCTGTGACCACGGACTTGATTATGCGAGTTAATGTGAGAACAACAACAACAAGGACCAGAAGAACCCAGTCGAATAAAAGTCCAGTCGAAAACGGCCCATGTGGCCATTTCTTACACAGTCGGATTCCGCCAGTCGAAAAAACGGCCCTTTTCGACTAGACTTTTTTCGACTGGCTTCTTCTGGTCCTTCTTCTTATCGTCAGTCGAGTCGATTTTATAGTTTTTGTGCTCTTCCTAGAGGTTGTTCGTGTGAGGGAGTGGAGTACTGTTGTACTGTTGTATGGGAGTGGACCATCGGTTGACAGCTCTGTGCTTCGCGCGTTCCCCGCGAGCAACGCGTGCTTCGCGCGCGACGAAAGCTCGTCCAAGCGGGGTTGATGCCGTTGGACTTTAGCCGAAAGCCGCAACATTTACGTGCGTGGCGCTGCACTCAGCCGAGAGCCGCCTAAGCTAAACCAGGCGCGTACCCGTTGTTGGCAAAATGGCATCGATACCGCGCGCTGCTGTCGTCGTGTGATACAGGAGTCCCGATTTCACTTGTATATGTTTGTGGCGGAGGCATGAAATGCGTCAGCTGTGATATATGCGTGTACCACCGTTGGTTTGTGTTTTTTTTTCTCTGGGGTATTCCTCAGCTCCAGAGTGACTGGAGCCTGTCCTGTGACCACGGACTTGATTATGCGAGTAAATGTGAGAAAACAACAACAACAACAACACGCTGCTGGCGAGCGGAGCTAGGAATGCGCCACGCTGACTTGCAGCGAGAAGCAACAGCAGTGATAGCCAAGCCAGAGTCGGCGCTGTTGTATGTTACTACTGCTGTGTGGTCCCTGGTATGGGTGTGTGGGTGTGTGCTTTCTGGTGGGATGAACGATGCGATGGGTTAAAAAAAGACGTGGAAAACTTTTTCGACTGAGTTTTTCGACTGAGATCCAGTCGAAAAGTAATTTTTTTCGACTGGATCGAATCGGCCAGTCGGAAAACTCAGTCGAAAAAAGTTGAGTCGAAAAAGCTCTTTTTCGACAGTGTAAGGAAGCCCGATTTGGGCTTCAACAGTCGAAAAGGGCTGTTTTCGACTGACAAATCCGACTGTGTAAGAAATACCCTTAGTACATACGTAAACCGCTATACTGAAGAAAAAATAATATCCATTTTCTTACTTTTTCTCGACTTTTTGAAAGACAAAACTTGACTTTGGTGTGGAAAAAATATCTTGCAATATGTGCGGAGATGCTTATCTTGAAGCGGTGCTGGAGAGTTTTCCTTCAAGTTAATGTTTCGGCGGTCCCGAAGAACACAAAGAAGACGAAGAAAGCAAGAAATGCCAAGGAAGGCGCCGGGAAGGTTCTCCGAGAGGAGGGTTTAGGCAGACGTGTACTGGGTGGGGGCTCTGAGAGCGAATTAGGACCTCATGATCAAGTGATTCCAAGACGAATTACTTGCCGAGATGTTTGTAAGTATGTCTACGAATATTACACTGGGCACTGCTTGCTGTTTGTCGTACTGCTGGTGCTGCCTCTGCTGCTGTAGTTGAATTTACACGCACGTAAGAGTGTGCGTGTGGCTGCTGCGTGCTGCTGTTCGAACGAGTGTTGACATTCGGTAACGGCACCTTCATCACAAGGAGATAGAGATTGAACCGGAAAGTGGACTGACTGGGGGCGCAACAATAACAAACAGCTATGAACAATGCGAGTGTGCGTTTCTTGACGTTCGGCGTTCTGTTTCTGCACTTTTACCATATCTATTTTTTATGCAGTCTTATTGTCAGTGATGCAGCGCTTACTTGCAGCTTCTGTTTGCCAATGACATCCTAGATTACAACGGGCATGCGCGAAGCCGCAGGCGGGCATCGTTAATGAAAGGGCGATGTTGTTGGTCGTGTGCCCTGTGCTCTCGTCGGCTTTTTTTAGACGTAGATTTTGCGTTTGTTGCGCTAGATCACGATGACGGAGTTCCGGACCGAGAGGTCAACCGGCCCCTACTGCGCTGGGACGGCCTCGGCCGCGAGAGAGCTGTAATCGTTGTTGTTGCAAAATTATGGTTTCGACGAAAGGTTTGCATACCAATCGGATCTCAAACACAACAATTTGGGCACTTCACAGTCTAGGCGAACGTTTTTTTTGCTCATGACTCTGACGGTCGGAGTTCAAATCGTGACATGCTCTTCGCTTCCCTTTTAATTTTACGAGTATCGTACGCAGACTTTTCCCCCCCATTCCTTTTTGCTTCGCAATCAATCTGATGGCCGGAGTTCGAACCCCGGCATGCCCTCGGTCTACTTGCTTTTTTGTTTTCGTTTTTTTTTGCGTGGTGTATATCGACTCAACGAAGTAGCTCTCGAATGCGTGTCTACCTACTATTAATAGTGCACATAGCTCTCGGACTAGATTTGTTGTTTCCTGAGTGCTGCTTGCTGCTGCTGCACAACGCAGTATCATATGCATGCTTACTTCCACGGCTTGCCGTTTGTCGTCGTACTGCCGCTGCAGCTTGCTGTTGTTTGTTGTATATATACGCACGAGCAGTGCGGCTGCTGTTCTGTTGTATATGCTTCTACTGCTCCTGCTGCTGCCGCCGCCATGAGACGAGTAGTGTAGTGTGCTGCTGCTGTACAAAAGCTACGAAAAACGGGTGTGCGCGTTTCTTGATGTTCGGCGTTCTTTCTACGCACTCGACCATGATTCATTTTGCACCCCTTGGCAGTACGGAATGCCGTTCACGGCTTGTTTTATGCCTATGGCATACTCCACCGTTACGGGCATGCGCGGAGCTGCAGGCGGGCGTCAGCCCGCCTCGGCGAAACCCTCCCTGTACTTCCAAGTATATACCAGCTCGTACAGAATGCAGGTAAAGAGTAGTGCAAATAAGACTGCGCTCCGCGGGTGGCTATACGCCGCCCGCTACGCTCGCTCAAGGAAGTCGAAAATAACAAATGGTGAAGAAGACAGAAGACTTTGATTAATTGGCGCAGGGTGACCTGTGAATGTCAAGGGTTCATTGATGCAGGAAAAACACGACTGCATACAAAATGCACTGTGTATGTATATACATGTCATACTTCGAAGTAAAATGAAATGTATGATATGGTACAGGACACGGAAGGCAAAGACGGTTGTTTTGAAAAAATATTTATTATCGAAAACGGAAATGAAAGCATATTCGTGGAATATCATCTCTACGTGCTTTTGGTGGCATAAAATACGAACGCAGGAGGTGGTTGTACCGTTGACACCTACTTACACCTATGATACCGCTGGGCATGTATCTACCCGCGTAGAGCTTATAAATAGTTAGGCAGTATGGGTATTACGGGACCGACAATAACACGTACAACGGACATGCAGTCCTACTACTTGTGAGGCATTTACGTACGTAAGGCTCATAAATAGACACGTATTACAAGACGGAGAATACTAAATGCTGTTGCTACGCCAACAGATTACGCACATGGTCAAGGCGACGCCGCGTCACGTCTGACGTGTCGCGTGGGAGCACCTACAGCAACAGTGGTTTACGGTGATCAGCGGGGGGCAACTTGAGTCATCCCCGGAAAACATAAAGCGGCAATATGTATGTATGCCATCCTATGGAAGGGACGCTTGAGGGCGTGTCTCAGCTGATTTCGGCCTAGTTGGAACGGTTGGAATGGAACGAGGCTGTTCGCATTCGTTTGTTCCATTCCAACCTCTTTGTGTCCGATGTGATGTGGTGAATTCTGGAAAACCGACCCGAACATGATGTAGCTCGTAACTAACCTTTGCGGCAGGACCGTGCAGCTCAACTATAGCGCAGGGGTACCGTCACGTGGAGAGCTAGTCCTACTGACACAAGAACCTCTTTACACGCAATTAAACCGCAAGGCAAGCCTCGCACGGAAGACGGCACTAGCCATCCAACTGGTACCCTCGGGACGAATCTAGAAGCTGTGATATTGCAGTCGTGGTTCGACGAGGATTGCTGAAACTTCTACCAACATCGGTGCCACACTTTTGCCAGAGAGTATATCGCCACAGCCTCGTTCGCAACCCAGTATTTTGCCTCGTGAGCCTCTTGGTCAGGCCATGGCGTATCGCGTGGCTCCTGCCGCCGGCGAGCCCTACGGCGTCCACATATGCCCCACCCCGTGAGCCTTTGTAATCCCATGGGCCCCCATACCCTTGTGGGTCTCCAGCTTATGAAGCAGCGAACACTCCCAGCACCATTCAGTTGCCGTTAGTCTCGTTCCAAGTGGACCGTT
Organism: Undaria pinnatifida; assembly: GCA_012845835.1. Taxonomy (NCBI): domain Eukaryota; class Phaeophyceae; order Laminariales; family Alariaceae; genus Undaria; species Undaria pinnatifida. The sequence goes on from JABAKD010000020.1 coordinate 19,023,929, forward strand.
CGGTTTTGCTGAACGAAATGAACTACTCTGGGACTTCTTCTACCTCTTCCAAACTTCACGGTCAGGGTGGGAACACGAAGAATCTATTCAATTTGAGAACCAATCAGCAGCAAGCTCAATATTATTCCGTTCCAGGTTCCAAGCAGCCAATGCCTTTTGGGGGGAGTAAGACACACCCTTACCCGTCGAGATTGCCTCCTTGACTAAGGCAGCTTCGATGGTATCCCCGACGGACATGCGACTCCCAACAAATGGAATGGAAACAGGAAAAACAAAGAGTAGGATGACCAGTAGGAACGGACACTCAGTGTGCTGGATGTCGATGGGTGGAAAAAACAGTTGGATAAAACACACGCACAGCAGCGTGGAACATGTGGTTGACGGCTGTTTTGGTCTTGTCAGTCAAACCTCAAGAGGTTCCGAACTAAATATAATATATTCCCGTCTTGACGGCCGTCTGTCGCAGGGCTGAGTGTCAGCGGTACTTGGGAAAAATCAAATTTAGTTGTTGGTGGCTTTATTTTATCTCACCGTAGAGACATATACATGCCACTCAGTCATGCATGCAAGAGGGACAAAAGGATCTTGTCTGCTTGCTTTCGTTTCTGCTCGGGACTAACGTTCTGTATGCACTTTGCTGTTCCTCTGTGCAGGGCCGATTGCAGGCTGTGTTGCGGTGCTTGCGGTACGTTCACGTAGGGGCTACCGGGGACGTCGCTTTGTGTGTGTGCGTGCGTAGAACACACGCATTGCGGCGTGGACCACATGTATTAGAAACAACGGTCGTACTCGTTTTTTTTAATCATCACTTTTGCTCTCCAGCTCAACTCCCAAGAGTAAGAGGTTTTACCCTCAGCGACCTTATGGACAAGGTCATGGGCACAGGTGTCTGCCCTTCTTCCCCCCTGTACTTGACCTTATTTTTTTAATCGCGCACAGGGTTCCGCATTCCCACTTTTCAGCTTTTTATGCTTGTCGATTTTCATCGAATTTTGCTAACTCGCACGGTCTCGCGCTTTCCGCTCGTCTTGTTGTACGCAAGAAAAAATCCCTACGAGCACGAGTATGCACTCGGTGGGATTTGACCCCAGGCAGGGACGAGATTCACCTACTGCTTGATCGCGGACGCCCCGTATGAAGATACGAAAATATGGTATTACGAAGTAGTTTATAAAAGAGGAGAAATAAGGAAAATTCAAGAAGAGGAAACAATGCCACTCCAGAGATCGATCCTTGAACGTAATTTTTCCGCCAGCAATTAAGAGCTAAAAGCGGCTGAGAAGCCTGGGTTGTGCCAAGGCTGGCCAGTCAAGTAGCGAATGCAGGAGTAGGCATTTTTATACGTGCAACGCATTGCCGGTAAGTAGTAACGATATCCCACCGCATACTGAGTGTATCGTCGGTACGATCTGCATTTTGTCTTCACTGTATAGACTAAAGCAGCGCATCCTTTCCCTTGTTATGGACGTGGTTTCGTTGCTTGCAGCGGCAAGCGGTTCAAATGTCCGCGGAGGCACCGTTAGACAGGGCGCAGTTCCTGGCTGCTTCTGCGGCGGTGGCGACGTCGTCGGTTATGCTCCCGCTGGTGGCTCTCGCAGACGATGAGGAGGTAAGGATCCTCCACGATAACCTTCAACCTTCCTCGATACGGGGAAGGTGTGGGGCGATTCTAGAAGACGTTTTATGCTGCAATCCCAGTAGATATATGATGTATTGGACCGATCCCCTAAGGGCGCTTCGGCGACCCCACGTTGCTGTTGTTGCGGCGACCCCGGCGTTGCTTTCGTTGTTGCGGCGCTCCTGGAGCTCGGCGTCCCATCGAACAGTGCTGTAGCGATTCCATTATCCGGCACAGAGCTACAGCGATTCCGTCATCCGAAACTGCCGAAAAGCCATGATACCGCTGATATGAAGCTACGGCACAGGTTCAAAAAAAAAAATGTATCTTCGGGATCGGTATCTAGCTAAGCAGACTATCGCAGAGGCCTGGGCTATTGCGATGGCCAACAACGAGATAAGAAATTAAACATAAACAATCTAGGACTGTGGATACTAGCTGTTAGAGGAGAAGAAACAGAGCGACGGACAGGCGGGGAAGCTGGTCTCGGCCAGCGCAAGAGCAGCGCTCCCAGCTCATGGCAGTTCTCGGACGGTTACCTGCACATTCTTTTTGAGGAAGCTGTCGTCATTTGCTCATTTTGACTACCTACGAGAAGTTATTACGTGTTGTCGCGTTGTCTACGAGGCGTGTCTCCACTGCGTAGCATACAAAGCTTGACCAGTACGAAGCGCCAGAACCTACGGGTATGCCTGCTACGCCGGGACGGTTGGTTAGGTGCGAAAGAGCCTCAGCAGGTTGTGGCGAAAATATGAAATATCGAAACATCCAAAACCAGAACAGGGTATGCTTGAGCTGTGCGTTCGAGCACCTGCCTTCCTTAGCCTTCCAACGAGGATTATTGGATACCCTTTCCTACGTTGTCTCGTTGACTCTGGGTTAAATTCCCTCCGACGTGCTTGCTATAACATTGCATGCGGGCGGCTGAAAGACCTCGAGTGACTGCTGTAGCATTACTGGCTTCGCGTCTGTCTCCTGGTTTCATTTTCGTTTGATAGCTCCACGAGATGGCACTTGTTGCATCCCTTCGTGTCTATCTCCTGATGTTACGCTCCTTTGATAACTACACGAGTTGACACTTGCTGCATCGCTTCGTCCGTCGCCAACAATCGCTGCCCCAGACGCAAGGAGAAAACGCGGTGGAAGACGTGAAGCTGGTGACCACCAAGCTCGGCGGACAGCTCGAACCCTTCGCGGACATATCGAAGGGCTACCGACTTGCGAAGCCTCTAGGGTGGAACCGCTACGATGGGACTTCCGGCGAATACGCGGTGAAGATGGTTGACCTCGTCGACCCTACCACGCTCATCTTGCTTACCAATTCGCCGGTCAAGTCGGACACACAGGTGGGCATAGAGTCTCTTCCAGAAGGCACATGTATCCGTCAGGGTGGGGCAATTGACGTTATAAGTTGTGAGATACTTTCCATAACGTTGTTCGCAATATCCTTGTTTCTGGTGTGAGGAGGCGCGGGTCCTGCCGAAGACGAGGGGTGACATCTGCGAACCTCCCCGGCAAAATGTTTGGCCAACGAAAACTACAGCGCCTGGTATCAGGGATGCGAACGCAATGCGGAGGACGCTCAAAGAACGTATTATGCCGTTTCTTTCAACTTGTCGATATCGAAACGACTCCTGAAAACACACCAGAGGATTGCTTTGCTTGGTTCACCTAGGTAGGGGTGGGAAATACCAACTACGCAGTGAAAAAATGTAGGCTTTCACCCACCACACCAACTAGCATTAGCATGCCACACCAAGAGGTTATATTTTCCCGCGCCAGAACGTATCGAGGATCCCGGGAAGCTTTTCTTGATGGCAGTGCACTTCTTGCTTCGTCTGCTGCAGCAAATACGGCGGAATGCCCCTGCCGGCTGCGCCGGAGGTCGTCGACTCCTCTACATCATATTCGTGGCCATGGCTGACCCCGGAGTGTACTCCCGATGCAACACCGAATGACTCGCGAGTGACCGTCCAGTTCTCCAGACTTCAGGCCGGAGTCTCACAAACGGAAAATATTTATGTGAAGCACATTTGAGTGAAGCACAACAATCACGACCTGGAGTACCCCTTGTTCGATTGATTGGCCCTTAATTGTGATCTACTATTTCAGACACCGGCTTCGTAGTCGTTTCGGTCCTTGGGCTTAAAGGTCCGACGACGATAGGCCAACGTTCAATCCGCAACGACTTTGGACGCGGTAATCCCATGTTCAGCAGTCGAGGCATGGGATGGTATCGCTCACGCCTGAACCAACGCGGGCCATTGCTCTCTAACTATTTATCTCTAACCGCGTTAACTCTCCCCCTTTTTTTTCTGTGTATTCAGTTGTCTACTCTGGGTTCCCTGAGCGTGGTCGGACAGAAGCTAAGCAAGGGTAGGGACATGGAGATTGTTTCGTCACGGGAGCGCATCACGGAAGGCATCCGACTCTATGTGAGCACGAAATTGTAGGCTCAAAGACGTTGGTTAACGATCATGGCCAACAGTGATCATACACACGCAATGACGGACCGCCGGGAGATGGCGTCATTGGTAAAGCTGTGGTAGCTCCGGTTTCAGCGATGTGTGTGATACCACCTCAGGGAAGTCACGATATCGTCACGGCAGAGTCGCGATAACGCCGCAGGAAAATATTTTCCGGCACGCGAGAAGCGTCCAAGTTGATATTTAATCTGAGGATGTCCCCCCGACCCATCCCCGCCCTTGATACCTCTTGCCGCACGCTGCGCTCGTCGCAGGACTATGAGTTCAAAGGCGGGGGGCGCCGCGAGCTGAAAACCCTGGCGGTGAACAAGAACAAGCTGTGGAATCTCACCATGGGGTGCCCAGAGAAGGCGTGGAAAAAGGAAGAGGAGGTCTTTAGGGCTCTCGTGGACTCGTTTTTGCCTAGGCTTTAGTGCAAAACTGTATTGCTAGGCTTTAACGCGGTTATCGACGCGGACTGTCACCGCTGTATATGCTGCTGACCGACGCCCTGTGCTGACGCCGCCCTGGCGGCACGCCGTAGGTAATCTGGAAAAAATAGTAGATCACATTGGCAGCTCTCTTATGGGTCTCGATAAGGATAGCTGCCTAGAAACGATATGACAGTACGTCGCAGGAGTGATGGCGGACCTCGCGCTTCGCCTGAAAGTCGTTCCTGTTTTTGACGTGGTTTGTTTTACTTAGAGCGCTCTGCTTGGCTGGTGAGGCTGACATGTAACGATACCTATGGTGCTAAATCTTTGGCGGAGAAGCCGGCGATTGGTTACTTCTTCGCCTGTTTTTTCTTGTTCGATCGGTAATGGAGTCCGGAAAAGACGATGCCGGCGATCTTGTCTGTTGCATTCTCAATGTTCCTGTTGATTCCCACCATGGCTGCACCCGAACCGCCCTCTTCACACAGCACGCAGCAGTCATATCCATTTTTTTCGCGTGCTGCCTTCCCGTCAAGAACTCCCGTGAACGTGTAAGAAATCCACCACAGACCCAGCTTCGAAAATATGGTTTATTACATACTCACGCCCTATCACATCTTCGTTCCAAGCTTTTCTCGAGGCGGTTTGGAGTGAGTTGTTGAGGAGGGTTGGAATTTTATTGTCAACTATATTTCAACCATTTCATCGAAGCTGTGTCAAATTCTGTACGCGAGGGGGCATCGCGGCCGTGTGGTGTGTTCGGGCTGGCAGCGTCGCGTATCGCATCGCCGTCTTCGATCCTGACCCCACCGCCCACATCTCTAATACCCAAACCCGATTTGAACGCCTTCGAAAGAACCACCTCGTAATTTTCCTGTCCGCAAAGGCAAACATTGGCGAATCCAAGGCTGATTTTCTGAGACAAGCGATACGTCCCGCCTGCGTTAGCCCCAACGCCAACCAAGGTCTGTGCTCCCGCCACCATGCCCATGCCGACGAGCGTGAAGCAAGTCGGTGCACTCCTTGAGGCGTTGGTTGCTACCGTAATTCCCTCGAAAACGATCCAGGTCCACACGTGTCCACCCTATAACCGCCCTACTCCCACCACTGCCCTGCTCTAGTATAAGGTGTAAGCGTTTTGTGCACCCCGGCCACGGAAGCTATCGCCAGACACCTTCTCCGTGACCCCACCCCTCCATCGATCGTGGTCTTCCCCGGCTGGAACGCCGTCGCCGACAACTTCCGCCTTTTTCGCTTGTGCTTCGACGCCAGCCGCGACGGCTTCGTCGACACTTCCGAACAAGAACAACCAGACGGCTACGTCCGTCCCATCCTCTTCATCAGCCGCGCCGCCCTTGACGTCCAATGTTCCTAGACACCCCTTGGCCCTGAAGCCGGTAGCATCGGTTGGACCACCAAACGGCCACGCGGTTACCTCTAGACCACCACATTCCGCATCTAGTCCGACCACAAGGCGCTCGAAAATATTTTCATGGTGGTTAGCACAACGCCCGCGGCCAGCGCTAGCAACAGAGCCTTTCTTTAAAACAACTCGATCAGCGGAAGGGCAGATTTCCTTTTGAGCTTCCCGCCGCCACCGACGTCAACCGCACCGAACCCATCACCATACCAGCCTCAACGTCGTGGGCGTCTACCCATCAGTCCCTGCGGCTTTATACCTTGCGAGCCTTCCCGGGTATTGGCTGGGGTGGGCTCTTCCCTCCTCCTTTCCGCCCCATCCCAGCCAGCCGACCCCCCCCCCTCACCGACGACGATCTCGGCAACTTCCGCCGTCTTGGACTAAACATGGATTCCGCTCGGTCCTTTCTCTGTCCCAAAAACCTTCGTTGGGTCTATTCGACAAACGACTCCACCGCCAGATTGCTTGCCAACTCCAAGAAAGGCGCCGTGGATGCCGGTGCTCCTCCTGTTTTAGCTATCAGGTCGCCCGTCGTCTCCTCGATATGCGTCATCGGCATCGCGGTCCAAATCCGTTCAGATCTGATCTCTTCGCGGACCCGTCGACGCACCACCGCTCACCACCACTTGAACCGCTCAGAACACAGCCAGCCAGCTATAGTTTCGCCCGCCGAGCACCGGTGGCCGCGCCTATAAGATCACCATCTCCCCGCCGCCGCGCGCCCACGCCTCCAACCAGGGCCCCTCCGAGGCCTTTACAAACGACCACGCTTCAGGCCGCGCCCCCCTCGCAGGCGCAGGCGGCATTCCAGGCGCTCAGTCATTCCCGACCGACCTATATATCATCTTCATCTTCACGAACTTCTCCAGCACTTGCGCTCCATCCTCTGGAATCCGTCGTTGGGCCTGATGGCAATGTTTCAAGGCCCACGTCAACACCAGCTTCCTTCTACACGACATCCACCGACGTCTCCTCCTCGCCTGTCGGGGCCCGTCGTCGAATCTGATCACGAACCCTTTTAGAGTTTTAATCGCCCTACAGCAGGATAGCACTCTAGACGCTACTAGGTAACACAGCACAAGGTGTTAAGAGGGTACAAGGGTCAATAATAGGGTCCTCTCTTGAGATATACCCTTATACAATTTCTTCTGAGGGCGGCTTTCCCTGGGTAGCTCCATGCTGCGGAGGTCCACATATAACCCAAGCACCTGTGCCTCAGATCAGCGTGAACTTGCTTTGTGAGAGCCATGGCGGACGTTGATGTCTTCTGTGTGCTGCCTCTCACCCCAGCTCCACTTGGAACGAAAAAAGACCCGTGTCTTCTTCTCGTTGTTCCAGTTGCACTACAATGTTGTCCCTTTTCTGAGGGGAATTCCTCGCTTCGATGAAAACTCCACGGTGATGGGAGATGTTGCAGGACTCATGGCAAGCACTCGGCGTGTACTCTATTCCCTTCTCTGCCCTTACACGTAGAACATAGAGCCCAAGGGAGACGGCCACCGTTTGTTTTTGAGGCGCAAGGAATGTATAGTCTGTTCCTCGGTCTTGAGCAGAAATATCTCCTTCAAATCTGCTGGGACGTACAAATAGTCCCCCTTCGCTGCAGGTTTGATGGGTTCCATGAGGTCGGTGTAGACCAACTCCATGGGCCCGTTCGTCTCTTGCACGGTTTCTTGGGGTGGGCCTTCTGTTGGCCCTTGTTCACATGGCAGATGTCGCAGTCTGAAAGGGTGCCTGTGAAGTCTACCCCGCTGTCATCCTTCTTGCGACAGCGGTGCGGAAAACTTCAACGATAACGAACTCACTGGGTGGAATATTCTCCCCTGCTTTGAGCATTACACTTCATTAGGACTGTACGCGCGGACAACGCATCGAGCCCGTCTTCTTCACCACCACTCACTTCCTTTCGTTAAATTCTCCTTCCCCTCCCCCGGCCGACCTTTTCTAAATATACCATTTGTATCAGCGCCGATAACGTTTCGACGTTCTTGCCCTCGCCGCTATTGACCAACCTACCGCATCGACGACGACACCCTCCTCCACCCTCCTCCTGGTTCAACGACCATTTAATCCCCCACACAGCAAGGACAACCAGCCCATACATGCTATGGTAGAGACTCATAGAGGCTCACCAGCTTTGTTCTCAGGTTCCTATGTTGAAGAGCTCTACATCTCACCCAAAGACTGATTTGGAGAATAAAGACTAAACGCTCTACCCGATGACCATTCAACTGTCTACGTTAAAAACAACGAAACATATAGCAAAACAAGAGTGAATTTCCGACAAATTTGTGCCTTGGCTTACCTTCTTCCACGACGACTTGATAAATATATCTTAAATATACCATTTTGTTCGTACTGTACACTGTGTGTGTTGTAGTGCGTAGCTCCCAGCGTATGTGGCTGTTGGGGCCTATTTTCATCCATCGCATATCAGCGCTATCTGACTACGTACCGTCTCATTAGGAGAAGTCTGACCACGGACAGAAACAAATTACTTACAAAACAAGAATGACAAGTTTCCGACGACTTTGAGTGGAGGTGCCCCGTCGTTCAGAACTAGTGTCAGTCGAAAAGTGCTACCTGCTTTTAATACTTATTTATCGCAGCACGTGACAGCCAACCCTCCACCACCCAACCCCCGTGCGTCTACGTTCCGATGTTGATGCGCCCTTGGGTGCTGTACACGTGTCACGGTACTCCCTCATGCCACTTGGGAGCTTTTCCGATCGTCAGCTTGCTCGCGCATTTGTTAGTTGATCGGTATGGACATCTTCGCGCTCTGGTGGATCCACCGCTGCTTCAAATGTCAGACGGGCAAGTTTTCTCCCGCCAAACGATACCCTGGCCCACCCTTTCCCTGGCCTTACCCAACAACCAAGGAGGCACCGTCAGCATCGACTAGTTCGTCCGCCTGGCCCTTATTCTGCACGGCAACGCCGCCATTCTCCTGTTCGTCGTCCGCCTCAGCCACCGCGCTGGCACAGACACTGCGTCAGGAGCTCAGTTCACCACCACTGGCACCGCCGACATGATAATCGAGTAGCGCATACCTCTTTCGGGGTGTCCGGTCACGCTCATCTTCGAGAACGGGCTACAGTTTATCACCAACCTTACCCGCGCCATCTACGAACGCCTTGGTATCAACGAGGTCAACACCAGCTCGCACCGCCTTTGCACCGACGGCAGCGTCGAGCGGGTCAACCGTACGGCGGTACAGCAGATGCTCGAGGTTGGGGTCAATGAACAGTGAAACGATTGGGGCGAGCAGCTTCCGCACGTCGAGCCGGCCTGCAACAACTTTATCAACGCTGTTACAGGGTTTGCCCCCTACAAAAAGTACACATGGACCGCCTTCCGTTTCTCCCGCCCTCGGTCTTCGAGCCCGCCAACATTGGAGGTAATCAGAGCTTGGAACGCGATCATTCCACCTTGTTACCGAACACCACCAACGCGCCTATCGCCTCCTTTGTGAACACCACGACGTCAGCACTTTACGTTAGGAGTAATGGAATACTGCACTGCCATCGTGGACACCCTTCGCTCGTCCGCTCCTTTCATCGGGAGTGGCTGGGCATGGATCTGCGACTCCGCGGCCACCACCCACCAAGGTTCCAAGCGAGATACCGACGCAGCCGTGCTCAAGACAAAGCTCTCCCTCGACTGGATCGGACAGTTTAAAATTCTCGCCTTCAACACCCCCGACAACCGAACTCTTCACAAAGCAAACTCCTATTCCGCGACCTGTCTTCCGACCTACACGGAAGTTACTCCAACCGCCGCGTCTCCGTTGTTCGCTTCAATCCTTGCCGGAAAATCCGACGACACCGACGACATGCCCAAGCACCTGCCATCTGACCTCACACCATGCGTGCTCAACTCTTTCTCTATAAACTCCCCCGATCCTGAGGATTATGGCCATTCATGATATGGTTACCCCCCCTCCTTCCCTTACCATGCCACCCTCGACGGCATTTCACCACCGCCGGAACGCCTCGAGGCCGAACAGATTATGGGTCACTTACGACGGTTCACGGTTACGGCGGGGTTATCGCGGTCATGTACGAGACACATTGCGCCAAACTCCTCAGCCCTTTCCGGGAGTGGGAGCTACTGCAGTCCTTCAACTCTCCAGGCGCCACGTTTTCCTCTACTTTTCTGACACGTCTCAAACACAAAACCGACACACAAACGGCCTCTAAAGACAGGTATGCATCGGCGCTTCGCAACGAGAACTATCGCGGCCATGCGGCTGATTTTTCCTCCCCTACGGCGCCTCTACTAGGACGGTGCTCCGTCTCAAAAGGGATGCGTGGTCAATGGTCAAACGACTAAGGCAAGTAACAAATGAGTACATCCCTCCCCCTCCGGCTGTACCCTCATTTCCTGCGACCTCTGGCTCCGAAGCTTCAGCTCCACCGTTGTCCCTCCAGGGGCCCAGCATTGGTATAACGTCCGCAGCGGTATTTTTGTGGCTGGGTAAGGTGGCCCATCGCGCGTCGTACGACCCTTTTTCGGACAAGACCTAAATCATGCGGTTCCCTGGCGACTCTGGTCCTATCAAAATCAACCTTCGGCGAGCGAGCTATAGCACTACCTCCAGCGTCGCCTGCTACGGATCGTGGTGTTTGTAACGCCAAAAAATTGGGAGCCTAGCTGGCGGGATATCGCGGGATTCGTACGCGAGCCGAAGTGCTCCCACTGCCCCCCACGACTAGTGGTCGATAGCCGTGTGTAGGTAGTGCTGATTATTGAGCTTGTTACTTTAGTGACCCTGACGGCGCCCCTCTTGATTTTTGGCGTTTTGGGGGGGGTTCAGCGTACCACCGCGGTCCTGCTTGCCTATTGTCGCCTGGGCCGTCGAAATTTGATCAAGTTTGACTCTCATGTGTGGTTGTGTTTGGCTCCAACCTGCAATCGTCATATGTACTTTAATGGTATGGTACTTCGGATTGGTATGATTTAAGGGGTCAGACGGGCTTTGTAGGAATGCAACTCACAGAGAGACCACACTTGGGTTGTCTCCTCCCTCTCGCACGAGCGTGCCTGGATATATGAAAATTAGGGACTTTATCACGGAGAAGCGCGCCCTTGCCAGCAGTGACATTTATTTGCCCCTCATCTTAGCTCATTTACACTAATACGGCTTGCCGGTATGTATAAAATTAGTTGTTTGTGCAATTGGACAAACTATGCTTGAATGAAAATTGTGTGGTCGTATTCGCTTCTTTTGACCAGGTATGTTAGACTGTTTGCTGTACGACTACTCTGCTGTACCAAGTAGCTGGGAGGGGAGCAAGACAGCCGGTCGTCGGCAACAAGAACAGAAGGCACAAGGCTGGTCAACACTCGAACGTGTCCGATCCTCCGCATCTCCGGTGTGAGCTTTGGAGATTCAGATGGAAAACGGGTCGAAAACAAACACCGGTACCAGGTATAGACTAGACTATACTACACGACGATTACAGCATCGGCCACTCGAAGAAACTCGGTAGGCTGATGGAGGTATAGACTAGATAATGTAAACATGTATCCGAATTTTGTACGACGGAAGGAGACGTACGACACGCCCACAGCATGACGATACTTGTACTCGTATTGCTCCGGCGTCTTCCTAAACAGGCCGCCAATAAGACCTTACTTACTCGTACTGCTGCTGCTGTGTCTCCAAACGGTTCAATGGTTAGTACGAAATGAAAAAATAAAAACGAATCCCCCCCACGATCCGGATGGGGGATCCTTTTTTTCGTTTTTTGTCAGCCAATCAAAATCGCACACAAGTCCAAGATAAAAGCGGCGGTGGAATTCCGGGGCCCGGGAATTGGGAATAATGCTTGCGACTGTCTGGGATATCTACGTAGTAGAGCGTACAGTACCAGGGACCAGGGACTGGACGGCCATGTGCATCCCCTCTCGCTGATTGGCAGACCCGGTGCAGCCAGAGGCGTGGTGGCCAGCGCTTTACCTCGCGGGGCCAAGGTCCTCTGACTTCTCAGGTGGGAGAGCTCAGGAGAGCTCGACGTTCCTCCGAAGGTGGGTCAGCAGTTACTTATGTGTTCGCACGAAGTGGTAGTCTTATGTGCGTCACAGAATCGGTGTGGTGTGATAGAGCTGTCACAAGTGAAGCACTGCACTGGTACTACTGTACTGGTACCCTGTGTGTGCTTTGTACTCCTGCGAGTGGGACATGTCGTCGCATTGGGTGGTATGGCAGGTCTTGCTGGGTGTCCCGTCGGCGGTGCGAGGCTGCCGGTAGCCCTCGGGCCTTCGATCTAGGCCCTGCCTTACTTTGCGGTAACAATCATATAATCCATTTTCTACTCTTACCACGTTCTCGTCGTACACTGCAGCTTGCTACAGCTTGCGTACTTCGGGAGCGCAAGAGCTAACCGAGGTCTGGGTGTCGTGCTACAAATGTACGGCAGTCTGCGTGTTTGCGTTTGTGTTGGCTTTCTGGGGTAATGGCCCCGAGATCCTACCTCCGTTGCTGCTGCTGTGGTGGAGACGTAAACGCAAAATTCGAGTGTGGCGCAAGATTCGGTGAATATTTACTTGTACTGTCTGGTGTAGGTAACTTCGCCACAGGCACCAGTCGTGCCCGATTGCCTTCCATGCGAGGCATACCCTCCCATCTTTTCAACTGCTCTGTGTTATACCCAATCAATGCTATACTCTTCATACACGACAAACGGCGATCGGCTCGGACGACCTCGACTGCACGTCACCACACTCACTCGCCGGACTCCTCTCCCGTGTATGATATCGTATCAGCAATCGTACCCCGTCTGTTGTACCTGGCATGCTCTCGTGGAATGGTGTAAGTCATGAGCTGTATTCCGTATTTTAGCAGGAACCTGGTGTAGCTATGCTGCTTTTATACGGAGGCGATCCCAGTGGGTAGCCCCACGCGAGGCCCGTCTGTACCGGTGCGCACCCGCGGTCGCGCTTCTACCAGTACAACGATAGGGATACTGAAGGCTGTATGTACAGTAGGTACTTGGGGTCCATGCTCTAAAACACAGCAAGAGCAGAGGTTTGTTGGCTGTTGGCGTACACTGCCTGGCTCTGGGTTTGCCAGGTCCCAATTGCGAGCAACGCCTCCCATCACACGAGTAAACAGGTGACGTACAGCAGCGATGTGTACAACTGCTGTTCTACTCCATCCCGGGGTAAGCCGTGCTACTTGCTGGTCACTGTTCAGTACCCCTCCTGCGTCACATGTGCAGCTTTCTCGTGTGAAATCAGACCGCCCCCCCCCCCCCCCTTCCCTGCCTCTGCCTCTTGCAACGCGTATCATATATAATCGCTGTGTTGATACCCTCACGCCCCGTTCTCTGCCGGCTGACTGTGTTTACGACTTCTGAATCACACGTACAACAGCAGTCCGATAAATGGACGCCAGCAGCCTATTCGGCGGAGGGCCTTTCGATGTCAACGCCAACCCGCCGCCACCGACGGGTCCTCGCACCGACGAACCCCCACGCTCGGCCGCCTCCTTATTCGGCGGAGAGGTAGAGGAAGAAACAACCACCACACTAAGCGGCGCACCGTTGCACAAAGGTGGTGCGCAGATGCAACGCGGGGCAGCACCGCCAGTTCAAGACATGCCGGATGACCTGTTTGGTGGGAGCCCCGATGGAGGAGGCGTGCACGGGTTCGGTATGTCGTCCTCGCCCCCTGGCGCTGCCACGGGCTTCGGCGGCCCGCCGCCCCCGCCTCGAGATAACGCCCCTGTTCCAGATGGACTGTTCGGTGGGGGCAGCCAGAATAGCGACGGACCTGAAGCGTTAAACTTCGGCGGGGCGATCGAGTCTTCTGGGTTTGGCGCGGGGGGGGTCAGGGGCGACGACCGCGCTGCAGGAAGACAAAGACAGGCAAACGGCACGGTGGGGGCAGGGTTCGACAGCGGTGGCGATGACTCGTTCGGCGCCCCCCCCGCTTCCGACCGCAATGGTGGGTTCGGTGGCCCCTCGAACGCGTTCCCGACCAGCGCCCCCGCCGACACCGACGCTTTCGGGGCGCCACCCAGTGAGCTCTTCGGGGGATCCCCGCCGGAAACCTTCGCGGGACCCCAGCCGGGAGCCGCCGCGTTCGGGTTTTCCCAAGGCGTTGGTGGAGATGTATTTTCGGGCACCGCCGGCGGGGATGGGGTAAGCGCGCCTTTCGGTGGACCCCCGCGATCTGGAGCTGCAGCTCGCTCTCGGCCGGACGCTGCGGCGGAGGCACAAGGGGAGCGGCGAGATGGTCGTGGGATGAACACGGCTGCGCGGTATTTGCCACCGAGCCGGGCCTCTACCCCTCCTGCCACTGCCGGACCGTATGTGCCAGCAAGTCGGTCCGCTACTCCTCCTGCTGCTGGGCCGTATTTGCCACCGAGTCGATCCGCTACTCCTCCTTCTACCGGGCAGTATTTGCCTCCGGCTCGGTCGTGTACTCCTCCCCATTCTGCCGGGCAGCATTTGCCATCGGCTCGGTCCTCTACTCCTCCTCAATCTGCCGGGCAGTATTTGCCCCCGGCTCGGTCCTCTACTCCTCCTCCTTCTGCCGGGCAGTATTTGCCGCCGACTCGGTCCGCCACCCCCCCCCCTCCTTCTTCCGGGCCATACATGCCACGGAGAAGGCCCGCTACCCCCCCTACTTCGGGAAGGGGGCGCCCATCGCGTGAGCCAGACGTCTTCTCGGCACCACGGCCGACGCAAAGTTTCGGTGCTCCCCCCGCCGACATGTTCGGAGGACCACCGTCGGCGAAAGGGCGGCGCTCCTCGCCTCCGCCCGGAGGCGCCTTCGGACCACAGCGATCGCCGGATAATACGCTGGGCGCTCCTCCTGCGAACATGTTCGAAGCGACAAAACCGCCGCCGCCGCGGTCACTACCCCCGTCATCGCCGCCCTTGGATGCTAACAGCCCGTTTCACCCCGATCCGCCGGTGGCCCGCAGCTTCGGCCCTCGCTCTTCCCCCCCCCTCCGCCCTACGCAACCGTTTGGAATGCCTCCAAAACAATCGGGTGGCGAGTGGATGCACCAAACGCAACCCCAGCATTCCGACACCACCAGGAGCCGCCACGGCTCCTCCTCCTGGGGCTCGCAGCATAGCGATTCCGCCGCGGCCCGTTCTCCTGAGTTCCGGCCGGCACGTTCCCCGGACACTCGGCCCGCCAGGAAAGAGAACGGGTCGCTCTCCCGCGAGTCATCTGCGGCGAGCGGATCGAGAGCTTGGGCTTCTTCGGGGCCACCGCCTCCCCCGGCTCCGCCGGCTGCACCAGCGCCGCAACGGCCATCGACGGTAGCAGCTGACCTGAGGTCTCCTCCCGCGTCAATGTTCGGTGACGCCCCTCGAGGAGATTTCGGAGCACCGCCGGCCGCGCCGGCGCCTCAACGGCCTTCGACGGTGACCGCTGAGTTGGGGTCTCCTCCCGCGTCAATGTTTGGTGGCGCTCCTCCCGCGTCAATGTTTGGTGGCGCTCCTCCCGGAGATTTCGGAGCACCGTCCGGAGATTTCGGAGCACCTTCCGGGGATTTCGGAGACCCCCCCGGAGATTTCGGAGCACCACCGGGGAATTTCGGAGCATCACCCGGTGAGTTCGGAGCACCGCCTCCATCAGCGCTGGCGCCGGCGCCGCCAGCCTTGAGCCCACGCAGCTGCGGCTCTTCTTCTTTGGCGCCTTTCGGAACCACCTACAGCAGAGGTGACGGGGCCTGGAGAGGGGCGGGGGTTGCTGTTGAGGGTGGCGGAAACGAGGCGTCCAGGAGGGCGGCGGATATTTTCGGATCGCCCAGGAAGGGAGACGTTTTCGGTGGTGGGGGGGGTGAGCCCGCATTAATGCCGGCGGGGAGTGGAGTGCCCCCCTCGGGGACGAGCAGGAGCTCCCCTGGGGGCGGTATGGGGGCGGCGGTTGCCTCCGCGGCCGGGGGAGAGGGCCCGGAGGACCAGCAGCGCGGTCCGTCAGGAAACGGACCGGCGCTGGGGTTACCGGCGTTGGGGGGGGCGTTCGGAAGTGGCGGAGGGACTGATGACGGTTCGTCCCCCTGGTGGCAGACGGACAACGTCAACGATGATCAGTTGAGCATGCAGGTCGAACCATCGGAGATTTCCCGCGATGACGTTTCGATATCTGCCGATCTGACCGGGTCGGTGACTTTGTCGAGGGCGCTCGGTGGTCGCGAACACGCGTCCTCGCGAAGCCCGCTAACGCTCATCGCCGCCGCGGCTAAGAGCAGTAACACCGTGAGCCCGCCGCTTTCCGGTGGGCCTGCGCAAGAGCTAGCAGCGCCGCCGTCCAACATGTTCGGACCTACAGCTGGTAATACCCGCGTCGTGGAATCCGAGGCAAGCCTGTCGCAGCGACAGGTGCCGCCTCCGCGGTCGCTAAGGCCCCAGTCACCACCGCAGGAGTTTACGACAATGGAGGATGTTTTCGCCGCACCGACTGCCATGTTTGCATCGCCTTCGCAGCCAACGCCGGGGACTGTTGAGGTTAGCCTCGATAATGGCCGCGAGGCGTTGCGGACGGCCGCTGTTGGAGCGGACTCGGCGAGCTCGGGAGTTTTCGCTGCTTGGCCCGACGCCGTGCGAGCAGACGCACGGGTAGAGGAGTCGGTGTCTCCAGGATGGGAGAAGAAGCCGTCGCCGCCGCTCGACCTGGGCGTGTTTGGCGCGCCGCCCCCCCCCGACGGGAAGAATGCTGTTGTCGCCGGGGGGGGGCTCTTCGGAGAAGCTACAGGAGGAGATTTCACGAAAGATTCAGGAGGGTACGACGAGTGGGGCATGTGCCCAGCGGATCAGGACGAAAACGCTGAATTGGAGGAGCCCCAAGTTGAGCCCCAAGCTTCGGTGGACCGAAGCCAGGCGGACCGAAGCGAGGCGGCGGTGGCTCCCGCCGTCCCCCGTCCCCCAATCGGGCGCGAAATGCCTCCAGCTCTAATCGTGCCGGCGTTAAAACCGGGTGTGAGATCTTCGTTTTTGGCGAACAAGACGTCCTCCGGCGAGGTTATCTCTTTTGCTGGGATTACCATAGACACCGCGCCTAGCTCGCCCCCGCGGCTGTTCGCGGCGCGCTCGTCGTCTTGGACTGAAGGCGAGATGTCCATCGATGAAAAATCCGACTACCAAGACATATTCGCGAGCTCGGCGGGCGCGAGGCTCGTTGGTGATGCTGGTTTTCCGACTAAGGAGCCCGACCTATCGGAGGGGCGGGCGGGGCTGGGGGAAGGCAAGCAGGAGGAAGAGGAGGAGAGGGAGGATGCTGAGGTGGCAGCGGGGGTCGCTCCGGAGGCAGACGGCGCGATGTCGGTGATACCGCAGGCGCCACCAGTCGGCGTCCAAGGTTTGGGTGCTCCCAGCCGTCTTCCAGGTGACGATGCCCAGCTTCAGGACGACGGAAGGGGCGGATCGACTACTTCTGCACAGGATGAACAACCTCCATTAGGTGACCAGCCTCCACTAGGTGGCCAACCGTGGCAAGGTGACCAGCCGTCAAAAGGAAACCAGCCGCCCCAAGAAAACGACCAGTCGTCGCTCGCCGTTTCGGGATCGTCAGGTATGCCAGGTGCGGCGGGGCTGTACGATGGCGCCGTCGACCAGACGGAGACGTTGTTGCCGGCTTCCGGGGCAGCGCAAAGCGGTGACGCGGGCGGTGGTGGCAAGGGCGAGTCCGACGTGACACAAGAAACTGGAGACAAGCTCGCCGTAGAATCTACTCTAAGCACGCCTTTCGGGACTTGGAGTGTGGGCTCCGGGACGCGAGCGGGCGACGAAGAAGGGTTTCCATCCGCTGAAATCGGCGATGTTTTGGGCGGGGCTTCGTCAGAAAGGCCTTCGTCGGCGGGGAAGAAGATGCCTGCCGGGAAGTCGTTAAGTTCGTCTGTTTTGCCGAGAGTGAAGAATGTTTTCCCTCCGATAATTGCGTCGACTGAAGGCGCTGTCGCCGTCGGGGAGCAAGCTGGGCAACAGGAGGACGGAGTAAGAGTTTCGCAGGCGTCAAAGATGGAGGGGAAGATCGAGGGGAAGGAGGATGAACATCCCCGATGGGATGCATCGGCAGCAGCGTCGGTGGCGGAGGTGGTGGAGGTGGAGGCGGCGGCAGCGATAGCACCGCCCATAGTAACGCAATCTCAAAAAAAGTTGGACGTTGATGGGGATTGGAAGGAGGCGGGTGGTGTACCGAGCGCAGACGTACGCAAGGAGGACGCGGGGGAAGGGGGTAGTGTATCCAATGCAGATGGCCAGAAGGAGGACGCGGACGGCGAGGCAAAGGGGTTCGTTGTCACGGCGCAAGAAGAAGACGAACGCGCTGTTGGCGAAAAGGGTGCGGCGGGCGAGGGGCATGGTCGCGAGATAGGGGTGAACTTGTTCAGCGGCGAAAGTAGCAATGAGACGCGGGGTGATGAAACCGAGCTTGTACGGAGGCAGGTCGCGGGGGGCGAAGACAAGCGGGACCGAGTTAAGGAAGAGGAGGAAGTAGTGGGGCAAGCGGAGGAGAAGGAGACGGAAGGGGAAGATCAGAGCGAAAGCAGCAACGGCCTCGAGGCCAGCGTCGCGGAGACTACGGCGAGCGACTTCTTCGCGGTGAGGGCAGTAGCAGTTTTTTTCTCGAGTGGCGTGCCTTTATCCCTGTTAGAACCGCAAAACAACATTCCACACTGATTCCAAGTCATTTGTCCTCAGGGACGAGGGTGCAGTTCTGAAGATCCGTGAGGCGGCAGCACCTCTGTATGGCGCTTTACGAGAGACCAGGCGCGTGGCGCGTGCATTCTGTATACTCAATCGTGTTGACTTTAAAACATTGTACGATACCATGCTTGATGCATGCATGCATATATTTTGTTTTCTGAAAATATACTGAATTCGAACAACGTCCCCCACCCCCTCACATATTATCGCATGTATGCATTGTTTTTTTATTCGCACAGAAAGATTATCGCTCCTCACTCCCACACATACACCGCCTACATTCTGCCGTCCGTTGCCCCCGCTTCCACTCCCACTCCTCGCAGATACCCAGCTCGCCGGAATCGGATGGGGAAAGCCCGACCCCGTTCTCGCGGCACGACAGCGGTGGTTCCTTGAACGGTCGCAGCGTTCTCTCTGGGTTCGACTTGGACTCGGGCGGCGTTGGACACGTCAGGAGGGGCCTCCGCGGTGTCAGCGAGGGTCGCGGAGGTGCGAGGCCCCTCGCTGCGTCCCCCTTTAACCTGGCGGATGTCCCGCCGATATTCCCCCTCCCGGGGTTCCCGCGAACGCGCCGCGTTAGCGTCGGAGGCTTGCCGCCTCCGGTGCCGTCTCACACGCCTGCCGCTGGCCCCGCGGCTGCTGCCGCCGGCGCCGTCGCTTCCGGCGCGCCTTCCGAAGGCGCGGCTAAGTGGCCTGCGCGCTCCGGTTGGCGCAGCCTTAGCCCGTCCCGCTTAGGAGACGGAGGCGGGTGGGACATTAGCCCGGTGCTCAAGGCGCGCCTGGGGACCGGCGCAGACGGGGTGGGGCACGTCGCCCGCTTGGCTGGCGCGAGCGGTGTAGGTGCGGCGGAGGGTGTGAGGGGGGCTCGTGGTGGTGTGTCGGCTGGCAGGTGGGCGCCGCTGCACCCGCCGCGTCGTGCGCCCAAGCGGGAAGGGGGCGGCGGTGCGGGTAAGTCGGCGGCGGCGGGGCTAGGCCGCGCGATGGGAATGCCGTTGCCAGCCCACGGGGCGCTTGAAGCGCAGCCTGTGCCTGCACCGTCGGTGGTGGAGGGTGGCGCTACGGCGCCTGGGGAGTCCTCCGCTCGGACCGCACCCAGCGTTGCCGTCGGCGACAGTGGTGGTAACTCTTCGCGTGAGCCTAGCGCGGACGGGGACGCCGGCGGAGAGTCTACCGCCGCGGCGGTAGCCGCTGCACTACCGTCGCACGGTCCGTTCCAATCCCACCCCCCTTCCGTTCCTGAAAACAATGAACAAGCGATCCCCTCTAGCTCTAAGCTCGTTCCGACGGCCGATGAAGTCCGAAGCGTCGCAGGTTCATCGGTGGAAGCCGCGACTGACGTTGACCTTTCACTCCGTCGAAGGCCGCGATCGCCGGAGGAACCCGAACAAGCGCTGGGCGAAGTCGGCGGCAGCGCCGCTACGGGAGACGGTAAGGCACCAGGCAGCAGCAGCAGCTGCGGCGGCGGCGGTGACGACGGCGTTGATGGCGGTGATGGCGGCGGTGGCGGTGATGGAAGTGGCGTTGGAGGTGGCGGTAGCGGAAGTGGTATCGGACGCGGTGGTGGCGAGCAAGTGGACCCTGTTGGTGCACACGGTAACGGCGTCGACATCCCGCGCCCGCCACCGATCTCGTCCGGCGCCTTTGGAGACCCCGCCGGAGACACTTTCGCAGAAATCGGAGACATCGGCATGACCGCTTGTCCTTCCCCTTTCGTCAACACGTCTTCGCCGCTCACCCGCGGCGGCGGCGGTGGGGAAGCGTCCCTGTTCGGCCCGGACCCAGCTGAAGACGGAGCCGGTAACTCGGTAGGCGGCGCGGCAGACCTGTTCTCTGCGCTAGCTCCGGCGCGCGCTGCGGATGAGCTCTTCGCGTCGGACGTCCATGAATCCCATGGCGGAATGGCCGGGGCGGTGGCAGCGAGTGACGCTGGGAGCTCGGTGGTGGGAGGAGGAAAAAACCACGGGGGTGGCAATGACGCAAGCATTTTTTCGCAGGCGCCGCCGCCAGAGACACCTATTGTACCCCCGCCGTCCCTGCCCAACCCGTGGGGGTCTTCGCCGCAGAAGCAGCCCCTCCCCGAGCCGAAAGGATGGCCGACGAAAGGGGGGACAGGGTTTGACCGCCCCCTGACCCCGCTATCATCAGCGGGCAAGGTGCCTGTTCGCGGAAACGCTCGCTCTGCCGGGGATGCGGGAGCGAGGTCCGCCGCATTTTTCGGACCTGACGGGTCTGGCGCCGATGACGGTGAGCTTGGCGGCACTGAGGGGGGCGAAGGCGGTCCGCTAGATGGAGGCGTGTTTCAGGCGGACCCTCCTTTTTTTGCGCCGCCTAGTGAGGCCTCCGTGGGGGTTGGCTCCGCGGCGGCCCGTCCCTGGCAGAGTGGCTCTAGCAACCGACCAGCTGCCGTGGCGGCGAGGGCTGACCCCTGCCCGGTGCCAGCGACATTTGGTGAAGCTTCGAGGGCTTCAGTCCGTCCCCCGTCCGCGTTTTCATCGACGCGCTACGGCGATGCTGGGGATTTCAAGGGGCACGGTGGCGGCGGTGGCAGCGGCGGGGGTGTGTGTGTGGGGTGGAGCTTGAGTGGTGCACCGACAAGGGCCGCGGCAACCGATCACCGGTCTGCTCCTCGTGAGCCTGGCGTGAGGCCCCCGGGGGTGATAGCCGTGTTTGGGTTCGGAGGGAAGCTGGTGTGCATGCACCCGCGACGGAAGCTGAGGTTGGCTTGTCCGCCGGGGGTGGCGCCCTCTCCGGACGATGGGCCCGCGCTTCGCAAGGGTCCTGTAAAGGTGAGCGAGAGAGATGAACGCGGTTGGTGATTGGGTAGGGGGGGAAGAGAAGAGGAGGGGAGGTGGGGGGGGGAAGAGTGGAAGAAATCAAATATTCAAAACTATTGTAAATGCGCTGGGAGAAAGTTGATTTTGGCTTGTGAAAAAAATAACGAAAAAAAAACCGGCTGGCGGTGTTTGCAACGGCACTACAGCTGTACGTCAAGAGCAAAACTGATAAAAATAGA
Source organism: Undaria pinnatifida (assembly GCA_012845835.1). Taxonomy (NCBI): domain Eukaryota; class Phaeophyceae; order Laminariales; family Alariaceae; genus Undaria; species Undaria pinnatifida. The sequence continues at coordinate 19,045,550 of JABAKD010000020.1, forward strand.
AAACGGTCTCAAACCTGGGGTGTGCTTCTCTTGTCGATACCTGTTTCCCCTCCCGCCCCCCCCGAAGGGCAAGCAGGATCTAGGCCAAACCGTAGTTGCGTAGACCATGTGTACACATTAGGTAAGATTATTCGAGGTAGGAAAGACGCCGGGCTAACGACGTACTCTTTCTTCCTAGATGTACAGAAGGCCTATGACACAGTATGGAGGAATGGGTTGTGGAAAAATTTGTGAGAAATTAGGATCAGGGGGAAAATGTGGAGAATGATGAAAGAATATGACGGAATGCGTGAGAAGTGCTGTGATGCTGGACGGGGCAATATCCAAATATGTTGATATTTTACAAGGAGTTGCACAGGGATGTACACTGTCACCCAATATCTTCAAGGTGCATATTAATGACATGATAGTAGCAACCGAAGCAGCAAAGCAAGGAGTCACGATGGGGGAATGATACGGTGCCGGGGTTGGTGTTTGCGGATGATTTCGTGGAGATATCAGAAACACCCGAAGGATTTCGGAAACAGATGGAGAAAGCACTAGAGTACACTAGGAAATGGAGAGTAACAGCAAACGTGCAAAAACGCGCAGTAGTTGTATGTAACGAAGATGATATGAATCCGTTAAATTTCAAATGGAAATGGGGAGATGGACTACCGATCGTAGACCAATATACGTACCTTGGCGTAGAGATCTCAAAGGACTGCTCTTGGAAAGCACACGTAGCGAAAGTAATAGCAAAAGGTAAATCACAAGTAGGCAAGATGGATGCGATCCTTACAGACCCGCACCTTGACTACTAGAATATAAAGATGCATTCTGATTAATGTGATTGTACCAAAGTTATAGTATGCAGGAGAAGCACGGGAAGGGAACGCAAAGTTCGTAAAACAACGGAAACAGTGCGGACGACAGCAGCTAAAAAGATACTAGGATGCTCAAGTACGACGAGTATTACGGTGTTGAGAGCAGAACTAGGAATGTACCCACTTAAAACAAATAGAGACGTTAGAAAGTTGAAATGGCAAAATAAAGTAAAGAATATGCCAGCAAAGAGGCTGCCAGCCATAGTTGATAGGGCTGTATGGTAGAAATAGCACAAGGCGAGCTGGAAGATGGGATAACGTAGTCGAGAAAATATGGAGGGATTTAGGGGGAGACCAACAAGAGGTACTGTCTATAGAGAAGTTTGGCGGGTACAAGACAGAAGTGAAAAAAACAATAGAAGAAAGGGAAAGGCTTGGGCGAAGAGTTAAGGTGAAAGAGGAGAAGCACTCGAGAGATATACGGGGGGTTGAGGGAAGATAGTGGAATGAAAACGTACCTGCACGGCCCAATGGAAGCGCTAAAAATTGAAACTACGATTTCGTGTAGGGAACCTGGACCTACCAGAAAGAAGGAAGAGATATACCAGTAGTTGGGAGGAGGAGGACGTAGCTACAAACATGTGCCCGTGTGGCACAACAATAGAGTAGAACTCACATAGTAGGAGAATGTGAAATATGCATGGAATAATGGGATGCGTTAGAGAAGGAGATGAGGAAATTAGACGTATGTGACATGGAAGAGTTTGGCAGACTAGAGAGTAGCGAGAAAACGATTGCTATCCTAGGAGATAGATGGTGGCCGCAGACGGCGAAGCAGGACGGGAATAGAATAAGCAAACAGCACCTATGTAGTATATGGAAGAAGCGCAATGAGCCCCCAGATGTTGGTGGCCCTATTAGGCTATTAGGATTAGGGACGGTGCTCCGTCCCGATAGGGATGCGTCGTCAATGGTCAAATGACTAAGGCAAGCAATAAATGACATACGCCCCCCCCCCCCCCCATCCTCGTTGTCTCTCCACCCCCGTTGCGCTTTCAACCTCTCAATATTTTTTAAGGCAGAAATTGCATCACGCACATCAGACGAACCGCCGGCATGATAAACAGTATATAGTGGCACGATAAAATCATGGAACAACCGACTCGGGCGTGCTTGAACCACGAACACCATAACACCGTCGCTTAGCCGCTGCCGCCGCTTCCACCACACCCTTTGAAATATGCTACCCTGCTCACTGTTCGCTGAACAACGAACGCCGTGTTCTCCCCGTTTCAGATTTGGTCTCTGAAAGACATCACCACGACTGATGAGTTTGTACAAGACGCCGAAAAGTTCCCGGGGCCTCTGTCGGGCGCTCCGATGGACAAGATCAAGGCCTACGTCGAAGATCGGGCTACAGGTGGCGACGACCGGGGGGACGGGGGGGAGAGGGAGAGGCTGCTGTGGAGCGTTGCTGGCCTGGCATTGCAATTCAAGGTAAACTTAGTTTTTTCTTGAGAGAGGGTTTGAGCGCCTTGAAGTTTCTCGAGGGAGTTGTTGCAGAGGAATATGGTGCGCCGCAGGGGTCGCGTGGGGTCTTATGTCTGTTCGAGAGGGCGATGCTTGGGTGTGTAAGGAGTCGTTTTGTTACGTGGTCGGGGATAGGAGACGGAGAAAGCGTAGCACGCCTCTTTTACGTCTAGCACCGCATTGACTTACCTTATTTCCACTTTTTGGACCTCTTTCCCTCTCCCCTCCTCTCCTCTCCCCTCCCCTCCCCTCACCTCCCTACAAACCCTCAACGACGACAACAACACACGAAACAGGGCCGGCTGACAAGCGGTACCAGCGCGGTGGGTCCTAGCTCCCCAGAGGCTGCCATCGTGGGACTACTCAAGGCTGCCCACGCCCGACAAAAAGAGGCCAGAAGAAATGCTGCCCTCACCGCCCCCTCCCCTTTAGCAACAGCATCAACGCTGCAGGCTTCGGCCTCCGCCCCGCGTAGACTTGGCGGTGTAGGTGGTGGGGCCGGCCGATGGGCTGTTCCCGGTGGTGGTGGTGGTGGTGGTGTTGGTGGTAGTGGTGGTGTTGGTGTGGGTGGTGGTGTTGTTGTTGTTGGTGGTGGCGGCGGCGACGGGGGAGTAGGGTGTCAGGGTGGCGTTGCGCAACGGTCTAGCTTTACGGGGGTTGGGCCTTTCGGAGGTGCTCCTGGAGGGTTTGGTGGCGGTGGTGGGGGAGGGGTAGGGGTTGGGGCGGGGGCGGGGGCGGGGGCGGTTAATGGTGGAAGCGAGGGCAAAGATGACCGGGGCGGCGGTGGGGCGGTTACAGGGTCTCATGAAGAAGTGGAGGCGCTGCTGGTAGACGGCAAGAAGGAGGAGGTGAGGGTTGGAACCCGGGTCAGTGTTTCCCGTTCTGGTTTTTAACTTTTGAGTGACGCTATTCTTAGATTCAGGTTGCTGCTAATATTGTGATCATACATATATTTGCCCCGGGGAGTTTCATGGGAATTTGTCCTAGCGCGCGACTGCGAGGCTTGTATTGTTGGATGTTATCCGTTCTCTTCGAAACCAGGGCTGCTCGCGAGTTGGTCACCTTTTCTTCTGTGTGCCTGCGAGTAAACTTCCGTTTGTGTTATCCGTTTTGTGTTTTCCGTTTATGCTGTTAAGAAGGTTAAGGTTTGCCGCCGTCATGTTTGTTTTTCCGTGCCGTCGAGAGTAAACGTGTGGTGCTGGCATCTGCCGCAGCATCATCCCTCCTCCCCCTCACCTCATAGAGCGAAATAAACGAACCTCCCACTCGAGGAGGACGCGGTAGCGCCTTAGCGAAGTTGGCGCGGGCACACCATATTACGAAATTTGCAAAGCTGAATATCTAGAAATTTGGTCGAGCTGACAGCTTCTACGTGGTTGTAGAATTCGTAACGTGTTAGTTCAATCGCCAGTTGCAACGAGCAACCGAAAAATATCTGGACTTGCAACGGCCCGCGACGCTCTTCCCGCGCAACGCCCTTGAATCATAAAGAACCGCGCCACCCTTGTTGAACTCCCCTCCCGTCCTCTATCCCCTACCAGGTACCCCTATCGCGAACCCCCTGTCCCCTATCCCCCCCCATACCCTGCCCCCTGTCCCCCACCCCTGGTCCCCTGTCCTCTGTCCGGTATTCCTTATCCCCTATCCGGTTTCCCCTATCTCCTGTCTCCTATCCCCTGTTTCATATTCCCTATCCCATGTTCCCTATCCCCTATCCTCTGTCATCAATATCCCCAATCCCATATAATTTATCCCCTTTCCCCTATCCCCTGTTTTTGCTTCCGCCCAGGCTGTGGACGCCTCCATACGCGCCGGCCTATGGGGGCTGGCGTTGCTCATAGCCGCCCAATGCCCCACGGTGGCATCTTTAGAGGGGAGCGAGGGCGGAGGTGCTCCTCCACAGCCAACTTACCAGCGTGTGGTCCGGCTTTACGCCAACGCCTTCTTGCATTCTGGAACTCCTCTTCACACGATGGCTCTAGCGTTTTCGGGGCAGGCGGGGTCGGCCATTAAGCACGGAGGGAAGAGCTTGGGAGGCGGTGGAGGGGGGGCGGGGGCGGGAGGCGGGGATGGCGGTGCCGCTGGGGGGCAGGGCGGGTTTGAGGAGAGCTGGATGGCGACGGCGGCAGCGATCGTCAGTAACAAGGTGATCTATGCTTGGACGTAGGCGTTTTTTTCAGAAAGGGCAGTAGGGGAGGGGGCGGATAAGCTCTTCACCGCTGCGTCCACGGGTTGGAGGTAAAGTACGTGCAATCAGACTTTGATACATTTTCAGTAATCAAAGGGTCATTATTGTTTGCATGTTTTTCGGCATCGGGACACGAGTCACGTACATGAAGGACCGTTTTTTTGCTCACGGCGGCTAGTTATTGCGGTACAAAACTCACAGAGATTGTTTGGAGAGTAGCCGACTTTTCTTCTCGAATGCTGTATTAATAGTAATATTAACATATTAGTACTCCTCCCGATATTAAAGCGGGGGGGAGAAAAACAAACTAAACCACTTACCATACATACGATAGAGCAGTATAGTGGAAACCACAGTGAAAAAATTATAAAATAGATACGATGTTGGATCTATTAATAGTTCAAAATCCCCCACCTAAAGTAAAAATTCCAACACCAACCATTGTATTGGAGAAAAATAGGACCCCTCCCAAGAAAAAACTCACCCATATCGTATATTACAAGTACCAACAACGCAGCTTTCAAAGATGAGTATTGACCCAAATTCGTCGAACTCACGGCTGGCGTCCTTTAAATATTTTTTATAAAGCTGCCCCCCCCCCCCCCCCCCGCTAGCCCCGCTACGTAGCCCCCACTGACGCTTGCAATCTCGCCCGATATTACGTGTGTGCTCGTCCGAAGGCACAAGGCTGGGCGGAACAGCTGATCGGTGTCGGTGACCGCTTGTTCGACTCCCACAACGTCCCCGCCGCGCACGCTTTTTTTTTGCTGGCGGGCATCCAAGCGGAACTCCCTACTACGAAAGGCGCGAGGATCGTTCTTCCCGGAGTGGACCACCGAAAGCCGGCTCATAGGTATTTTTTATTTTTCCTGCAGCAATATCACAATATCCCTCACTAATCCCACGTCATTTGTCACACAAAACGTTAATCCGGTTCTAAAGGGGCCTATTTATAGAAAAAGTATCCTGTACTAATTCCAAGACGAATGCCGCCCCAAACAGTTGCCCCAGTTTGGAAGGGGTTACTTGTATTTGTAAAATCCCTTTTGGTAGGGCTGTTAGTTGGCTGACTTTTTTGTTTTTTTTGTTCACTTTTTCTCGTCACTTTTTCTTTCCGTCCTTTGCCGTCCTTTGGACAAGCCGTGGTCGCGGGTGTCGTCCCTTCTCTCCTCCCCCTTATGCGTGTCTTCCTTTATGTCGCGCAAAGGTTTCGGCGTTTCCACTGCTCGTCGATTTTTCATCGAATCTAATTGTTGGCTACCTGATAGATATCATAATGCATAATACATTACCTGGTCAAGTTAGTTGCGTGCAGTGATGTCGGGTTTGTGGCTCGACTTGTGCTTTCTGGAGATGAAGTACTACTGTAAGTCAGTTAGTTGGCTTACTTCACCCAACCAATATAATACCGTATTAAGTCAGTTAGTTGGCTTAATACTTAACCGCCCAATTAATAGCCTAGCGCGTTTGTGACTCAACATGTGTGTTTTGGTGATACAATACTAAGTTAGTTAGTTGGCTTACTTCACAACCCAACTAATTTAATGTGTTTTTTGGCTTTACGTGTGTGTTTTCGGCAATACAACACTCAATGAATTAGTTGGCTTACTTAACCACCCATTAATATAGATAACATTGTAAGTCAGTTAGTACGCTTACTTCACCACCCAACTAATGACCAAGCGCGTTTTGTGGCTCGACGTGTTTTTTTTTGGTGATAAAACTAAGTCAGTTAGTTGGCTTACTTCATCACCCACGTAGTAATTAATTTTTTCACGTGTTTTAAATGACTATTGTAGCGCGTTTGTGGCTCGACGTGTATTTTTTGGTGATAAAATACTAAGTCAACTAGTTGACTCGCTCCACATAGTTAATGTAACGATAATTAGCGCGTTTGAGGCTCGACGTCCTTTTTTTCTGTGCGATGAAATACCAAATCGGTTAGTTGGCTTGCTGCACCACCCTACTATTAAATAGCCGTAAAGTCCAGCCAGCTAGCTCTAAGCCGTACCGCTGACCTACTCGCTTCCCGGAATGCTGCAGGGCTCTGCGCACGCGAGAGGCCACCGATGCCGTTCACGTGCTGGAGGTGTTGGAGATTGCTTTCAGCGATGCCGGTCGAGGGAACCAAAATACCGCGATCCAGGTAAGAAGAGCGATCATGTCCTCCTTTTCTCGTGCTGTTCTGTTTTCTCTTCTTTTTTTCTTTTTTTATCCTCCGGCGGATGGGGAAAAATAAAGCTTAAGCTCACCACACTTCCACGTATATTCTGTTTTCTCTTTTTTATATATATGTCAAGACTACAACTCTGCTTTAACGTGTGTCCTTGTATTATCGTGTTCTCATGTTGTTTTATCAGAAATAAGGGCACCGCTGCTGCAAGATTCGAGAATGTGGTGGAAAGGCGTCTTTGCAAGCAGCGTGTGCGCGTCTGTTCTCCTTGTCTTGTGTTCTTTTTGTTATTTTGTTCCTTTTTGTTTTCTCGTGTTGTCGTGTTGTGCTCTAGACTCCCTACGTGTTCTTGTTCTCCTGCTCTCCTTTCCTTACTGGTTTTTAATCGAAATAAATGTTGGAACCTTGTTCACCGCTAACGCGCGCCGCGCAGAAAACTCGGCCTTAGCAGCCATTGCGCCGCGCATTTAATCTAGCAGCAGTTGCCCCACTCATTCCCCTCATCAGCAGTTGCATCATGTATACCCATTCTGCTGCCTAATGTATTGCTCTCATGATGATCGTGGTCACTCTCTTTCTTCGTCTTTCTTGTTTTTCCTTCTGGGCAGGGACCAGGGAACAAAAATGTGTTGCGCTGTTGCGCTGGCGCACGTTGTTTTTTTAGGAATCCCGATTTCCGCAACATGCAATGCGCCGCAGGGGTAATGCGCACCTGCCCAACCTGCGGCAACTTTTTATTGCGCACCTTTCGCCTACGGAAAATTGATCCTTTCTGTCGCCGTAGGCGAAAATTATTTGCGGGTTGTTTTTTAGCCTATTTTTTTCGACGCAGCGGGGACCCTGAGGGGTGCGCAACACGCCTCAAGCGCTCTGGGGGGCTTGCCGTCTCCAGGCGTTCCGCATGACGTCGTGACGAATTTCTGACTATGGCCTATTTTTTTCCCTGGGCAGAGGCACATGTTTGGCATATACAGTACGTTAAATACGATCCTCCCAATTCTCCAATCTAGCCAACCAGGGCACACAACTCGACCAGAGCTACCAATGTCCTGTTGCGCAAGTTCCTAGCGACAGCTATCATAGTACCACGAAGTAGTGTGCAGCACTCCTCGTGATGTTCGCGTTCCCTCCCCTGCGTCCAGCGGTTTCTCTTGCCACGGAAACAGAAACCTTGCCACGGAAACAAAAACGCCTCCTCCGTTATTGAGTAGTAGGATTACGAGGAATCCATGACAAGGATTTTCCTCTTTTGAATGAAACGATACGCCTTCAAAATGCTACATCTGTAAAAACGCAAACGCGGCCGGTGTATCACGCAGGCTTGCAAAGATGAGTATCGACCCGTAAATTTGATCGAACTCGCAACTCACGTAGTTGAAATAACTTCATCAAATATCGCCTTCAAATGATAAAATAGAGAGATAAAGGCACATCCTAACAGCCTCCCTGTCTCTCTTGCTTCGGCGTTTGGGCAGGGACACAAGCTTCGCCTGGCGATGAGACTGGCGGATTTGGGCTTCGTGGAGCAGGCGCACTGCTACGTTCAGAGCGCTCAGGCAGAGGTGAGCTTCTCGTCCCGTATGTGGTTGCTATTAGCCTTGTTTCTACATAGTAGTGATGAACCATAATTGAGATTACGTGCTTACAGCTGCGGCCACACGAATAAGCCTTGGTCACTGGGTCAAGATGGGTGGTAAAAAGTAATGCCCGCACTATAATGCAAGAAGGGATACGATGTGCACGCAGCATGGTAGTGCTCGTACTGGTGGGCGCTCATGCCAGATGGTCACGTTTCATTTTTTTCGTGGCGCTTTCCCTGGGTCCCACACGGGTTGATAGACAGGTACGGTAATAATAGTATCAGGACATCTATATTTCAGTGCGATATTAAACAACAGGAATACCGGCCTAGCCTGGATTTTTGCTTCGGACTGGTATATTCAACACCTACTGCACGGCCAAGCTTTATATTGTACCAACCTGAACGTGACAACCCCCCCCCCCCCTTCCCCCCTGTCGTTGTCCGCCTAACAGGTGGCCAAGATGGGAGGCCGATCGCGAGGGGGGTCGGAGCAGCGCAGCCCATACTCCCCCCAGTTCATTACCGCCTTGCACGAATTTGGAGACCGCGCCCGTGCTTCTCTGGGGGTGGAAGCGGCCAGCGATATGGGTGATTGTGGCAGCGGTGGTGGTGGTAACTTGGAAGGCGGTGGGCGTAAGGGTGAGAAGACCGCGGGGTCGGCGGCTGCGGAAGCGGGGGGCTGGCTGCTGAACAGGTCAGCTTACTTTGTTTTTGCTCTTGTTTTTTTTTTTTGCGTGCACCATTTCTCTTTCCGATTTTAGGAACTTTCTGGCCTTCGCTCGCACGAATACACACGTTAACCTTTTCTTTTTTACACCCACTTTTTTGGGAACATGCTTGGAATTTGGATGGGATGATTTTTGCAGAAGTAAACGGGTTAATATTCATTCGTTCTGCGTGGGACAATTTATGTTGTGCATGTGTCGTCCTCATCGAGCCAGCCCCCTTTTCACCACTCTTATGCCCCCCCCCCCGTCCTCCGCTCTCCCCTTCGCAGGGTAACAAGCCTGGTGAAGACGTCGGCCACACCTGGACCCGCCCCGATGAACGCCAAGGCATTACCATCGAAACCGCAATCCGCGGAGGAGCCCAGCCAAAGCGCGCCTGAACCGGCAAAATGGCAGGCCCCTCAACAGCCTTCCACCACCGCCACTTTCCGGCAGCAGTCGCCCTTTTCCAGGGACGCGGTCCCAGGACGGGGGGGGGGCAACACCCATCCGTCCCCCCCTTCCCCCGCCGGAACCTGTACCCCTCCCCCTCCTCTTCCTCTCCCCTCCGGCGTTGGAGGCTCCGCTTGGTCGGCGAAGGCATCATTAACCACCAATCCGCGGTCACACAAAACGTCCGAACCGAATCCGGGACCTCGGCCTCCGGGGGTCGGCGTCGAGAGACCTTCCGCGCCACCGACGGCGGGGGCCTACCCAGCGAGTGGGGGTGCGGAGGCGGAGGCGGTGGCAGCGACGGTTGCGGCGGCGGCGACTGCGCCGCCACCACCTCCGCAGCGACAAGCGCGCCCGGCAACCGCAGGAGGGGGAAGGTTTGCCGAGGCTCCCCCCAACAAGACAAGGTCCCCGGCTTTCGGAGGCACAGGGTCCCCAGGTGTTGGAAGGTACCCCGCAACCGCAAGAGGGGGGAGGTTTTCCGAGGTTCCCCGCAACAACACAGGGTCCCCGGCTTTTGGAGAAAGCTTCGGTCAAACGGCGGTCGGTTCCTCGGGAGGGGCGCACGGTTCCCCCGCCCTTGCCCTCCCTGCCTCTGGTCTCGAAGAGGCATCGGAGGGGCCGCCGGTGGGCGGTGCCGCGACGAGCGACGGCGCAGCCGCAGTAGCCAAGGGCATTTTAACAAGGGGGGGGGGGGGGGGCTGGAGCGCCGTTGGGGTTCCCGCATGTTAACAGCGAGCCCGTCCTGCGCGCGGATAAGTGGGATGGTGCGTCCACGCAGGGGGAGGGTAGCGGTGGGGGGGGTGGGCCGCTGGGGCAGGGGGGGGGGGACGGGGCGACGGGGGAGGCGGGGGAGGATAAGGGAAAGGGCATCGGTGGGGTTGTTGATCAGGCACCGAAGAGCGAGCCTAAGAAGGGAAGCAAGGGGAAGGCGACAGCGCGGAGGGCTAGCGCTGGCGCGTCCGCAGCGGGGGCGAAACCAGGACGCTTGGCGAAGATCATGTCCAAGTGGTTGTACCCGGAGGCGAAGGTTGGTTTTATTTGTTGGGTGGAGGGGGCGGGAGCGGATTTGAAGTTGTTGTAAATTTGGCGTTTGCTACTAGGATGTGATGAGTTTGACGTTGCGGTAACATTCCCATTTTGACGGCCCGTTCAGCTGACAGTCTTTTTGCCGGTTGTAATAGTTGATTATTTCACTCTTGCAGTTATTACGTATTTTTACGACGAGCTCTATGAAGCCCTCAACCCCTTTAGTAACTGGAACCACATGTTTTGGGGACTGCCTTCGTGGGGGTTTGTGTAGGGGTTTGTGTAGGATACGTGTTCCAGTGGTGAAAAAGTCTAGAAGCGGTTTCAGATGTCGTAGCTGGAAAGGAGACCTTGACCTACTGTTAGTCGTACATACTGTAGTACCCCCGGCTATACAAATATATCACCACACGATAAAATGTCATAACTTGATTAATGTAAAACTGCTTAGACCTACAGCCACGTCCACAATACCATAAGTACGTATAAAGTAACAGTGGTCCCTCTATATTGCCGGTGTGCTATTAATATAATATAATACGACTTACAAGATTCACTTGATAAAAGGATACATTTCCCTTTACAGCTGTCAGATTTTGTCCCCCTCAGAAACGGGTTTTATAGTTTCCGCGCACAGACTGACTAAAATCATCCTGTTGACCCTGATAGCTACACTGTAGTTGTAAGGGGAGTCGCCGACCTATATCCTTAATGAGGACACACAACTCGTAATGCGCGCGATCGGAGTATCACACACAGCTTGCAAAGATGAGTTTCGACGAAATCTTCGATCTCACAGCTGGAGTGTATTTTCATTTTTTATAATATGTAATAGTCGGAAATACCGGCACTACAGCGATAGCCGGCACTACTCCAAATGCTTGCCACTACTCATCGTTCCCATCTGTGTTTCAGAGTTAGTAGCTGATCAGGAAACCTCCGTTGCGTTATGACCCAATAATCGATAACACCGCTACCGCTGATCCCGCTTTTAATACCCCCACACGCCCAACCCTCCCCCAACCCCGCCCACAGCACGCCGACGTAGGAAATGAGATGGAAGCATACTACGACGAAAAGGCGAAACGTTGGGTATTCCCAGGAGAAAACCCGGGGGAAGCCGCGGCGGCGCCCCCCCTAGCCCCGCCGACAACATCCCAACTCGGCAGCCCATCGAACTCCCAAGCTGGGGGCCCCGGGGGGCCCGGCGGGCCCGCCGCAGGAGGAGCCCCACCTCCAACCCCGGGGCTGGACGCAAGCGATCCCCTGGCAGCGCTAATGGCGCCTCCCCAGGTAACGATTGGAGCTCCTAGAAGGCACACCACTGCGGGATCGGGCCCCACGGGAGCCCCCCCTACCAGTGGGGCGGGGCCCCCATCAGGAGGGATTAACTGGCCTGCGGTGGGTGGCCCGCCGATGTCTAGCGGTGGTGGCGGAGCCTGGGGCGGGGCGCGGGGTGGGACGAGGTCTCCGTTTTCCACTGGGGGGATGACCGCGTTTGCGCCAAAGGCGCATATGTCTTCGTCTGGGAGGAGGGAAGTGGGGGGGGACGGGGGGAGTGGAGGGGGTAGGAGTTCCGCTGGTAGCCCTCCGCCATCGTAGGCGTCGGGGGGGGGGCGGGGGGGGGGGGGTGACTGGGATTGATGGATTTTTCATGGTTCATTGGTGTTGGAGGCAGAGGTTTTTAATTGGTTGTTGAACGCGCAACGAGCGAGTGGTGCTGAGTATTGAGTTATGGTGGTTTGCTATTGTAACTCTAAGAACTGGCCTAGTGATGATAGTTTCAACAATAATAGTGTATGTCTGTGTGCTATGCCGAGCGAGATGGTGCGCCGTTTTTTTTAGGGGTTTGCCCGATAACGAGGCCTGCGGTGGTTAAGCGGTTCTCTCCGCTGCTATCGGTGGATGGGATGGGATCGGATCGGATCGGACCGCATCGGATCAGATGGGATAGATTGGGATGGGATGGGATGGGGTGGGGTGGGGTGGGGTGGGGTGGGGAGGGGTGGGGTGGGGTAGGGTGAGGTAGGGTGGGATAGGATGGGATGGGATGGGGTGGGGTGGGACGAAATGGAAGATACCGTGCTAACATGATAGCTTGCAGTGCTTGAAATGACGGCATGCTGTGTTTGGTTCATGTTATCGATAGCTACCAGGTATTCGTTTACAATCGCTGTTACGCATTGTTGTGGCCGAGAGTACCGGATGTGTCATAGTCTACGTTAGCAGTTAGCAGTGGAGTCCAAGCAGATATCGGAGGGGGGGCGCAGATTTTGGGGGGAGGGGATAGATGTCTGGACCCTCCCCACCTCCGGACATGTTTGTGTAGTAAAGTCGTACTCGACTCATGGCAGCTGCCAGGTATCTTATCATATTTATATTATACGTGCACGGCAATAGTACGAAAAATCGTATGGTTGGGGACCTTGCGTTTGGTATTTTCCAGTTTCGATCATCTGCACGGTCTTGAAATATTGAAACTTGAAAACATGACGAGACAAATATTTTGTGCGCACCCACCCACGGTCACCGATTCAATGGGTTCCTGCATTCTTCGTACGACATAATCGTACAAGTACGAGTGCAGCGCGCATATCATAACATCACTTGAAAACTCATTTCTCGTTGTCAAGAAACACGTTGAACCAGTATGTCTCGGGGATTGGAGCGAGCGGTCAGCTTTCTTCACAAAGCCGAGCGCGTGTACCCCGACTCCTGGTTTTTCGGATCTTCCTAGGGATTCGGCACCTTTGTGACCACGGACTCTAGTCTTTTGACGTACAGTTAATGTGAGACAACAACAACTTCGACGCCTATGGTACGTCCTCGGCGCGATCATTGATTGCAAGCTGCACAATCGTCGAATTTGAACTAGAATTTTCCATTCACTTCGAGCGTCACCGGCACTTGTAACCAGCAGCACAGCACACAACACCCTCGTTTTCGCGCAAACTACTTGCATTTAGTGTGTACGTTGTATGTTGCATGTATGTTGTAACGTAAATAGTAAGTACAAGGGCTTCGCTCGCGGAAGAAAGAATGAACTTTCGGTAGAAAGGCGAAAAAGAAGCACGAATGGCGCAACTGGCGACTTGAAAATGCCAAGAGGTCCATATATAGTACAACGGTAAAGGATGGAGACGGTTATGGTTATAAGTTTGTTATTATCATCCATTCGCCCAGTCCATGATGGACACGTCGGAGGACTTGCTTGGCATATCCTTCTACCTCTCAGGTAGCACCTGTACACTTATTAATAGCTCTCTCTAAGTCGATCAATAATATATTATCGCAGTGCATAAACACCAGGCACGCTTTGTCAAGGACAGAGACAGCAAAACAGGGAGTTAGTCTAAAACTACAGGTAATTAGTCTAAAACTACAACTTAAACATCTAAAGGAGCATGTATTTCGGCGCAGTGCCCAAAAACACATGCTGGAAACAGAAACTGAACGCACACACCGCAAACAAAAGTACATGCGTACTCCCAAGGACTAAGAGCACGCATTTAGGCGTAGTTCTCAAAAAACGAAGCTGATATTTAGAAAACACAACTTAACGTTCAAGAAAGAACGTACTGTCAACATTGCTTCTGAAGGAGCTGTGTAACGTCATACTTCTATGGGAGCATGTATATAAGCGTAGCGCTCAAAACTATCTTGTTGTACTGGTATGTACAAAATGCTAATATACCGCCGCTCGTGCTAACATGCCCCCACCACCTCAGAGGACTTAGTTGGCACACCATATTACACCTCTGAGCTAGCACCTCTACACTTACGAATAGCTCTCTCTAATTCGATTATGAAGAATTTATTGTTATCGCAAGCATAAACACCAGGCACGCGCTTGTCAAGGACAGATACAGGAAAACTACAACTGTTAACTTGAGATGTAAATGAGCGCAGGGCCCAAAGAAAACATGCTGGAAGCAGGAACTTGAACGCACACACCGCAAACATGTGAAGTTCATTTGTACTCCAAGAACGAAGAGCATGCATTTAGGCATAGTGCTCAAAAAACGATGCTGGTATATAGAAGCCACAACTTACCGTTCAAGAAAGAACGTGCTGTCAACATTGCTTCGAAGGAGCATGTGTATGTGATACTTCCATAGGAGCATGTGTATAGGTGTAGCGCTCAAAAATACATGCTGGAAAAAAAGAAAGCACCAAACAAGCTGCTAACATACCCCCGCCCGCCCAGTCCATGATGGACACCTCGGAGGACTTGCTTGGTATATCCTTAGACCTCTCAGCTAGCACCTCTACACTTATTTATAGCTCTCTCTAAGTCGACTATGAATAATCTATTATTACTGCAGTGCATAAACACTAGGCACGCGCTTGTCAAGGACAGAGATAGTTGGTGTAAAACAACTTGAAACAAATTTTTGGGCACTGCGCCGAAAAAGATGTGGCAACTAGAAACTGAACGCACACATCGCAAGCATGTTAAGTACATGCGTACCCCCAAGGACCAAGAGCATGCATTTAGGCGTACTGCTCAAAACACGATGCTGGTATATAGGAAAACACAACTTAACGTCCAAGGAAGAATGTAATGTCAACATTGCTTCCGAAGGAGCATGTAAAACGTCAATACCTACTCCTATATACAGGCCTAGCCCTAAAAAGTACATGGTCGAAAAAACGAAAGCACCTTGTACTGGTATGTACAAAATGCTAACATACCCCCGCACGCCCAGTCCATGACGGACACCTCGGAGGATTTGCTTGGCATAGTCGAACTTTCTATGGGAAGGGAACTAAGTTGAAAGAAGAGAAGACGGTAAAACTGGGCGTGGAAACATAAACGAAAAGAAAGACATACACCATTACGTACTTAAGGAACAATAGGAAAAGGGCTAAAACGCACTGGTAAAGCCCCCATGACACGTCGCCGAGAGGGGCGAGGGCACCTCTTCCCGGCCCGTGAGGTCATGGTAAGTTGAGCCTGCAGGCGCATAAACGTTGTCGTCTTTCTCGGAGATGAAGGCAGAAAGCCAGGTCGACGGCGCGGGCTCGACAAACGTAGGGACGCATGCTTCATTTGGAGGGTCACCGGGCCGAAGAGCGTGGAGGCAGGCTGAAAGACGTTGGCAAGGACGACGGCGTAAACGAGGTGGTGGGATTTGGCAGAAGGCAGATAAGAACAAAGAGGAATTGAGGGATCAAGTGCTGTAACGTAGAGATACATCGTGCGAGGAAGGGGGAAAATACATGACATTGCATGTGTTGTGGCTTGGAGGAGGAGGGTATAGTTGGCCTTGCTGAGTGTAAATGGTATTGAAATGAAGAGGTTATAGATTAACTGTGCGGCAACGATTTCCAGGTACCCGGCATAGGCGTGAGGGTTGGCCATGAGTTGAAGATATTGACGAGCAGACGAATACAATGTTGGAGGGCAACCAAGTATTTGCACTCGTTCGATGCCAATGCCAACAGCAATTGCGTCGTGGAAAGATAAGTCAGAATTGGGAAGTGTGACGTGCAGGTGTTCATCTATGTGTTGCAGGATGCTGACGCGAACTGAATAATGCTGTTCAGGGTCGCCAAAAACTTTTCGTGATATGAATCGCAACAGGCAAGCTCCATCTCCTATTTCGTCAACTATGGTCCAGTTGATGCTGGGAGGAGGAGGCGGAGGAGGAAGAGAGGGACGAGGCGGTGGGTTGTTGCCAGTTGTTGCTACTATGAAAGGAGAGTAGACGACATTAGGAGCGTGGGCGACGTCGTTGGCTATATGAGAAGAGGGAAGGAGGCACATGATGGAGTGTCCGCTTTTGATACGACTAAGAGCAACGTAGAGCTGGCCATGAGCGAAAATGTCGTTACGTAAATCAAGCCCGATGCGTGACAGGGTTTGGCCTTGCGGTTCGTTTATAGTCAATGAGTAGACAAGGCGAAGAGGGAACTGCACACGACTGAAATTAATGCCTTGTCGACCAACTTGGGCATGGAAGTCAACTCGCGGCACAAGGACGATAGGTCGAAGAGGGATGAGGAGCTGCATCTGTATGACACGAGAATTGGGTGTAACTCCCAATAAAACGCCCTTCTGTCCCTCTCCAAAACTCAAGTTTCTTGTAAGCATGGCGAGGTCGTTAGAACGAAGCTGAAGTTCGTGAGGTGGAACACCTTGGACGTTGATGAGGTTCAGGTGTTTCGGGGCTGCAAAAGCAGTATAGACTAGGGGTTGGATTCATCTGTGACAAGTTGATCCGAACTGAAGAATGATATTGAGTGTTGAGAACGTAATTCGGCTATGTATTTGTTTGCCGCGTCAATAGCTGTGTTGGTCGTAGCAAGGATAGCACGATCATGCATGAGGTGTGTCGCTTCGTTCAAGTCAGGGTACACGAAGTTAACGAGGTCTTCAAATTCCGTAGTATACTTGAGAGCGAAATGGTCAGTTAGTTGTAGAATGATCATCGGTGTTCGAGAGGGTAATCATATCGTCGTTGGACATGTGCACGACAGGCTGCGTGTCCTCTCCGACGGCACGTACGAAGGAGGCGTACTGTGCGTCTTCTTTGTCACGTTGCGAGGCGGTAAGCCTTAGACGGGTAATGCTCTTCCAGAGGAAACTGGAGATGACGGCGGCTTCGACGGTGTCAGATGCGGAACCATACTTAACAACAGGACCGACTTGCCTCCAATCGCCACTAAATAGTATAATCTTACCAACAAAAAGTTGATCGCTACACATGAGGTCTTGTAATGTAGAGTTTAAGGCTTCGACGCAAGAGTTATGTGTCATGGGGAGTTCGTCCCATATTATCAGGTGACAGCTAGGAATGAATGACTTCTGCGCGGTGCGATTCGCCGCGAATATTGCAGAAAGCTCCTCGCACGACATTTTCATCAAGCGGTAGTTTAAACATGGGGTGGGCAGTCCAGCCGCCTGGGAGTTGAAGGGCCGCAATTCCAGTTGAAGCGACCGTTAGAACGACGCGTCCATTCCCGCGTAAACGTGCTGCTACAACTTTTTCGGTAAATGTTTTTCCGGTGCCAGCAGGACTATCAGCCATGAAAGCACCAGGATTGTTTGAAATAACGGAGTCGATGATGGTGGAGTAGATTGCTCGTTGTTCTAGAGTGAGAAGGATTTCGTTTTCGTCGGCGTACGTGGTTTGGCAGGACGCCAATTGTAGTGGTACTCCGAGTGGGGGATGCGTGGTTGGTCGGTGTTGGGAAGCGTGCTCCTCATGGGTTCCGGTGCCCTTGTTTGGTCTCCCCTCATGGCTCGCTGGATAGACTCAAAGCTTATACATTATTTCCTCTACATTAAACTCTAAAATATAGACAAAACAGGCCTAGGCACGATAGGGCTGGGTAGAGCAGGTAGTAGTGAGATGTGGGGCGTCCTGCTTGTCCCATCATCGTCACCTACATTATCGCCCATCTATGATGGCCTTGACGTGAATGTGACATCTAATGTCACGTGGTTTCACCTCAACCATGACATGGTTTCACGTCGAATCTATAAACTATCCTTCTACGGAGGGCACTCCATTACACTAGGCCACCCTGAATAGCCGTAGATGCAGATCACCTGCCAATCAAAGGATTTCAACAAAACATCCAGAATTGGAAAGGGGATCGAAGATGCGGCTATTCGAAACAATCGAAAATGAGGCTATAGATTCCCTCGCACCTCGTAATAATGAGGCTTAAACGCCTCATTGCAATATATACAACCCTATGACGGAGCTCACCGGAGGGCACTCCATTACATTTGTTGTACAAGATCGAAAGCAGCTCTTGTACGTTGGAGCTCTGTTAGTTGATGGATGGCGGGAGGAAGGTTGACCTGTACCAGGTACATTATCTTTTCCGTGCAACTGCAATTTAATATCTGTTTCGCGCAAGGCTTGAGCGAGAGCCTGTGATATTGTCATAGACATGCGCAAATCCGCTATTAGATCTTCTTGAAAGTCGGGCCATAATTTAGGAGCAGGTCCACCATCAAGAATGAGCGTTACTAGTAAACCTCGCAGTAAGTCAACGGTTTGGAACAAAACAGCTTCTTCCATGCAAATGAAGTATTCCTGATCACCGGTGACGAGGCCTCGATCACGAGCAGCAGCATCGTGAAAAGTAGGATAGACAGCGGACGGTCCATTTTCAGGGTGCACAGTGCGCAATTCCGCAAAGGTTCTTGCTGGGATCTTATGAAAATGAAGTCGAAGATAGAAAACATCGCCAACATCAGGGCTTTTAAAATGGATACGACACACGTGCTCTGTAGTCCTGAGGGAAACCGTGTTTCCATACTGGTCGAGCCATTTTCCGGGGGGAGCAGAAGTAGGGATGGGATCAGCTTTCTTCTTTTTAGTTACAAGGTAGGTTTCGAAGTAGCTAAGCAAGGTAAGCGCCGTGAAGCGTGCCGCTGTGGGACGTTTAAGGTAACGAATAAGGTCCGAGGTAGAGTGCTGAGCGATAGCGGCGCGCTCTTCGGCTGAAGCTTCGGCAGGGTAAAGGACGTTGTTTTCATCCTCAAGGTGAGCATGTATACGGGTAGCTGTGGGGAAACGGCTATGTGAATCAAAGCCTAGCATTCTCCAAGTATCTTCTGTGGCTGAAATATAACGTGTAGTTAGGTACATTTCGATTTCACTTTTAATTCCAGCGATCCTGGCTTTGGCGAAGTCGTTGCCTTTAGCAATATATTTGTATAGGTATTTTGCACATGAAGCAGCAGTCACAACATCAGTGCACACGCGGCAATCTAGCAGAAGAAGTAGATAACGATTGTAGGGCACGACCCACGGGTTGCCAACCGGAACATCAACCTAGGAGTTGCCGACTTTATTTCGAATGGTGGGATTGTCGCCATTTCTTGTCCGACAGTATTCTGCGCGACCGCTGCGTTCATTGAGTGTGGCTGGTGTCCTGAACGGTTGCGGGTAGTACTTGTTGCAAGACTTTGTGTTTGTATCCCGGTTTGTTTGCATGCATCGCCTTCGAAGCGAACCAAGGCTAGTGCGGGAGGAGGCTCCGCCAACAGTGGGGGTGGTGGAGGTTCAGGACTAGGCGTGTGGACGTTGGTCGGGCAAGAACGGGACTCAGCTTTTTCTGGCAATCCTGATTGGCCGTGCCCGAGAAAGGGTTGTGACGGCTTCCTTTATCGCAAGAACTAGGAAAAACGGGAGTTCCCAGTGCGCTGTCTGCGACACCTGCAGGAGTGACGACCCTTCCTCGTGCCAAGCTTTTTACAACCTCAACAAGAAGCGCTCGGGAAGCGGCGACAGCCCTCGCGTGTGTGATTCTATCGTCGTTGCGAGATGGTTGATGTGGAATTTCTATTAAGATACGGCCTCGAAAGGCCTGTAAGTATCCAAATTTAAGATCATTTGGATGGGTTTCGTATGATAAGGTTGGCGTTATATATTCGGGAAAGTTAGGAATTAGATCGAAGGCACGTGCCTCCGATCTCAGAAGCTATCCCGGGCTCTGGTGGAAACGAATAAAGCTACATCTCTACGGAGAAACGAAAGTGAGTACTCTCCGAGGACCTGCTCAATTGGCAGACCTGCAGGGGGCACTCTGTGTCCCCCACCTTTAATTTAACATGTGGCGTCGACGGCAGGACTGTGTCCGTCTCCGCCATGCTTGGCACTCCAGCCCCTCCGTCGTCGACGACGCGCCGACGAACAGCGACAACAACAGGTAATGCACCCCCGCTGTAGATTATGGATTCGGGCTCGGCGGGGCCCCTCGGCCATCTTCCAGACGAGGTACAACCCCGTCGCGAGTCCCACGGCCGCGGCCGACCCTGTCGACCGCCGCGACCCCTGCTCTTGCCGACTCGCCGGTTCGCACGGTACCACTACCGTCCGACCGCGACCACGCAGAGTCTATATGGGAACTCCGCTCTTTCGGCTCACGCCTTCTCCTGGTGACACGCCGACTGCATATACAAGGTCGGACGCCCTCGGCAACGCTGCTGAATTGCGGTTCGCTGATTCCGTCGCGCGTTATTCACATGGCGATTGGAAGCGAGAACAGCACGCAGAGCCGACGTGCCACGCTGTGATGCGTTATGTTCCTACCAGCCGGCCATCGGTCCTGCCGCCCGACGTTTTGGCGTGCTACCTCTCGCACAATCGTCCATACCTCTCAGACCAAGGAGTTGGCGGATAGGGGTCGACTACATACAACCGACGACGACATCGTCCTACCCGTAACCCGACACTGCCGTAAACAAGGTCTGACAAACCCAACTCTGCGGGGCGAGTTGCTTGCCTGCTAAACGACGAGCCAGTTCGCGTCTACGTTCCCCTGCTCATGCGCCCTTGGATCATGCAAGCTTGTGACTTGACGGCCTCTTGTCACCTTGGCACCACGCGCACGTTGCGCATGCTGGAGCGTTTTCATTGGTGGATTGGCATGAATGTGTGCACCCGGTGGTGGCTTCGACACTGCTTGAAGTGCCAGGCGCGGAGAACCCCATGGCTGACTGTCCGCTGGCCCATCATCACAATGCCTCTGCCGGAAGGTCCAGGTATCGCCGTCAGTGTTGACTACTTCGGCCCCCTTCCGGCCACACCGCGAGGCAACACCTACATCCTGCTGTTCACCGATCGCTTCAGCTGTCGGGCCGACATGTTCCCCGTCACTGCCGCTGAGTTCACCGCGGAGGGTACAGCCAATATCCTGGTGAACCAATACATCCCCTTGTGGGGGTGCCCGCGCACCATACTCTCGGACAACGGACTGCAGTTCTGCTCCAAGCTTTCACAAGCTGTATATCAGCTGTTGGGTGTACACAAGCTTGCTACAAGCTATTATCATCCCAACTGTAACGGGGGCGTTGAGCGGGTAAGTCACACTATGGCACAAATGCTGGCTATGGTCGTCAACGAGTGACAAGACGATTGGGACTTGCATCTGCCCCACGTAGAATTCGCTCACAAAAACTCTGTCAGCGCGGCGACGGCTTTGGCGCCCAACGAGGTCCACATGGGCAGACTCCCACGGCTCCCCCTGACGATTTTCGACCGCACAGGTGTCGTGGAATACCAGAGTCTGACCCGTGACCACCTGGCCTATTGTGATTTGGCCACCGACCGGCAAAAGCGCGCGAACGACATTGTCCGCGCACACCACGCCCTCACCGTTTCGCGTGTTAACCGCAGAAACTCCGCCCTCGCCGACGCGCTGCGTCCAGCACCTAACTTCACTGTGGGTGGTTGGGCATGGGTATACAATTCTGCCTCTACCATCCGCCAGGGTGTGAAGGCGAACACCGACGCCAAGGTACTCAAGGCCAAACTCGCGCTTAACTGGACGGGCCCATACAAGGTCTTGGCCGTCGGTCCCTGCTCCGCCGCCGAGACCCCGGACGGCTCGCCGCTCGGGAGCCACCTCCTTTATTTGGATCTCCCTTCCGACCTGCCTGATTCGGACGCTCGGCGGCGTGTGGCCATCGAGCGCTGCAAAACAAACCCTGTGCCAACCCCCACGATAGCGGGGACATGCCCAAATACCTACCGGCGGGGCTGACACAGTATGTGCTCAACATTTTTTCCAAGAAGTCCCCGCCGTACCACGTCACTCAAGACGACGTTTCGACTCCCCTCCAACGGCTGGAGGTGGAGCAGATCACTGGTCATCAGTCGGTACGGAAGCGAGGTGACGTCATCGCGGTGCTATACAAGACGCATTGGGCGGGACTCTCCGAACCCTGCTGGGAGCGGGAAATGGACCTTCATCTCTCCCGCTCCCACATCTTGCGTTATTGGGCCGGAACCCCGGACCAGCACCGCCAAACCAACCGCCTCTACCGCCGAATGCGGGTCGGGGCGGCACAGCGTGAGCTCTCCCGCAACAACGGGGAACGTTTCCTAGCGACGGGCTACGCCGTGTGTTCCCCGCGCCGATTGGCTCCGTCGCTACCACGACACAGTACTCCCTATGGGAGCCCACCTTTGGTACAAGGGAGACGATGGTTTATGGTGGCTTGGAAAAATCAGCGCGAGCACTACCGAGGACAAGGTACACCTGGCCCGCTTTCTGGACGACCCGGGACCGATTAAACTTCCTCTTCCCCCGGCGCGCTACACGACTTCAACGGGAGCCATACGAGGATCTTGGTGCTTGCAAGTTCACATCGCCAGTGCGCTTCCTCGGGGAATCCAACGCAACGCAGACGAATCTCGAGGCGCGGCCGTGGCCAGTTGACTTCCAAGCCGCCACCGCCCCTCGATAGTTCTTTTTTTTTTTGGAGTTATGAGTTTTGAGTCTTTGTCTTTGGGTTGTTCGTAGTGTCCTGATAGTCTTCGTCGGATTTTGGGGCGGTTCTTCCATCGATTTTTCTTTCTGTCTTGCCGAACCCCCTGCTCAGTGCCGGGTCAGGGTTCGGGTAAAACGCCGCTATCTGAGGCGCAGGGCTGTCGCCGTTTTGTCATTGCTCAATTTCGCCCCGCCGACGCCCTCCTCAGCCCAGAGCCGGGGGGCGACCAGGGTACCCTGTTTGCGCGTAACGTGGTACAGGGCTATGTACGGGTCTGTGTGTCATCTTTTATGTTTTGTGTGTTGTATTTGTTCTGCTTTGCTTTTTTCGTCTAAACACTTCCTCTCCTAGCGGGGCTGTAGGTGTTGACACCTTCCATCCCGGGTATTTGTCGTTTCCTCGTCTACCCCCCCGCCTTGCCGATGGCCCGCGAAAGATTTTTCGCGTGACTTCTCCCTTGTGTTAGCGCCTATGTTCCCCTCCATATCGACGAGGGCTCGCCTCGCCATAGTACCTTTTTCTGTGGTTGGTTTGCCGTAGAGCCTTTGCTGCCCCCCCCGCCACACCGGCGGCATGCGGCAGATTCTAGAGCCTTTTCTGCCCCCCCCGCCACACCGGCGGCATGCGGCAGGTTTTTGATGGGTGACTATTGCTTTGTTGTAGGGTCTTTGTTTCTTTCTACTGCTTTTCTTCGCGTGTTCCTGGCTCCATAGTCAGACGGTTAGAGGTGTGGGAGTGGGTTTTGAGGAGCCGCATCTTCGACTCATGGTCTAGTTCGTAGAACCGGAGTTTCCCCGAATCTCCCATATTTCTGCATGTGCGACTCATCAGGGTGGGCTAGTGTTAAGATACGGCCTCGAAAGGCCTGTAAGTATCCAAATTTAAGATCATTCGGATGGGTTTCGTATGATAAGGTTGGCGTTTTATATTCGGGAAAGTTAGGAAGTAGATCGGAGGCACGTGCCTCCGAGCTCAGAAGCTATCCCGGGCTCTGGTGGAAACGAATTAAGCTACATCTCTACGAAGGAACGAAAGTGAGTACTCTCCGAGGACCTGCTCATTTGGCAGACCTGCAGGGGGCACTCTGTGTCCCCCACCTTTAATTTAACACTTGCGCGCATGTATCTCAACATCTCAACTTGGAAAAAAATTGCGCCGATCCGGCAAATTGCATGTATATTAACTTGAGCCGATCCGGCAAATTTCAAATTCAATTTTTTAGGGCCCAGATTAACGAGGAACTTGCCAAATCGAATTTCGATTTTTTTATAGAATTGAATTTAATTTGCATCTGATTGATCAAGAAATGAATCACCAAGCAGGCATTCTCAGAATTATTACGAAAAATCAAATTCAACAAAAAAGTAAAAATAGACTTTCTCGGTCGAATTTAATCGAAAATCGAAATTGAATTTAGGGAGTTTGTCCACCTAGACATGGCTTGTTCTGTGTAACCGAAGCCGGCCACGCTAATTGGTGCCATGTCGTCGGCTGATTGAGAGGCGAGAAGCCACCATTGCGAGAGGTAGGACCACCGGAGCAGCCGCAGCGCGGCCTCCGAAGGTCCTTAACACAGCGTAGACCGCCTGCGATGCTTCGAAAACAACCGAAACCGCCGCAAACCCAGTTTTTCGTCGCCCTGCACCTCGAAAGTTACACGTCCAACTACCACATATGTCATGATGACTTCGCTCAGAAGTTCGACCGCTATATCCCCGTCGCTGCTGCCCGTGTCGGGCGGCGGGGTGGCGCCAGCCCATCCAAGAGACGCCTAGAGCCATAGCCTCCAAGCCGCTGCCGGCCAAAAGAATCTGCCGCTAGTCGCGGCGCTCCGG
The DNA here is from genome assembly GCA_012845835.1 of Undaria pinnatifida. Taxonomy (NCBI): domain Eukaryota; class Phaeophyceae; order Laminariales; family Alariaceae; genus Undaria; species Undaria pinnatifida. Next base: position 19,070,094 of record JABAKD010000020.1, read on the forward strand.
GGAGGACGCGAGCCATCGCTCGCCTCGGTCGTTGCCCACTTGTGTTCGTTGACCCTTTTGCGTTTTTTGAATTTTTTATTTCCTAAAACGCACTGCGCCATTCCTTGATAAGAACCAAAGTTGAATTTTTCGTGTATTTTTCATTGAATAAAAATAAAAAATCGAAATTCGATTCGGCAAGTTCCTCGTTAATTCGGGCCCTTATTGCAGCCGTCAACGAATATTTACCTCTCACCCAACTTCAAATAAAAAAGTTTTGATAAAAAGCAAAAAAAAAGTAGTGTTTGGGTACAAAAAAGAAGTTGTTGTTGAAAAAGCAAAATAATAATATCAGAGAGCTAAGAAAGCTAAGAATTATAAGGAAAGCAAGGAAGGCAAGGAACTTCGGGACGGTTCTTTTCCCCAGCAACTAACTTTCTTTTCGGCAATTACGGGCTGAGAAGGGCTTAGAGGGGGGAGAATATGCCGAGCGAGACCTCCGAGGGGGGTCGAGAACCAAGTTCTTCTGCTTGTGAGGGAGTAGACTAAAAATGTTGAACAACAAATAAATGCTACTCGAGTTATTTCCTTCTAATTTAAACTCGTTTTTTCCCCCACATTCTCCCCCACTAAACCTGACATATTTCCCAGATTATGTGAGGAACCCCGATGAGGTACCCAGTATCCAATGCGACTTCTTCGGTATTGGAGTGACTTGCAATGATTCTATACATTGCTCTCCTCATCGTTGTTTTTCTTTGAGTGGTTGAGTTTTTCAGGTTCTTGCACGTGAGAAAACCCTTTTTTTTTTTCTTCTTCTCCGGGTAAGACGGTGGGAATCGAACCAGCGACCTCACTGTTCATAATCTCGCATCCTGTCTGCGACGCCATTGTGAGGAAGTCGTAGACTAAAATTGTTGAACAACAAATGCTACACGAGTTATTTCCTTCTAAAAAACTCGTTTTTACACCACATGCTCAGCCGAGTACTGCTGCACTCCCATGTCTATACAGCGTGGGTTAGCAACACTCGATGAACAATCGACGAGCAGTGGGATTGCTGAACCCTATGCGCGATAAAAATTGAAGGCAAGAACCGGGGAGGAGAAGGGATGACACCTGTGACCACGGCTTGTCCAGAAGCTGGAAAGTGAAAGTGTGCAAAAAGAAAAAGAAAAAAAAAAACAGAAGAACCAACACCACACAAAAAAAAAAGAAACAGGCAACGAAAAGCGTCCCCGCACCCCCCCACCCATTTTAGGCCAACGAAGCTGATGTGGAGCTCCCCACAGGCATTCAATCCCAGGGTTCAGCTGTCCCCGTCCGCGGCGGATATCTATTAGGAAGCTCACCACGACCTCTTAGTGTACGCTGCTACTGCAGCACGCCTTGTGAGAAACTTGAGGATACAGCACTCGCATAGATATCCGCCGGCGACACCACGCGTTTTGCCACCGCAAACGCAGCTTTTTGAGCTGGGGAGCAGCACTGGATCAAGGGGCTACATCAGAGGAGCAAGCTAACACATGGCGGTGAGATAGACGATAATACGTTGGAGTGCGATACATACACAGCCCCCTGTCCTCTGGTTCACATCTAAAACAAGGGATATCGCTGCTGGAAGTGGGCCCTCGTTCTGGAAGTTTGTGTTGAGAGCTTTATCTTGCAATTGTAGGTTCCCTCTTCTGGCTTCAAAAACCGGCCGGTATCCATAGTCCCACAGGATAGTTGGGGCCCATGAGCCAATGCGATCCCTTTAAGAGCTGAGCTCGTTGTGCTTTAGGGGTGGCCTTGGCTTACCCCTAGTGGACGACTTGAGGACTGAAGTTGGGTGCGAGAGATGACGACGCGTGAACCAATCATGCCGCTGCCCCGATATCCTTTCAGCGGAATGACCTACAAGCTGATTTTCACCCGTTATGTATCGCTTTGCCTCCAAGCGGGAGCAATGATGCTACTGCTGTGCCTGCTCCAAATCAGACCAAGCATGGCACAATTCCTGCTGGCTCTGACGGCACTAATGCCATAAGGAGTCATCGACCTTCACGAGGAAGAAGGTAGAACACGTTTCACGGACGTATCGTGCGATAGCACACATCACTTAGCTTGCAAATCTTGCAAAGCTGAGTATAGACTCAACAATTCGGTTGATACTGCACCTGACGCACTTGTAGATATCGGATATCATACGAAGAGGCAAGGGTATGTTCGGTAAGGTATACCTGTAGTCTATACCTGTACCCGGGTGAGTTTTTGAGGTCGTATCTAACGTACCTAGGTGAGGTATTGACAGCCGTACCTAACGTGCCTAGCACTCAGGTAAGGTATCAGGATCCGTACCTAACGTGCCTAAAACTTAGGTAAGCTATTGAGGTCGCCCCAAAGCTCGTACCTAAACCCGGGTGCGTACCCGTACAAAAAACAAAAAAAAAAGTGAAATTGGTGGGTCTCGGTATCGCCAGCTAGAACATTGTGTGCTGGCAGTAGTAATGTACTGGCAGCAAGTCACTGGCAGCAGCTCTCCACGACTGGGCTTGCCAGTAGACGCTGCTGGTGTGTTTGATCTCACGTCGATCCAAGAAACGCGACATTTTTTCTTAACGAAACACCATGGCCGTTTTTTTTAAAGCTGAATGACAGCCTATTGCGAAACCACCGCGATATAGTAACACAATTGCCAGAGTACACGAACGACGCCTCACGAGCTCCTTCTCGTCGACAACGCTTCATCACGGCAAAGTAATGAATGAATGGCTTTTGCGGTCTCCCCCGGCATATCGTACACGTCCTGCGTGTCCCCGTTTATCCTGTAAACATGCTTGGGAGTGATCACGGCGACTGCTGTCTTGCCCGCGGCCACCTCGATCGCCTCTCGCTCGAGAGCTGGCTCGGGACGGGACTATCCTGCGCTCTGGTTCCCTCGCTCAGTGAAGCTTGGCCCTCGTGGTCTCCACCACCAATAGTTTCGATCATTGTCCACGCCGCTACTCTACCCCCTGGGTTGGGCACGTCTGGGCGACAGGTGCCCTGGGTGTGTGTTCCAGGTGGCAGGTGTCCTGGGTGTATGGCCGGGAGACCGCATGCCTAATTTTGTTTTCTGAATTTGTTTACTGTTTTGGTCTCGCAGATGACGTCATGAGTACTTCGCATGACATACACATCACGGGTAAGGTATTTGAGCTCGTACTTATACCCAGGTATTTCGTCGACGGGTATACCCACACCCGGGTAAGTATTGGGGCAACGTACCTATCGTACCTAAAACTTACAGTCGGTAATGTATCGAGGCCCGTACCTAACGTACCCAACACTTACCAGGTAGGTAAGGTATTGAGATCGTCCCCAGGCTCGCGCCTAAACCCGGGTATTTCGTCGACCGGTATACCTATACCCGGGTAAGTATTCGAGCGGCGTACCTATCGTGCCTAAAACTTAGGTAATGTATCGTGGTCCGTACCTAACGTACCTAACACTCAGGTAAGGTATCGAGGCCCGTACCCAGCGTACCTAAGCGTCTGATACGGGTACGTACCCGGGTATTTTACCCGGGTAAACCTAAGTACGTACCTTACCGGGTAAACCTCAGTATGTACGTTACCTGCACCTAACTTACCCTTGCAAAGGGATGTCTTGCCTACAGCTACCAGGTACTTGGTACCTGGTTGACTTACCATCAGGGTAAAATATTAATCAGGTACGTACACGCACTATGATAACACCAGACGAGTTCGTGCAGAGTACGAGATGTGCCGAGTACCAGGTATACCTTGATCTGGCACCGGTGTGAGGTATACTAAGGTAATCAGGCGATGTTTTTGCGCCATGTACCATTAAGAGACTAGAGCAGCAGTCGAGGCATCATATTAATAGAGGGATCGGATATGTCAAGAAACAAGGGAGATGCCGGCAAGAGATTCCAGGTGCTACAGTACGTACCCGTACGATGTATCTACCACGCACAAGATACCCTACTCTACGAGGTACATACTTTGTATACAAGTAGCTACAGCAAACCCAGACGACACTATTTTTGTAACACACGCGGTGACGCGGGCATGTGGACTTTGATCACTCTGTGTACCTGTACGTGCGAAGTGTAAGAAGTTCGATCGATCGCCCGGCACAAATGTCCCCCGAGCGAAGTCGTTTGTGTCTCGCCATTCCCTATCCCCGCCTCGGCAACATCCCGTAAAGCCACTATTCTACGCCATACTGGTACAAAGTATTAGGTACAAGAGCACTATTACCTGGTGTATACGTACACGTCTTATACTCACTGCATCATACAACACATGCCCCACACTAGATCCATGTGGTTTTTATCCGAAGCGCGGGTGCAGTTCTAAAAAACAAAATTAGCCCCTCCACAACTACTAAAATCTGAACCTAATTCGAACTCGTTTTTCCGCGAAACGGGGTAGCAAGTACTGTCCCTAAAGATTTTCTGAAGGTTAGGTTTACCGCAAGAGCTACCATAGTCTTGGCCATCATATGCTTATAGCTGTGCAACAAGTGCGGTGCAGGACATTCACGTATTGGTTCTAAGACCGATGCTAATGGAAAGCTAATCGTATGTCCAAAAGTTTCCATTTTTTGGGGGGGGGTTATTTGCTGAAAGATTCCGGGTCGCGTTGCTATGGGGAGGAAACGATTATTTCTTTTCTGGCTCCTTCCTTGGTCATGCGGCCCAAAAGGTCAATGTGTAGCCTATCAATTTGTTAATTTTTCATCAAGCCTTGATCAACGTAGTCCACCAAACACGACTGACCTTCGATCTCGAGATAGAGACAACCCATGGCCACTCTCTTCGTTCCGGACAAGTTCACATGAGTGTAGGTGACAGCGCTGAAGAGTTCATCTCGATCCATGCCCTAGGGCGTGAGTTGTTGCTTGTGTTGTCTTGTGGTCTTCCGTCAAATCCTCTCAAAATCCTGTTTTGTGCACGTTTGGAGACTTCGAGAGTTTTTGTCTCAGTTTTCTACACACCAGCCGCCAAATATGTTTTTAACAGAAGCCTGATCGGCGCCTGCCACAAATTACCGACCGTAGAGTGGGCACTGTACATACAACAAGAGGGGGTCGGAGCCCCTAACGTGGTGATGGCTGTTGTTGATTTCGTCGAAGTGTGTGCAGAACACGAAATCACGCCGCGTCTAATCGACGATCTGCTTGACAAATCCTCAAGCAGATGTTGGCCAAGATTGCCGCGAGAAATCGTTTTTTTCCCGGAAAGTTGGGTCCATAGGCGACTGTTCAGGCAAAGTTTGGCTGGGATCTTCGGGAATTTTAAACTTTTGGCCTTCCATTGTCACCGGTCTAAGAACGATGGGCTGGGATTAGCAGGAGTGCAATACATGCCGACGTGGTTATACTGAAGTCAGTATTTAACACCCCTTCCCATGTAACAAATCCAGCCTGGACCAGCGTTCCTCTTTATCTGTATATAGAACGTGTCACCCTCCTAGTCTACAACCGGTACTGGCTACTGTACTGGTACAATGTTTGTCAGATCCTCACGCCAACTTTCGTGGCAGTCCAGAATCCTACGAAAGCCCCGCTCCAAGAAATATCACACAGCAACACATGCCTGTTGGAAGAGGAAAAACACAAAACAAAAACAGATTCTATCAGCGGTCAATCAGTCTCCATCAATCATTCCGAAACTGTCAACAAGTAAACGATCACTGCCACCGCCACCGCCGCCTTTCAGTTTCATGACGAAACCCCAACCAAGACCGTTTTCGCCCTCCCCCGCCCCAAAATACCCCCATCCTTTTATTTCTCAAGTCTGTCGATGTTAGAAATAAATGATTAAAGACCACCGCCGTGCCGACACTCACAACCCCCACCCAAAAAAACGCCTATCAGGTACATCCATTTATTCATCAAGTCTGGCGATGTTTTCCTCGGGAACACGTAGGTGCGAGACCTTACGCGAATCGCCTTACAATTTAACCATGAAACCCACCACCCCGACTGTTTTCACCCCAAAAACACAATCTTAATTTTGCACCAGTTGTGTCAATCTCAACCGTTTTCGCCCCCCCCCCCCCCCACAATGCCTCCATCCATTTGTTTGTCAGTCTGCCGATGTTTCCCTCGGGAACACGGAGGTGCGAGACCTGACACGAATCGAGCGAATCGGTGCGCACAGCCACATTCGAGGCTTAGGTCTCGACGACTCGCTGGAGCCGCGCGATGTAAGCCAAGGGCTAGTGGGGCAGCATGCGGCGCGCAGGGCTACCGGAGTGATCTACAAGATGATCCAGGAGGGGCAGATTGCGGGCCGCGCGATTTTGCTCGCCGGAAAGCCTGGCACGGGAAAGACGGCGATTGCCATGGGGTTGGCACAGGCAAGCAAAGAGCAAACAAACACGTTTCGATTGATTTTGCGCTGTTTTGTTTGGGGAAGGCGGGGGCTGGATTAGTTTTGCATTACTTTTGGGAAAATGTTTCGATTAGTTTTGCGTTGTTTTTGCTTGGGGGCTTTTGGGTATTTTTGCATGTATTTGTCGAGAGGGTTTTCGACTAGGTTTGCATTATTCTGTTGTGAGAAGATTTTTATTACTTTTGCGTTATTTTAGCGAGAGGGCTATATATACAGCGGGCTTGTGAGTAGCAGGCAAAGGGGGCGGACTAATGAGCGGGCGTGCGCTCTTTCGTGCTTTAGCTTGTTTAGGCTGCTTTTGCCTGTAATTTTCTCACCCCCCTGACACATCACGATGTAGATGGTGTAGATGATCTAGATGATGTGCAGGATCTCATGTCTGTCGTTGTGGTATGTCGTGCAGGATCTGGGTGGTACAGATCATCTATATATCACATGTGCTAGGTCATTCAGATCATACACCTCTCACCCGGCAGCATGATACATAAGCCATGCAGGTCATGTTGACCAGGGATCTGTCTGCCGTGGAAGACACAGATCATTGACACTGAACAGAGATCGGATCTGTCCCACGGGATTTTTTGTTGTTGTCTTGGAGCATGTTTTTTTGTCGTTTGTCGTCCGCGGTGTCTACACGATAGTGAAGAACTCTTTCGTCCACTGAGAGGACATGTGTGGGAAATAGGGATCTTGTTGCGTGGATATGCTTTTCAGATGGTTATTTCCGGTGCGTTGTAATGCCGTATTGAAAGCGTTCTAGACTACCACATTAGTGGTTATTGTTGATAGCAAGGTGCCTTGCATGGCAAGTGCGCTAGACCTGTAGTTTCATGTATGTTGTAGTGTTCGCTAAAGTGCTGCAGTGTTGGCTGTTATGCTGCAAATGTTGATTTTTCTGGCATTGTGTACCAGATCGCACCGAGCGACATCCAACACTGCTTCCCCTTCCCCCTTTCTACACCCCCCTGCTTCCTTCGAAACCCTTCAGGCGTTGGGACCGGACACACCCTTCACGACCATTGCGGGATCGGAAATATTTTCTTTGGAGATGTCAAAAACAGAGGCCTTAACGCAGGCTTTCCGTCGAAGCATCGGCGTCAAAATCATGGAAGAAACCGAAATAATCGAGGGCGAAGTCGTGGAGATACAGGCAAGGGACTCAAGGGGTCATTTCGAGTCACGGTACCAATGAGAAGAACGCCGGCCGCTTTCAACAAATAGAAAACTTCCTCGGTGTTTATTGCCTGGTGTGTGCTTTCCCGGCGTTAACTTGCATTGTATGCAAGTATGCATGACTTCGATAATAGGAGTCATGGTAATCACCGCCAGTCTTGTTCCACAGCGGTAGCGTGGTGTGGGTGTGTGTTTTTCAACATTTTGTGAGGGTAGTTGTGGGTCACTGCGGCACGGTATCGTAGTGTTTTTCGTGGAGAAGGCGTGTGCTCAACACGGGGGTAGATGTTTCCTTTTGGCCTTTTGGCAGTCGTTCTGCTGAGTACAAGCTGTCCCACTGCGCAAGAACTACGTCCTTGCAGCACGTCGAGGTACAAGCGGCATATACAAGCACGCGCCTTAAAAATCTGTTTTTCTGTTCATACAGCGCTGCAGGGGGTTATAACCACCTTTAACATTTATTGCACTATCGCTCTTCCCCGCACCCACATTTTGGAGACATGCTTACTTGAAAATAGAGGGGGTTATTTATTGCGGTAGCAACGGTGTCACAAGCTATTAATATGTGGTACCTGGTATACTTGGAGTGATAACTGTTTTCTTTTAGCATCGAAACGGTTAGCATCCAATTCTACGGTTGCATGTTCAACCGTTATTTTTTGTCATTTTTGTGTTGAGTATCAACCATTGTTTTGCCTTTTTGCATTCAATGGCAACCTTTTTTTTGTCAATCAATTTGTATTCAATATCGGTTTTGCCAGTTTGTATTCATCATGGAGCGTTACTGCTGTCATTTTGTGCACTTATGCAGGTAGATACACCAGTGGGAGGCGGCGACAAAACTGGACGGGTGACGTTGTGCACAACGGAAATGGAGACCGTGTACGATCTCGGCGCCAAAATGATCGAAGCGTTGCAAAAGGAGAAGGTAAGACGCATGCTACGAATGGTAGTACTATTACCAGGTAGTGTTTACTACCTGGTGTGTTTAGTGTTGAGTGTTTGGTAGTACCAGTATTAATAGTACGATAGCGGTAGCGGCGTGTATTAATAGTGCAACAGTGCATTAGTGTATGAGGCTCGTCACTTCATGAACTAGATACACTACACTACACTTTACTATACTATGCTTTACTGCACTGCACTGCACCCATACACAGTTTTTTGTAAAACAAGGCGAAGTACACGCTTGTCCCTGCGAACTTTCCCATGACCTATCTAGGCATAAAACGAGTAAGACTATGTAAAACACCAACAGGAGTGGAACGATACGATAGTAGGTAGACTGTTCTTAGTTGGTTGACTATCAAGTTGAGGAGCTCCGTCAGTCTCAAGATGTTTTGGCCAACAAGAGGTACTTCTGCACCTTTTACTCAGTTGAGGAGCTCCGTCAGTCACAATGTTTTTGCCAAAAAGAGGTACTGTACCTTATCATCAGTTGAGGAGCTCCGTCAGTCACAAAGTTATGGCAAAAAAAAAAGGTACTGCACTTTTTCATCAGCTGAGAAGGCCCGTCAGCCACACATGTTTTGGCCAAGAAGAGGTACTCCTGTACAGTTGAGGACCTCCCTCAATCACAAATGTCGTGGCCAAAAAGAGGTGCTGTACCTCTATGGTACATAGCACGAGTTGTTCGTTGAGAATCTCCCGTCAGTCTGAAATGTTTTGGCCAAGAAAAGGTAATGTACATTTTCCTCAGTTGTGGAGACCCGTCAGCCTGAAATGTTTTGGCCAAAAAGAGGTACCATACCTCTATGGTACATAGCACGAGTCGTTCGTTGAGAATCTCCCGTCAGTCTGAAATGTTTTGGCCAAGAAAAGGTAATGTACCTTTTCCTCAGTTGTGGAGACCCGTCAGCCTGAAATGTTTTGGCCAAAAAGAGGTACCATACCTCTATGGTACATAGCACGAGTCGTTCGTTGAGAATCTCCCGTCAGTCTGCAATGTTTTGGCCAAGAAAAGGTAATGTACCTTTTCCTCAGTTGTGGAGACCCGTCAGCCTGAAATGTTTTGGCCAAAAAGAGGTACCATACCTCTATGGTAGCACGCGTCGTTGAGCCGCCTGATGTACCTTTCATACCGCGGTTCAGGATCGCGTTTGGGAAATTCGGCCCCTTTTGTAGAAATCTAACAATAATATTTTCTAGTGTAATTTGCTGTACGGATTATATAGCAGGGCGGTCGTGAAGAAATTCTTCCAAATCTTGACCAAAACAGGCGCAACATTTTGTGGGCAGCAATAAGGATCCCCTGTTGAGTTTTAATTGAAATGTTTTTGGTTGCGTCTCGTATCCAGTTACACCAACCGCTTGAGAAATTTCTCGGAACGACTCGTATCCGGTTTTGGAATTTTATGGGTTTTTTTTTCAAGGTGGGCGCCGGGGATGTGATGACGATCGACAAGGCTTCTGGAAAGATCACCAAGCTGGGCCGATCGTTTACACGCTCGAGAGACTACGACGCGATGGGCCCGCAGACGCGCTTTGTCCAGTGTCCCGAGGGAGAGCTGCAGAAGCGCAAGGAAGTGGTGCACGTGGTAAGAGACGGGGCGGGATTTTTTTTTTTTGGGCCTTTTTTTCGTGTTTTTTTGGTGGATGTGTTTTTTTAGCTGGTCGCGCTGTGGGTGTCGTTGGGGTAGAAACACGAGCGGTTTAATGTGAAGACAACGCACACAGCTGGCTTTCGATACCATGAGGCGCAGTTGTTGTTGTTGACACATGTACTGTGGGGAGTGGAGAGTGGGGATACGCACACTGCGGGGAGTGGGAAGGGTGATATTACCTGCTTGGGCTAGACGGTGGTGATTTGCGAAACAGTCTATTTTCCAAGCGTCGCTACCTCTGATAGAGGTGTGGCGGTACCGACTGATGTCATGCGACCTCACATCGCCTCGTCTCATGAAAAACATTGGGGAGTTGGAACGACACGCCATGTATTAACATACATGGAAGTGTGGTGAGCTTCAGCTTTCTTTTTCCACATCCACCGGATGATAATAAATAAATAAAATGGGGAAACCCAATGTCTAGCACAGCCCAACGCAACCAGTAACTAGTCTCTCCACAGCAGGGGTTGGTCCAGATTTAGGCGTCGGCTTTGTTGATGACCGGGTGCGTGTATGCCTCTTCCGCTTGTGTGGTGTGTGGAGCATGTCGTGTGTAGCAGGGATGCGCGTTCCTCCGCCCGAACCAATAACATTTCCGTGAAACACGCGTTTTCCAGCCTTTTTCCAATAATTTTCCCCAATTTCCTCTTGTCCGACGACGAAAAGACATCGTTTCGAGGCGGGCACACTAATTATCACCCCTGCGTGGCCCATATAGCCTCCGTTGTGTGAGCACGGTCTAAAATATGGGGACGTCGCGAAAGACCCGTTGACGACCTCAACCTTACCGTTGACTTCGTCGCGCGATTTTTTTTAGTTCTGGATTTGGAGCTGATTGGAGGCTGATTTTTTTGGTCTACGTTTTGCCGACATGCACGTACGCACGTCCCCGTGTGGTTGTGCATGCAGGTGTCCCTGCATGAGATCGACGTGATCAACTCCAGGCAGCAGGGTTTCCTGGCTCTTTTCGCGGGGGACACAGGCGAAATCAAGGGGGAAGTCAGGGAACAGATCGACCTCAAGGTGCGCGAGGGGACGAAAGATTTGCGGTCTCGCGGCTAGCGTGGAAATTGCCGAGATGCCCCTCTGATCATTGTGATCTCTGGATGATGATGGTGGACATGGCCATGGTTGTGGTTGTGGTCGTGGTCATGATTGTGGTCGTGGGTGTGTTGATGCTTGTTATCATGGTTGTACACATGATTATCCTCGTGGCTATGACTATGACCGCGACTCTGTTCATGAGTCGTAGTGACGTTGACCTACGCGGGGGCTGCCGGCCGATGACAGCCGCGTGGTTCGTCGCTTGAGGCGTCGCGTGTGTGCAATCGGTGCGGTATGGGGCGCTCGGAGCGTTTGGGTTTCGTGATATAAGAGCTTCAGGGCGCCGGGGCGGCGATGCGTGTCGATGAAATCAGCGGTCCAATGAGATTTAGTAGTTCTTGTTTCGGTTTCGGCGATCGAGTGGCATGTGATACTGCTTGCTATGGTTTTGTCGTTCCTGGTTTAACTCGCATAGCTGGTTTTATCGCGCCGCCACCGCTCGATGAACCTGGCATCGATGTTTTTTGTTTGTTTGTCGCGCACCAACCGTACTGCGGCAAGGGCCCAGAAAACTCTTCACCTTGATTGCCATCCGCGATGCATACTGTATGTACCCTTGGAAGAAAATGGTTCATGTTGAAGGCGCAAGAAACTGGTGCCACTGTTGTTGCTGAGGCCACTCGTGTTTAATCAGGGGTCCTGTTGTTTAATCATGTTTCAGGCCGCTCTCAGGCCACAGGTGTTGTTTCAGGCCGTTTGTGCTGTTTAATCGTTTCGTTGCATCCTACCTGCGTGATACGATGCCGTGGGGTTTCCCATGACAGGTGGCGGAGTGGCGCGAGGAGGGCAAGGCGACCATTGTGCCGGGAGTGCTCTTTATTGACGAGGTGACGAACAGCGTGAAGTGCTAGTTGATGGTTTGGCTGCTTGATTAGCTTTTTATGTTGTTTCTTAGCTGGTGGGTTGATTGGTGGATTGGTTTGATGGATTGCTTGATTTGACTGGTTGATTGTGCAGGTAATCAGTTGAATAACTTGTGCTTGAGTACTTGTGGCTGACTGGTTGGTCGTTGGTTGATTGGTTGGTTGATTTGATTGATTGGTTGATTATTTACTCGATTGGTTGATTTATTGTAGTTGATTGATTGGTAGCTGGTTGATTGGTTGTTTGCTAAGTTGATTGTTTGGTATTGATTGTTTGATTGTTTGATTGATTGATTATTTTTTTTTATTTTTTTATTAGTGTTTTGATTGAGCGATTGGTTGATGATGGATTGATATATTGATATGTTGAGTGCTTAATTGATTGATTGATTGATTGCTTGATTGATTGATTGATTGATTGATTGATTGATTGATTGATTGATTGATTGATTATTAATAGTTGATTGATTGACTGACAGGTCGATTGATCGTTACCTGATTGACTGTTTTTGTGATTGACTGCTTGATTCGGCGTGTGGGCAAAATGTGCGGGTGGCTGCCTTGGTCAGTTAGGGCATTGGGATTGTGTTGCTCATTACGTTTTGTTCCAGGCCGTTCTCGGCTAAATTTAGACAGTTGCTCACCAATTGATGGTCTGATGGAATAATTGCCAATAGTACCTGATTGCTGTAATCCTCCCTCCAGCGCGCGATCCCTTGGGCCCAGTCAGAGAACAGCCGCATAACAGCAAAACTCATCAAGGCAGGTACAAGTACTCAATATCTACTTATTACAGAGCTTGGAAAATAGTACTCCGATGTAGTGTAATAGTAACGGTGTGGATTCAAAATCCTTATTATATAATACGCTTAACGTCGTGGTAGTGACGTTTTTTGGATCTTTGAAAATGTCTTGGTTATAAAACCCCCCCCAAAAAGCTGCGACTCCCGAACTCCACTCGGCCTCCGGCGGCCTCGCGGTGCCGCCACGTCCCATCCGCACAGCAGCACTACGACGTGCCGGTGAAAGAACGGCCGTCGGTGGCCCACCTCGGCGAGGGGGGAGCGTGGAAATCGCCCTCCCGAGGACGGCTCGCTTGCCCCCCGGCGTGGCGGGGAATAGTAAACAATTGCAAATCCCGCCCAACCCGAGAGCATTGTAACCAACGAATCAGCTGCTGCTCGCCTGTCAGGTGTATTGCTCTACGTACTGCTGCACTGGGTAGGTCCGTGGGTGGATGGTGGGTGGTGGGTGGATGGTGGGTGGTGGGTGGGTGGTGGATGGCGGCTCGCTCGCTCCCCGAGATGGCCGAGTATCGTCAAAAAATGAAACTCCCCCCGTCTGTTTCCTGTTTCGTACAAGGTCCTCAAGAACCAATCAACAAACTGCTCCCCGTGTACCAGGTGTACTGCTGTACGTACTGCTGCACTGCTGTACTGCTGTATGTAGTAGAGGTTTGGTCGGTGGGTGGGTGGAGGGTGGATTACGTCGTCCTTGGTGGATGCGTGGGCCGTTCCGTACGTGGGCGTCTTTCTTCGTCCTGTGGAAGATGAACCTTTTTTTTTTGTTTCTAAAATACCGGCCTCCCATTGGTGCTTGGGAGTACCACCGCCGTCCCCACTGCTGCACTCCTCTGTCCTTTACTACCGTACGTACTGCTGCACTGCCGTACTACTGCTGCCCTGTTATTATTTTGTTTTTTCTAGTATTTACACGTCCTGTGGGAGATGAACCTTTTTTTTTGTTTCTAAAATACCGGCCTCCCATTGGTGCTTGGGAGTACCACCGCCGTCCCCACTGCTGCACTTCTCTGTCCTTTACTACCGTACGTACTGTTGCACTGCCGTATTGCTGCCTTGTTATTGTTTTGTTTTTTCAGTACTTACATACAGAGGATGATACAGCACCAAGTTGTTTTTTTCCGCCATACCGGCCGGCAACTGGCATATTTCGGGAGTACCACTAGTGGTAACATTAATAGCGGTATGGTTTGTGATGAGGTGACCGCGTAGCTTTTCAAGAAAAGACGACGTGCCAAACTGTCGCGTGTATAGTGTGATACTTCGAAGTATGATATTGCAGTAATACCACGATGCGCCCGACGATTCCCTGCGATACCTCCTACCCGAAGAAAAAAAACGAGGTCTGTACTCATCATACACTCAATGCTCTATGTTTAGCTTTGTGTGATTCCTGGGAGATCAGGCGGGATACAAGAAATAATGTTGTGGTATTGCCGAATCTGCTTTAATATTATCTTGTTACAGTACTGTTGTACAGCTGTAGTTTTTTAGAAAAATGAGAACTAGTGCAACACATATTTACAATCACCGCCTATATTGAAGTCCTGAATTGCCCGTACGGTTATGCTGTGCGCCTCTTGGGGGCGTGGGGACCGACAGCAGGCAACGTTGAAGCATAATAGGCCGTGCACACTCGCTGTGGTTACGAGCAATCGCGTGCGTGACATTCTTTGCCGATTTAAGACCGAGCTCGGTCATACCCCTGCGTAAGATCACCTGAGTCTTAAAAGCGAGATACAAGAGAAACCGGGATAATATGATATACCAGGTACCAATTACGTTGGTTTGTCACGGGATGGGTCTTAAAGTGAGTACCCCGCCGTAACCCTCCTAACCTTTTTACAACTACAAGAAAAATAAAATAATAATACCAGGTATATCGTGCTAATTCCAAGTATTGATAGTTTGTCCCCGAAAGCGTTGGTGCAGTTCTGGAGAGGACACCGGCTACGGTGTAGTTTTTTTTTTTCTTTCTTCCCAGTCCCCTCTCTTGAGGAGGTGTCTACCCCTAACCCTACCCCTTACCCCTCTCAGGCGAAAACATGCACATATTTTAGTAAAACCATGGCCTAGGTACCAAGGTACTAAAAAAATCATATCGCAAAACAAGAATGAAATTCCGACGATTCTATTAGTAGTATTATTATTAAAATTAATAGTATGAATAGGTTGAGAAGCCCCGTCATTCACAAAATGGTTTTGCCCTATCGTACTAGTAGTAGTAGTAGTAGTAGTAGCAGCAGTGGTAGTAGTAGTAGTAGCAGTAGTAGCAGTAGTAGCACGCGACCATACTAATTCCATGTGGTTTTCCCCCTTAAGCGATGGTGCAGTGTTGGAGGGGATAAGGGGGCACAAACATGACAGCTAACTATGGAACTCAAGGGATGTATGGTACGTAACCTTACGGAGTTCTTGGCCGGTTTGAAGCCGGAATGGGCACGCTTGTTTTGTACAACGTACTTGTAGTGTAGGTGGCTCCGTACCGATAGCTTATGGTTATTCTCGTGTCAGACGCTTGCGGAAACACCCACACGCACACTTCAGTTGTCTGATCGAGGATTTTGTCGAAACTCGTGTAGTATTATGCCAGGTTGACATATGTTTGCACGCTACGTTTAATATGTTGAGCCTCTACCGATCGTGCAACCTCCTATCCCCACGACAAGGTGCACATGCTGGACATCGAGTGCTTCTCATGGCTGAACCGCGCTCTGGAGAGCCACCTAGCGCCGGTGTTGATCATCGCGACCAACAGAGGCATCGCCAAGATCAGAGGAACTAACTACAAGAGTCCGCACGGCATCCCGATCGACCTGCTCGACCGCCTCATGATCGTGTCCACGGCAAGTGTCCTACGGTTGTGGTGTCTCTATAGCTAGTGCCGGTTGAGTAATGCCGGTTTCCAGCTACACCGCCTGTGAAACCGCTTGGCGCAGATGAAAATGACCAACAGTGGCGGCATGCGGAGTAGTGCCGGTTGCCGCTGTAGTGCCGGTATTTACTCTACAGTGCACATACCGGCGTTACAGAGGGACCGCTACTGTTTAGAAAAATGTGCCACGTATGCACAGGTCGGACAGATCAGATCCCTCTTGGAATAGAATATGTCTTTCAGGGCACCTAGTGAAATCCTTGGGCAGTATGATCTGCATCTGCACGACCTATGGATCACGCTGCCGGGTAAAAGCTGGGTCATCTGGATGATCTAGCACACGTTTTATTATTATTGAGTTGGATATGTGCCTCAGACCTGCACAACATATCCATACCATAGCAACACATGTAGGATCTAGATAATCGCGATCTATCCTATTAATATATAAATATGTGTTGAAGTATTATAATAATGGGCCACGCCTATAATATGTACCGTGGCATTTTGTTGAGCACGGGGGATACCTCGTAAGTGTGCTGCCGGAAGAACGTGCCACGCCTATCATATGTATACGGTGATGTTTTGTTGAACGTAGGGTATACCTCGCAAGTGTGTTGTCAACGTTTCGAAAAATGTGCCAACTCCTGGCTTCCATGATATTTGAACGTGGTATATTGTTGAAAGCGTGGTACATATACCTCATAAGTGCTACGATGAACACGAATGTGCTATCATACGATAAGCACGAATATGAAGCACTAATATTTTTCGCCAGCTGCCCCCTGTAGCACCCCAATGTTACTGCAAGTGCATGTCATGTAACGGCAATGTAGCGGGCACGTAACGGGCATGTATCCGCAAGGTGCGTGAATTGCGCGTGCTGCCCCACTGCTCTGGGTTGGAGATGGAACCGCATGTCTGATTCCACCTAATGACCTACGAAACGCGCTTGCTGACGTCAACGTATGCCGTACGAAACGCTTAGGTGTCCGAAATAACACGATGCTGCTGTTATCGCGCGATTGTCGTTGTCGTGCGATTGCTGTTATCATGCGATTGCTGTCATCGTACGATCACTGTTAACGTGCGATTGTTGTTCTCATGAGATTTGCTGTTATCGTGTGATTGCAGGTTGCTTACAGCGACAAAGAGGTGAAGAAGATTTTGTCTATCCGCTGCGAGGAAGAGGACGTCGAGATGTCCGACGACGCTTTGGAGTTGCTCACGAGGTGAGGCGTTTCACCGTCGCGATCGCGCTGCTTCAACCATCCATGTTTGACATCCGGCGTCACCAAAATATTGTGAAGCTGTACGATCTGAGTCGCAAACTGTCAGGGTAAGGGCGTTGGAATGTGGCGTGCTGTCAGGACACGGGCATTGCAATATGCTGAAGACGCTGGTTTTGAAGCGTTAGCGACGTGGTATAACCGCATGGTATTCCCGGTATGATGTATTCGCATGGTTGAATAACCGCATAACATGATGACCGCATATCATAGCAGTGGTGGAATGGCCACCTTTCATTTTGTTGTGGTGCTATTGTTGGAATAATAGCGTTATGTCGGTGGATGTGCGCTCACAAAGCCAACGACACGGTAGACGGGATCAACGGCCGACATTCTCACCATCGGAACACCGAATCCTGTTTTTTTCAATGCGTGACAAACGCTCAAGAAAAGGTGCCGAATTGCCTCCCCCCCCCCCCCTCCCCCCGCCTCCCACGATGTTTCGAACACGCTAGTACCGAGGTTCAAGCCGCAAGGTTGCAGTAAACGGGTTATTGCAGGCGGCGCTCGGTGTTCTTCTTTGGGGTTGTTGACCGCCTCGCTCGGCGAAACACTTTTTAGCTCGACGGCAGTTTCACTTTCCCCTTGTGGGCCTTGACAGGGAAAAAAAGTTATACATAAAAATGACGACCATAGCGCAAGCCATGCGAAGCAATACGGGCTACTAGGTTAAATGATGGTCCTTTAAGATCAAGAGGTTGTGCGACACGCGCTTAGCACGCACTGTCGTATTCTGCACGCGCTCTTCGTTTGTTTCATCACTGTGCAAGGGTCCCAAATGCGTGTAATGGTGCACTCGCTGAACGGCGCTCTCGCTGAACGGCACTAGCGCTCAACCTTTCAGAACGGCACCCACGTTTTTGGACACATGCTGCTTGGAATTTGCGTGAGATGGTTGTTGCGGTGGTAAGAGAGTTACTGGTAGCATCGCTTATTGGTGCACTCGCTCAACGGTACTGTCGCTCGACGGTGTTCTCGCTCAATTGCTTATTGGTAGACTCGCTCAATTGCTTATTGGTAGACTCGCTCAACGGCACTCTCGCTCAACGGCACTCTCGCTCAACGGCACTCTCGCTTGACGGTACTCTCTCGGCGGTACTCTCGCCCAACGATACTCTCGCTCGAAGGTGCTAAGTTTCGCACGCATCGTTGTGCATTTACGGTCTCACTGCTCTTACGGTAGGATTGGAATAGAGACATCGCTGCGGTACGCCATCCACATGATCATGGCGGCACAATTGTGCAGTGTAAAGCGCAAAGGCACACAGGTGAGAGGCTTATCGCGACTGTTCATAGGCAGATTGGTGGTCACGAATTGTTGCTAAGTCGTGCTAACTGCTAGCTGCAGCACGGGAGGGAGGTGGTCGCGGGGTCGAAATACATCGGTGTGGAATGCGGATCGACCATCGCGTTTGGGGTGCTGTTTTTCCTATTATCCCATTTGCTTTTGTTGGGATTTTCGCTCGTCTCTGGATACCCGTTTGCCAGTTTTTTTTTTTATTCCCGCCTGCTTCGCCGCCTGTGCTTCCGCTGCAGTATGCCAGGCTTGCACGAGAGTCATTAGTATGTCTCGTGCGGACTATGTCGACGATTGGCCCCAGTATCACTGCTGAACTGTACCTAGGTTGAAGCAAGAGTACTATCTCTCCGGCTGGGCTGTATTCGTAGTTTGAAGTACTCCGGTCTAAGATGAGAGACGTCCAACGTCTCCCACTGACGACGAGCGACCTAGTGGTGTTTTAGACACTGCTGTACAGGCTGTAGTACACAGATGCGAGAAAACAGGTCTTCTTGTGCGCGTCAAGGCCGATTTTGGCTTTAATATACTGGTTTTAGTGTCCGTCAAGGGGTCAAAACCGCGATTTTCGCACGAACACTTTGCTGTTGTATGTACAATAATAGTAGTATATATCATGACACGCTCTTAAAAGCTCACGGGTATGGGGGTATTACGATCGCGTACAGGTGGAGATCGAAGACATCAAACGAGTGTACACGCTGTTCGTCGACGTCAAGCGCTCCACCCAGTTCCTCATGGAGTACCAGAAGGTATGCTTATTTCCGGTATAGCGGCAACTTGGTACTTCAGCAGCGTTTTTTAGGCATTCTTGCCACTGTAACGACTCCTGTGTCGCGCGCTGAAGGTGGCGGCTGTTGCCATACTCCCACGTTAAGCATGTTTACGTCGCCAACTTGATACTTGGGTCGGTACAGCTCTCCTCATGAGTGTGTCACTGGGATGATCACCTAGCCCGGTGCTGCAGCGATGCTGGCCCTGGACTGAGTGGTATCGTTAGATCATTGGAGTGATATGAGTATGTTCTGGTTACAGTGGTCGCTGCAATTTGGCGATGTTGCCGCAATTTGGCGATCCTTGCCACTCGACCAAAAACGAAACAAAGTCCTTTCGAGGCGTGCTCCGTACTGGTATGGGTTCATCGTCACAAGCTGTCGTCCGCATTTTTTACGGATTCAGAGCGTGAAGAGTACGCGGCTTTCCCAACGTTGGCTTTGCTTTTCTCTGTACTTAGCGTGGGTTGAGAGCTGTTCATATTTGTATTCGTGGTAGGTTCGAGGCTAGGCGAGGAACGGCCGTTGCAAGTTTGTGATTATGCAGAGGTGATCTACGGACAGGACCCTCCCGCTTAAATGAAACACCGTCATGTCGCCCTATGCCATTGGGGGCCATCCTCTAGCATATCCTCGCGGGTTACTGATATGTAGGCGTGCGCGCTTTTACTCAAACTGAGTACACCTATTAGGTCGGGTGTGCAGCGATGCTGGCCCCGGGATGTTGCTAAGTTAAGCGCTATAACTGTATAACTGTGGAGGTGTGGGTAACGGCTTCTTTGCGTGCCCCATAGCCCCACGTCTCGTGATTCGCGATTCGTGATTCGTGACTTGTGACTCCCTTGTTGGCCCGTGCAGGACTTCATGTTCAACGAGCTGGCTGGCGAATCGGAGGAGGAAGAGGACGACGAGGAGGAGGACGATGAGGAGGAAGAGGAGGGTATGGACACTGCTGCATGAGTGGGCAGAAATCAGCCACTCCGCATTCCTGCTGCTGCTACTGTATATACACGTATAGGTGTTGTAGCATGCCCCCCGCGTGATATCGCGCGCCATTTCTAAAAACGGTGTCGGACGTGTCTGCGCCGTGAGACTCGGTAATATACCAATCTGGACGGAAATGTAAGGATCGTTTGGTGTTCGTACTAATACCTTAAAGGTGCTTATATCTCCGTCTAGAATGGGACCAGGTATCGAAGCACTCTGCAGCAGTCGCTGGATCCATGGGCTGTGTGACGACAGGTCTGCGCGTTAGTTCCTCCTTGCGCTTCGCCGATACTGGCTGGAGCTCATCCCTGCTCTGATAGAGTTTGCTTCGGGAGCAACGGGGATTGAGTTGGACATGCTGCGTGTGCTTTGACGTGCACCGCGCAGTGCGAGTTTGTCAGTAGCATGTGAAGGCATACACCCTCAGAGGCGTTAATGGGGGGAGGGGAGCAGGGGGGTCGAAGGCATACACCCTCAAAGGCAATTAATGGGTGCTGAGGGGAAATCAAAGCGATTCTGCCTTGTTGGCGATCACGGTTCACAGTTTACTGCTGTAATACTGCTCTTGCTGTTGTTGTACGCACGAGGAGTTGCTATGATATGTTCGCCAGCCGATCGTATTGAAGGCACGCCACTTGCCCGCAAGTGCGAGCGCGAGCTAGTCGCGCGCTGCATACCCTGGCTTTACCATTGAGCGCTTTGGGCTTGCCGTTGAAGGGGAGGGGGAGGGGGGGCGAGAATGGAGACGCTTGGATTGACGGGCGCGGGAAAAATGTCGGTTCCGTGTCTGAGCTATCTATGATGTACCTGTGAAGTATTGCCGGGAGACCCGTACGCGCTTGCGCTGGGGCAGCTCGTCGTTTGGCTTGAGTCGATCGAAGGGGACCTTTCAAGTTTTGTGCTTTGTTTTTGTTTTTTGTCGGCGCGTTTCGAACACACGATAATGGCAAAAAAATGCCGCCGAGGACTGACCCGCAGTGGTTATTAATAGCGAGCCATGCCATTCAAGTGAGGTGCATGGTTAAGACGTACGGCTCAGAAGGATTTCAATTCAACATCCTGTCAATATTGATTTTACCCGCTTTCTTGTCTTTGCGGCAACGGGAGAGAACCCTACAGATACGCGGGGCCTCATTCCCTATACATCATGCATGCAGCAGATATAGCATGCTGTTATTGCTGTAGCAACTCTGTCTTCTCCGTACATTTTTCTGGGTTTTGGTTCATTAAACACTTCGAGGCTTCAGAGGGAAAACGTGCCAAAAAAGTGACAAATACTGCAGCGTTTGCGGCGTTTTCAACTCACGAAACATAGCAGTTAAAGCGAGGATAAAGTACCAAATATCTTTCGATTTTTGAGGTGGTCCACACATTTTTACCAGATTTTCCTCAGCCTGAGTTAGGGTTAGGGTTAGGGTTAGGGTTAGGGTTGGGGTTGGGGTTGGGGTTGGGTTGGGTCGACGCCCTCTCCTTGTGATTCGTGAAAAATAGCCACAAAATACCAAAAATAGCCTTAAAACATTGAAACCCCTATAAAGCGAAATATATTTGGTACTTTATCTGGCACGATTTGTGGGTTGAGAGCGATGAAGGCGCCTCGTACTAAGCAACCCGGGCCGTTGAAGTAGGGCATCGTAGATGGAGCACCCAACCTTAACGCAAGAGGAGAAATTGCATAACACATGAGCTGCATGATACTACTACTTGTACGGTGCACTCACGCCACAAAAGGACGGTGGGAAAGGCCGCATCTGCATTATTTTTGTCTCTCTTGTCTGGGTCCCGACGTGGCTAATGTGAAAGAATGCCGTCGGGACTCAAGGTGTCGTTTTCGGGTAGGTCGCCTACCTCCATGGCTCATGGCATCTCAGGAATCCTCCATTCTCCGTTCATTGCTCAAAACATCACACAAGACCAGATTGGTACGCTATGGAAAACGCACGCACGCACTAATGCTGGGTGCGATGCTTTCGCCATGAAAGCATCGATTATATCTGGGAACCATCTAAGAGAGCTACACCATGACGTGGCACATCACGCAGGTCATCAGAGAGAACTGGCATCGTGTCACGCCTTGTCTATAGTCTATACATCTACGGAGAGCACTCCATTGCATTAGCCCATCCTGAATAGTCGCAGACAACAAAAGGATGCCCACAAAACATCCAGAAATTGGAGAGGGGGTCGAAGACGCGGCAACTTGAAACAAATGAAAAGGAAGCTATAGATTCCCCCACACCTCGTAACGAGGCTAAGACGCCTCTTGCAAGAGTTAAAGCCCTGTGATGGCGCTCACAATAGTGGGAACAGGAGATCGGGTCTGTACATGCGATATGCCAACGACATCAATCGGGCTACGAACGCGTGTCGTCGTGCCCGTGTGGTCAAGGGAATGGGTTCGAAACTCATTGCGATTTCACGCGCAGGTTCACGTCTTGCCGGCGACATCAACTGTGAAGGTACACGCCGTCGGGACGCAGAGTGTCGGTGCTGGGTAGATCGCCTACCTCCATGGCTCATGACATCTCTGGCATCCTCCAGTTTTTGTTCATTGCTCGAAACATTACACACGATATCGTACGCTATGGAAAACGCACACTGATCATTTCACCGAGAAAGCATCTCGACTATATCTGGGAACCATCTATTATAAGAGAACTACGTATGGCGCTAGGACATGGTACATCACGCAGTTCATCGAAAATAACTGGCAGGGTGTCACGTCTTATGTATTATTATATAGACTAAAGTCGATACTATCTATGGAGAACACTCCGTAACAACACTAGTCTATTCATATAGCAGGGAACGGCACGCCAATACTAATATAATGCCGTTGCTTTGCTCATCTACCAGAGTATGCAGTGGTATCTTTGAAATCGAATATCTTTCCATGAAGCAGTAGTATCAATGACCTCCTGCCAACCATTTCCCAATTTCCTTTAATCAATTTTTCTCATTTTATCTTGTAATTCCTTCCCCTACATCTGTTTGAGCCATTAGTCTACCTCAACCCTCATCAACATTACCACCGCAGGCCTTTGGCCGCAGTCCTCCCGCGTCGTCCTCCCTTCCCCTCGCGGCTTGGCGGTCTCTCAGAGATAGTCTATATCGATGAAATCTGCACGAAATCGTGACCTGAGTGGCTACAGAGATTATTGGGAATAAGTGGTCCTTTAAGACGCCTTTCCGCGCTAGGGACGATCCACCCGTCCCTCCGACGATGCTTGCCGCCACCTGATCGATCAGGTCGTTGCCTTCTTTGCCAAGGCGCCCAAAGCCTTCCACCGCGAGGGTGGCGAGCTTGTAGCTGCGCTCGTCGAAGGACACCTGTCCCGGACGAGCGTAGTGGTTGCGCTTGCGCGCCTCGGAAGTGGAAGCAGCTGGTCCGTTTCGGTCCGCCCCGCCTGCCCGCATGTGGAACCCCGCTTGTGGGTCCCCATACATGACGTGGAGCAGTATCGATTTGTTGCGCTACTCTGATGCTGTAGCATCTCAAAGTCCTCCCGCCTCGATAATAATGTTCATTCGCGAATCCCTGTTTGCGTGGAAGGGGGCTCCGCTTTTCACTTGGTGGCGGATGGACATGCTCTTGAGGGTGCGGGAGAGCACGTGCACAAGGGGCCGGTGCTGGTTCACCTGCGCGCCCGATCGGTGACACACTCGTGCATCCCGCGTATTAATCTCCGCTTTACCGCAGCGGGGTCACCTCGCCGCTAGGAATTCCTCTATCCCCAAAATTCTCTTTCCCGCAGTAACGAACTCTGATGCAGGAATAGGTCTAGTCGAGTCTACAGGCCTCGCCCTTAAGAAGGCGGTAGACCCTGATCTCGATTGACTCCGTTGCCGGGCCCTGGCCAAGCCTCGTGTCTCCTTCTCTCCTTGAGAGTCGCGTGTGCCTCGCTGGGGTCTCGTCTCGGGAAGCTGATCCAGCGAAGCGACATGCCTTTCATAACGAAGTCGGTTTACCAGTTTACCTAGTCTATGCTGCGCTTTGCTGGAGCTGATAGTTTCGGCGTCGTGTGCAGGCCGCACTTCCGCAACTGATTGCCCTGCGTCACCTTGCTCTTCTGCTCCAAAGTAGCTGTCCCGCTAGCTTTCCGGCACGGTGTTCGCCATGGCCTCCTCTGCAACCCCATGCACATTGCGGAGGTTTCTCACGTTGTTCCAAATGCGCCGCACGAGGTCGGAATCGGGCAGCTCCCTCCGGACTTTGTCCCCTATAGCGCCGGACAGACTAGCAAGCACCTCCGGCACCGTCGCCACCAAGCTCCCAACGGATGCTGACATCCTGCGGGCTTCAGCCGACGACAGCCCAAACCCTCCGGCCCCCGTGGACAGGCTCGCCTGCGCCTGTTGATAGGGTTGCAGGGTCAACATTTTAGTCCGGCACCCGTCCGCGAAAAACGACGATTCTTCTACTGCCTCCGGGAGACCGAGTTGTTTCTCCAGAATCCACAGGGCGTTGCCATTGGCCTTTTGGCTTGCAGCCAGCGATAGTTCTAGGTCCATCACGCGTTCAAGGTGGGAGGTCCGTTGGACCATAGAGCCGGTGACAATCAGGTTGGCTGATTGCTTGTCAGGCATGTGCGACAACATCCGCGCGAGTTGCTTCGCTCCCCCGTTTCGGACTATCTCCATTGCGCTTCCCCTTGCGTATTATCTGTGACAACGGGAACCCCAACCACCTTAACCCCACCACGTTCGGCGATGTTGACGCCAATACCTTCAAGAAGGGCGATTTGTTCCGGATTGGTACGTGCCCCCTCGGGGGAAGGGCAACCGTTTTGCTCGGGTTGATTGTTATGCCGATGTTGGACAGCTCACGCTTGAGGAAGGATGCAACTTCTACAGTATCGGGGTGTGATTTCCATCATTCCGATGCTAGTGTCATCAAGATAGGTGAATGCCTCAACATTTCTTGGCTTGAACTCCGCCCGAGTCTGCTTCAGCACCGGCAGGCGCGGCATGCAGAACAACGCCGGTCCCATGGCATACCCTTGTTGTACCTTACAGGAGCAGTCGATCTTCCGCCTTTCTCCCGATTCCACCCGAAAGAACACGCGCGCTGATATCCCGCCGTAACATTTTGCCACGAACGGTGTAAGCGCCGGCATGCAAGTGGCTGCCTCCGCAAGCGTAGCAGTTCGTTTCACTGTGTTGAACGCGTTGGAGCAACCGGTGAGGACCAGCCAGTTTTTTGCCTTGTGATGTACCCTTGCGCGTAGCGCTACCTGTTCCACCCCCCCTCGTAATCCGACTCCAAACTGTCTCGCTTCCTCGCGGTTGGCTTCCTCCAGCCGTGGTCGCCAGTGCCGCATGGTCCCGGCCTCAATAAGGCGCCTCTACGTCATCCCCACGCACACGGGGCGGCATTTTTCACCCAATGCAGCGAGGTTGGATTGGAACAAGAGCTGCCGGAATTCCGGAGGGAGCGTGTTTGGATCATCGATGCTTGACTTCTCCAGAAGGGTTCAATGCCGGCTCCGAATTTTTCACGCCCGAAACAGTCCTGATTATTGACAGCAACTGCGAAAAGCGCAGGCCGTCGCTTCCCGTGCCTAATAATGCGTTGCGAGAATTGATTACCTCCATGGCCACTTGTGGGTCGATCTCTTCCTCCGGGCGCCTGTTGGGGCAACTCCCTTCCTCCGGGTAGGAGGAACTTGCTCCCACCGCTGCCGCTGCTGCTTCGGAGACGCAGGTCTGGTCCTCCCCCGGGAACTTTGCTTTCACGCGCTCCCACGTTTCCTCGTTTCCCGGCGCGCGCGGTTCCGCGAGAAGGCTGAGTGCCGTCACAGTCACCCCACATCGATGGCGGCATGCTGATGATGCCCTCTTAAATATATCAGCGTCCGTCTCTTCGCGGGCCGCTCTCCCTCGTCGATGTTCGACGGGTATACTCCATTAACCACGGGAACGAAAGGGTGAGGTCACCGCGTTCGTCATACGTAAACCTGTCGCGCCGTTTCATTCGGCCATCTTGCGAGTGCGGTTGAGCCGGGATGATGTGCCGCAGCTTGGTCGACCTCAAAAGTGATTGCGGCGGTTCAGATTGTGTGGATTGACGATGCTCTCCCAAGGCATGATTGGGGAGGCCAAGCACATGGGTGACAAGCTTGGCGTGGGTAGTAGCCAGCCTGGACTGCACTTTGACAACAGCGGCGAAGCGTTGTTGGAGGTCCTCAAGGAGGACATCATCGAGCGGCCCTGCAATCCCCAACGTGTTTTGGTCCACGGGATAGCAAAGGCCATACCCGCGCCCTTCCTCGCCATCGTCAGGTCTCCCTGCGAGTCCCGCTGCCGTAGCACGTAGTCCAGGGGCGACCTGAACTGCCGCTTTGAACGCTTCCCGTCTTCCATGGCGGACTGTGCGTTCACTTGCTTCGCAGAGAAGCGGCGCCTGCGCCTCGCCTCGTCTGACCGCATTCACCACGCACCGCGCATGCATTGCATATTGACGTCCACAGGGTAACCACTCGGTGTCCCCGAGCAATCGTTGCTCTACAGCTATTTAAGCTACCGTGTGCCCAAAACGTCCCAGTACTTGACGAGATATCTGGTATCCGCGTGCTCCCGCAGACTTGTGAAACCACGAGTCTGCGAGAGCACGCGGATACCAGATATATGTATTGTAAAAAATTAAAACATGCTCCAGCTGTAAGATCGAAGATTTTGTCGAAACTCGTTTTTGCAAGTTGTGTGTGTTACTCCAATCCCGCGTATTACTGGGTGTGTGTCCTCATCAAGGATATAGGTCGGCGACACCCCTTAGAACCACTGTTGTAGCTTGTACCAGGGTCAACAAGGTGGTGTTAACCAATCTGTGCACGGAAACTATAAAACCTGCTATTGAGGGGGGACAAAATCTGACGGAATGCCTCACTTTATCATGTATACATATATATACATATATATGCTGTAAGTTGTATAACAGATGGGGGGGTTCCCGAGAGCTGGGTTTTTAAGTGTGGGGGAGGGGGGGGGTCCAACATTTTAGGTCGCATAAATGCATAGCAGTACCAGGTAGGAGCTTACTGTATGTAGGAGTGATGCTAGGTCTAGGCGATGATGGGGGTTGGGGGGAGGAGAGGCCGGGGGGGGGGGGGTGTAATAGAGTGCCCTCCGCAGAAGGATAGTTTATAGATTCGACGTGAAAACATGTCATGGTTGAGGTGAAACCACGTGATATTACATGTCACATTCACGTCAAGGCCGTCATAGATGGGCGATAATGTAGGTGACGATGATGGGACAAGCAGGACGCCCCTCACCTCACTATCCTGCACTACTCTGCCCAACCCTGCTCTACTCTGTCTTGTCTTGCTTTGTCTGTCTTTTAGCATTCAATGTATAGGAAATAATGTAAGGCTTTACCTTTACATTTTGCGTTGTCGGCAGGTCAGCCAGCAGTAGTGCAGGTCGCGACTATTACTAGTGTTCATTCTGGTAAAATCTTCTATCTGGCTTTGACGAAACTTTTGAAACATTTCGTCTTGCCTCAATGGAACTTTTGAGGCATCTCGTGTGTGAGATGGACACCCCCGTAGGTACCATACGACTCTCCGGACCGAACATACAGAGCCGGTCGCCCCGGTGGCGTACCAGGTTATCCTCGAGCCTGGTATAGGTCAGTTTCGTGAGTTCGAGCCCCGCCGAGTGCATACTCGTATAAACTCGTTGGGACTTTTTCTTGTGCACAAATTGACTTGCGGAAAGCGCGAGAGCGTGAGTTAGCAACACTCGATGAAAAATCGACGAGCAGTAGGATTGCTGAACCCTATGCGCGATAAAAATTGAAGGCAAAAACCGGGGGGGGAAAGGGACGACACCTGTGACCACGACTTGTCCAGAAGCTGGAAAGTAAAAGTGTGTGAATGAAAAAAGAAAAAAAAAAAAAAAAGCAGTAGTAGTACCAAGTACCAAGCGTCCTTGAGGTGTGCTGTTGTTGTTGTCGCACATTGCTATAACATACGCGCTCTCCTAGATACCAGTACCACCTGGTATCTGTTTTGTCTTCCTCGTGCACTCTTTTGCTTTATGTATCGCAGCTACGTATCATACACTGGTATCGAATACGGCACAATACTTGTCCTTAGTGCCTTTTTTTTGTTGGCAGTTTTTGGTCCTATGGTACATATCGATGTGACACGTTGTTGTTGTTCTCACATTAACTCGCATAATCAAGTCCGTGGTCGCAGGACAGGCTTCAGTCACTCTGGAGCTGAGGAATACCCCAGGAAAAACACAAACAAACCAAAGGTGGTACACGCATATATCACAGCTGACGCAATTCATGCCTCCACCAGAAACATATAAAAGTGAAATCGGGAGTCAGCCTACGATGTGCCAGGTCCATACTGATGCATACGTCTCACTACTCGCGCCTGGATAAACCGACTATACCGCTTGCCACCGAAGAAAGATTACGACGTATATATTGCACGTAGTACCTCTCACTACGCATACGCACAACAGACGCAAGTCAATTGGAAAAACGAAACAAAGAAAAGAAAAAAAGATAAATGAAAGGAAAGAAAAGACAAGGAAGCAAAAAAACAAAAAAGGAAAGGAAAGAAAAGAAAAGACCAGAAAAGCAAGAGAAGACAAGACAAGAAGTTGAATCAAGGAAAGGAAAAGAGGAAAAAAAAGCCATACTAGCAGACCCTAGGAACTGACTGAAGACGGCATTGGGCTCATAGAGGGTATCAAGTGCATCATCGATGGCACTGAGGAGAGAACGGAACATGGCGAAGAAGTCAGGGCGGTCTCACGCTATCTTGTGATGGCCATTGGAGGCCCACAAATTTAAGACGATGGTGGCCAGACCCAGACTTCAGCCTCTTGAGCATGACGCCTCCCCCTTCCCCCTCCCCCTCCTCCCCCCCTCCCCGCCCCCTCCCCCCCTCCCCCCTCCACCCCTCCCCCCTCCCCCCGGCCGCTTAGAGATGGCGACGGTGGATGGCGCTGCCGCAGCCTTTGCGCGTCGCTCTGCAGCTTTGCGTCTCTCCGTTTCATGCCAATTCCGCATGAACAACTCGGCCCCCTCCTCTACTCGTCGAAGCCATCTTCCGGCCTTCTGAGCAGCCTATCGCCACCCTTCGAATTTCATTCCAAAGATCGACATATCCTCCTTCAGATGAGCCATCCAGTCCTTCTCTTGCCCCCCTGAGTAGTCCTTCCCCCCAACAAGCTCTCCAAACATCACCCTCTGTGGCAGACGCTCCTCCCCCATACGTGCTACGAATCCCCGAAACAATATCCTCCGTTTGCGCAACTATCGCCTCTATGCTCTTGGAAGCTGCCTTGGCAAGGGCGTCGGCGTACGATAGGGTGTGGTCGTCGCGCTTCCGTACATGTATTTGGTGTCAACACCATCAGAGCGTTCTGCGATCTGCAGAAAGTTTGTATGAGTCCCAACCAACCAGCCCACTGCGGCAACTGCGTACCGTGGTTGGAATAATATAGCGTATTGGAATCAGCGTGCACAGCAGAAATTTGAGGTAAAAAACCAGCTGGGTATTACAACAGCGATGGAATAGGGAAGAACACACCCTTCCCAAAATCCTGGATCAGCTGTCTCTTATTATTAAACCGTTTTTTTGTGGTGGTAGAAAGCAGTTTCTTTTTTTTGCTGCCAACGTTACCATTAACATTGGTGTTCACCGGCTGTTACACTATGTCGATATTCTGTGCGCCTTTTGTCATTCATGACTCTTCTTTTTTTTTCCTCCGGCTGGGCTTTTATGGTTTGACGGCCTTCGTTTCAGCTGTTAATTGCTTGGTGATGATCTTGCGAGCAACCACGACACCCCGCCCCCGTTTTTCTGCCAAATTGGCACTTGTTTCGCATGAATCTATTTTGACGTGCTCCCCTGTGTCTTTTTTGTCCGTGCCGGAAAAATCGAAGAAGAACCGCTATGCTGCACGTGTTGCCTTCGTTATGCTTGCGCGCATCTCGTCGTGCAATAATATAAAAAATGAAAATACACTCCAGCTGTGAGATCGAAGATTTCGTCGAAACTCATCTTTGCAAGCTGTGTGTGATACTCCGATCGCGCGTATTACGAGTTGTGTGTCCTCATTAGGGATATAGGTCGGCGACTCCCCTTACAACTACAGTGTAGCTATCAGGGTCAACAGGGTGATGTTAGTCAGTCTGTGCGCGGAAACTATAAAACCCGTTTCTGAGGGGGACAAAATCTGACAGCTGTGGAGGGAAATGTATCTTTTTATCAAGTGAATCCTGTAAGTCGAATAACCGGTGAGGGGGGGGGCGGAGTTTTGAAGGACGTGGGGGCCTGGTTTTGATCAAAAGCGAGCGGGGTTGGAGGGGGGGGGGGGCAAGGAGGGGGGGGGCGGACGGGCAGGCGGTTTGTGCGTGTAAGCTATAAATCCTTTCAAGGGGATAAATCTGACGGTTTTTGGGAAAAAAAAAAAAAAAATGCACCAGTATATCATGGGGGGGGGTTGGGGCGGGGGTGGGGCGTGTGGGGCAGCTCAATCTGTGCGTGGAAACTATGCATTATTTTGAGGGGATAAATGTGACGGTTTTGGAAAGAATGTATCAGTTTATCATGTATATCCTGGGGTAAGTCGTACAATTAGTGAGTAGAGAGAGGGCGGCGTGTTTGAGGGGGTGGGGTTGGGATGGGTTGGGGGGGGTTGGGGAGGTGGGGGGTGGGGGCGGGGGGGGGGGGGGGGAGGGGGCGGGGGGGGGGGAAGGAAGGGTTTCAGGTGAGGGGTTTGTTATACGTGTGGTGCTAGGTCTAGGCGATGGTGCGGGTGGTGGGGAAGAAGGGGGCGTTCGGGGCGGGGGGGGGGGGGAAGCAGCAGCATGGATGGCTCTCGAAAGATAGTGAGGTGATATCCAGTGCGTGAAGTGTTTATTAATCTGGCGGATTTCGATATTAGGTGGGGCGTTTGAGCAAGGGAGAGCGTGAAGGGGGGGGGGGGGGGGGGGGGGGAGCTTTTTTAGGAGGTTTAGGTCACAAATAATATTCAAATACACTTCGGCTGTGAGATCAAAGATATGTAGGGGCTTGTTATACGCGTGGTGCTAGGTCTAGGCGATCGTGCGGGTGGTTGGAAAAGAGGGGGCGTTGGAGGTTTTTTTTTGGGGGGGGGTGGGGGGAAAGAATGAAAACTACGTCATGGATGGTCAGAAAGATAATGACGTGATATCAACTGCGTATAGGTGTTTATTACTCTGGCCGATTTTGATTGTGAGTGGGGCGTTTGGACAAACTAGGCGGAAGGGGGGGGGGGGGGGGAGAAGGGATCGGGGGACGGGGGGGGGGGGGGGAAGTTTTTTTTTTTTATGAACAAGAGGGATCAGGGGAGGGGGAGGGGCGGGGGGCGGGACATTTCAATATGTGCGCGGAAACTATAAATCCTCAAAGGGGACAAACCTGACGATTGAAGCAATAAGACATCCCTTTATATCATCTGGCTTGTAATGTTTACTATTCTAGAAGGTTTGATGTTAGATGCAGCATGCAACCCAGTGTTTAAGTGTAGTAAATAACGTGTTAAATCTTCATAATTTGTTGTTGTATGATACATGGATCGAAAGCTAGAGATTATATAGAATAATGTACGATCAAAAATGGTCATGCAGGCATGATCGCCTTATCACGAGCATCAACGCGCGCTGCAAATAATGCTGTTTTACGAAATTGACAATGATTACTCTGTTACGGTGCATTATTTTTTTTGGGATTCCAACCCCGGAATGCGCGAGCGACGGTATTACACGTCAAGCATCCCACTATATCATATTCGTACTATGATCACTTTTTATCAAACGCTCTCACGGTGCACTGTTCTATTCGGAAAACCTCTGTGAGGGTGAAGATTCGACCTGCCACGAGCCTCGTCTATGCGCTTAGACTAATACCTGACGCGTGTTTGAGCTATTCATAGGAGGCTTCCGTTTGTTTGCTGTTACGCACCTGTAGTGTGCGAAGGAGGCCGTGTGGAAAAAGGGAGTGCCCTCCGTACAAGGATACTTTATAGATTCGACGTGATACCATGTCATGATTGAGGTGAAACCACGCGACATTAGATGTCACACTCACGTCAAGGCCATTATAGATGGGCGGTAATGTAGGTGACGATGATGGGACAAGCAGGACGCCCCTTATCTCACTACCTGCTCTACCCTGCTCTACCCTGCGCTACCCTGCGATACCCTGCAGCCCTGTTATGTCTGTCTTTTAGCATTCTACGTATGGAAATAATGCAAGAGGTACACATATTTTCCGTGTTGTAAGGTCTGATTTTGTTTCGTTTTCGACTGGATGAATTGGTGGTTCTAACCATCTCCTGAGCACCACGCTCCTCCCCCGGGAATATCTACAACCGTCCATCACCTTCCGGTCTCCTTGGTGACGTTCGACAACTACTTGTACTGTATCCTACCTCTCTACTCCGGTGCGTGCGATACCAAGTCTCCTGATTTCCTATCCATTCCGGACCAACATGGACCCCCCCCCAAACCTCGCGGTAAATCGCGCACCAACCAGGACCCAACCCCTCAACCCTCGCAATGAACAGTGTGATTCGCGTTCTTCTCCTGCTGTAGCCATGGGTGGTACAGTTACGGTGAAGGACCTTGTCATTCTGTTCAATAAAATCGAAATAATGCCCGGAGCGCATTTTTGCGGCCGGGGTCGTTGACTGCATTTCCACCGCCGCCACTGATCCCGACCCATTCAGTCAAACCGGATTCCTCGACGTTTGGTACGGCCACCTTACACGCCGAGACTAGGAGGACGGCTCCCTCTACGAGAGACGCTCACCTGGTGCGTCTGCGATTTTTTTTTAGCGCCTGAGGGCAAGAGGTTAGTTTTTTTTTTTTGTGGGGGATCGCAACAACGCCGCAAGGACAGCGACGACTACCACAGAGTGTGTCGCCGCAACGGCATCCATGAGGCCAGTGCCACGGTGGTTACCACATATTATGCCACCGCGTCTACAGCCCTTTGTGCCCCACGAGCTCGGGTTTGACCGCTTCTTGCACACCCCTCCACCCCCCCCATCTGAGCCACGATGACCGCCCCAACCGACACGTTGCTCACCCCATGCGGCCGCGTCTATCACCACAACGGTTCAAAATCGCCCGCCCGTCACCGCGCTTAACCCCCTGCGCCCAATCGCCCCTGCTTTTGTTTGCTGATACTCGCTCACAACTGCATACGGCGCGCCCACGGTCTCGACCGGGCGGCACCCAAAGACACCCCTGTCTCCGGTATAATATTGTTTCGGGTTATTAGCCACGTCGTGCCTACCCAACTACGACTCATGTCGGTATCTTTAGACGCTAGGTCTGCGGTAATCTGCCGGTTCGGTCTATTTCCTTGAAATTGTGACCCACTCCCGCCGCTACTAAAGTTGTCAAAATGGCCACAGAGCCGCCAACCAACTTTATTGCCGCATTTCTCTACACGCCCCAAGCCCCAGTACCCACCACCCGTGAACCCACGGCATAAAAACGCCGCACGCGCCCTCCGCAACCAGCCCCCCAAAACGCCGCACGCACGCCCCCGCATCACCTACTCCTCGGGTCAAGACCACCGTTCTTCTCCGGCTACCACCTACACCACCGTTCTCCTCCGTCTACCACCTACATCACCGATATTGACCACAGTAACAGCGACAGCGAAGTCGTCCAACGACGCAGACGCCATCCTATCCGTAGTGGCCGCGACGGCGGTCGCGACCACCCCAATTGTGACGCGCACGGCGCCTGCATCTGTCTCACGAACCGCAAAAAGTGGTGGCTCGCAACCACCACATTTTGCGATACGGGACACAACCTGCGACGAGCATCATTCGCAACCACCTGGCCATCGAGTACCACTCCGCTGGCTTTCGGGCGTTTTTCCTGACGTCTGCATCGTGCCAGCGACACTCTCCCGCTGAGCAACACCACTCCTCTGGTGCGCTCAGCCCAGATTTGGGCATGCTTTAGGATATTGTTTTTTACTTTCAGTATTTGCGGAAACGTGCGGACCGTAAACCCGGCGCCATCACCCGGCATTAACCCGCGAAAACCAGTGCCGCTTGTTATAAATGCCGTGGCAACTATTTTTTGGGTCGAAAGCGCCATGATTGCCTTTCTTCCTCGGACAACTGCTGCGATAACGACGACAACATCGACAGCAACAGCGTGGCCGGCCGATAACCATTACGGCACAAAAGCCTGGACGCTACACGCTGATCAACCGATACAGCACCACCAGCGTCAGGAAGATCTAACTAGCTTCATCCCCGCCCCCCGCCCCCCAACAACCCACCCCCCCCCGGCCAGCCCCATACATATGATATCGCTTGTCCAAGCCTGATCCCCTTGTTTTAGCGATGGTTTTGAGATGTGGGTGCGAGGAGGCCAAGACGCCGAGCCCACCGAGGAGGCTCCACTCGACGTCTTTCACCGATGAGCAACGCTACTTGCCGAAGACTACGGCTACCAGCGGTTCCGGACTACAGCACGAAACTTCAGCTTCACATTTCAGACCATCGCCCCCTGAGCCCGCCTCGCCTATTTAACGGCGGCTCCACCCGCGCTCGTCCCAGGACGTTCGCATTTTGCAAGTGCCAGCGGTGGGCCCGCGAACGACGGGTTCCCACTCGCTGCCACGGTGTTGACAGCACCGCTGCCCCTGGGCCCGAGGGACAGTCCCGTCATGAAGACGGAAGACTCGCAATCATAGTTGACCAGGATATGCCCTGAGCCCCCTGCCCCGTGTTCCTTGCAACCCTCGTGCATTGCGTGGACACGGACCACAAGTAAAACATTTCCTAGCGAGTTATATCCTTCTCCTCCAACGCTTGGAGACAGGACTCTCACGGTATCTTCGCCCCGCTCCTTCAAACGCCACCAACGGGGACCCTCCCAGAGCCTCGGTGATACAAGATACCGAGACTCCCTTTGCGATCACATGGACCCAGCCGGCTCTCTTCTCTAAATCAGCCAGCTGCACCCTCGCCATCGCCACGCGACAGTCCTACAAACAGCCGCAATTGACAACTGCTTGGCGGCTTACCGACGTCGGCCTACACCGAACTACCTTTTCTGGGATGTTCAACCTTTAGCAGTGCCACCATTTTGGATTCTTCTTCTACGGTTTTTTCTTATCATCGTGTGGGCTATTTTCCGACATTGCCGTAGGCCAACATTTTGAGCCACACCGCGAGCCCGCAGCTCACCCAGCTTGGACCAAGTATCGGAGCCGTTCCTAAGACCAGCCATGGACATTGGTTCCGAGACCGACAAACGCCGGAGCTCCTCTTTTATTACCTACCTGGGACAATGGTTCCGAGGCCGACAAACGCCGGAAATTTTTCCCGTACCACCACCCAACGACCCTCGATACCTACCACCGCCCTCCCAGTTCGTATCTCTAGCTTCGGCAACAGTACATCCGAGACGGGCAATCCCATCCATAAGCAGAAGCAACAACCGCTTTATTCGGTTGGCAGCCGCCTTTCCGCCCTAACCCGCCGCGTTGCAAACGAGTCATCCCCTTTCGGTCTCGGCATTTCTCACCGAGCTCTCCAACGCGACCGGTTTTCACGGAGCACCTCTGTCCCGACCCCCTTCATTGCCGCCGAGACGCACCTGTCGATTCGCCCTTGCCCTTCTCCACCCCGACGTGTTACCAAAGAGCCGCCTTGCTCCGGTCTCCGCCGATCCCGCCCAAACCACGGCCCACAGCCTGCCCGCTTCCGACCACACGCGATCCAACAGAGCCAATGTGCTCGGGTCCCGTCTTTCACGCCGAAGGTCACCGCCTGGCGATGTGTCCTACGGGCTCGAGGATAGCAGCCATTCCCTCCATCTGGTTGGGTTGGCTTCCTCGACAACGTCTCCGATCTATCCCTGACACCGCCGACCATCTGGAGATAGCAGACGCCCTCCTCCTCACGGTCTGGTTAGTTTTCCTTTCGACCAACGTTGGACTCCCTACCTCCCCCTTTTCACGGCTACCCTGGCCCGAACCATCCCGCCTATACCAGACCACCAACGGTACCTCCCGGCCAGCTTTTCAGTTTACCCACCAGCGTAACCTGGCCAACGACGATTTTTCTGTCGTTCCCCAACCACAACAAACCCAAGGTTTATCGCTCCCGACCCAGCTCTTTAGCTACCCCCCCATTAACCGGATCCAAACCACCAACGGCCCTTCAGCCTTCCTCGACGACACAACCACGGACGACCTTCCCAACCACGGTTCACCGGCAATCGCGTCGATGCTTCCGTCTACACCGCCTTTCTCATATCCACCTTGGTTCGACACCATGGCGTTCTATTCCCCAGTGGGTGATTGTTTTCTTGCGGTACGTGTTCTTCTTTTCCAACCGTCGACTGATTTTGTTTCCGTTGCCAGTGAACACCGAACAGTTCCCCTCCAATCCAACGGTCCCGAATCCCCATCCGTCCCTGAAGACACGTCTGCGGCACCAATACCGCCACCCCCCCTATTGCCTCAACAGCCCCGTAGGTTTACCACCTGAACCTAGACATCCTCTACCCGTCCCTGAAGGCACGTCTGTGACGCCACTATCGCCACCCTCCCTACCCTACCATTTCTATAGGTTTACCATCTGAACCTGTGCTTTTGTTCCTTTCCGGTTATGACCTCTCCGAGCCGGGCATCGGCTTGGGTGGGCTCGTTCCCCCTTCCCCCCCTACTCACCACCACATCCCGCCGCTCCCATCTTCTGAGTTGGAGTCAATTATTTATCTGGGAATGAGCGTTTCGAACCGAGTATCGGTTTCGGTGGGCTCGCTCCCTCTTCTCTCCGCCCCACCTCTACCATTTCACCGCTCCCCTTTTTCCGAGCTTGTTAATGTTTTTCTCGGGTTCTTGAACCTCCCAAGCCTGGTACGTATGGGACCTTTTTTAGCCAGAAATCGGGCTCTTTCACGGCCTCTTTGCTGCCCACGTCGAAATATGTGAGCATCCCATCCCGTGTATCGTTTTGGGTGGGCTAGTTTCTCCTCCCTTTCGACCCGCCATCACCATCCGCCTCCATCCACCGGCGACGCGCAAAACGTGCACCTCTCCTGTTAGGCTTTGACTTGGGTGCGCTCAAACTCCCTCCCTTCTGCCCCATGCACCACCACGTTTCGCTGAAGATACTTTCCACAACCCACAGTTGCGGATCATACCAAAACACCATCGACCCCTTCTCCGCCCCAAGACTTCTGTCGGGTCTATTTCGGCCCATGGCATCGCCTCCGGTTCGCTAGCCAGCTCCGAGAAAGGCGCCGAGGACGCTGGCGATCCTCCCGGATCGGCTTTCAGGCCGTCCTTTGTTCTCCCCAGCGCCCACCATTGGCGCATCCCATTTAGGCCATCCTTCGTTGGACCATTATTTTCCCAGAGCCGTCATCGCTCCACAGCCGCCGCTGGAAACTGTGGACAGCCCTTCCGACTACGGTTTTTTCGCCAGTACCTGTGGCTACACTTCCAAGACCATCATCACCAGAGATTCGTCGTCACCAGAGCTTTGCGACCAGAGCTCCATCGTCACCAGAGCTTCGTTGTCACCTGAGCTTTGCGACCAGAGCTCCATCTTCACCAGAGCTTCGTCGTCACCTGAGTTTCGCGACCAGAGCTCTACCTTCACCGGAATTCCACCTTCCACCAGAGCTTCGTCGTCACTCGAGCTTTACGACCAGAGTCCCACCTTTGTCAGAGCTCCATCTTCAACAAAGCTTCGTCGTCACCTGCGCTTCGCGACCAGAGCTCCTCCTGCACGGAGATTCGTCGTCACCTGTCGACACCTGAGCTTCGCGACCAGAGCTCCACCTTCGTCAGAGATCCACCTTTCACCTGAGCTCCACCTCCGTCTTCCGTGACTACTTCATTCGATTTCTTTCCCCTTCGAGCCACTACCAACGACAAGGCAATCTTTTTTCTGGCCACTACCACCGGCCCCGGTATCGTCGCCACCATCTGCTCCGACCATCTGGGAATTATTTCACCGACTTCTGCAGCCATGCATCGATGGACCTGTCGCTTCAAGCCGTTACCAGCGACGAGGCGCCCTCTTTCTGGCCACTACCACCAACTCCGGCGTCATCGCACCGTCAGCGCCGACCAGCGGGGACGTATTTGGCTGACCCCTGCAACCACCGCGCCCGTAGGCCTGCTCCTTCAATCCGCTACAAACCGCCCCCGGCGTCACTGCCACCGTGGGCTACTTCGGGCGTTCTCTACCGAATATTCCAGTAACCACGCCGTCATCCTCGCCGCGTGAAAAACTAACTCCACCACCACGAGCACCGCAGGAATCTCCACAGGCCCACTTTAAAGAAATACTACAGCGTC
The DNA here is from genome assembly GCA_012845835.1 of Undaria pinnatifida. NCBI lineage: Eukaryota > Phaeophyceae > Laminariales > Alariaceae > Undaria > Undaria pinnatifida. The sequence continues at coordinate 19,108,572 of JABAKD010000020.1, forward strand.
AACGCTTGCGCTTACATGTACGCTGCGGAACACGCACATTTCACCGCCGCGTACGCGATCCGACACCTTCTTCAACCAACAATATTGAGCTACTACAGCCTCGTCTTCTTCCGTCACAGAGCCCCTTCCGTATCGTCCGCGAACACCCCATCCTCACTGGTTCGTGCTCTGAGCTTTTCAACACGTTTTATTGGACCATCATCTGTCTCCAGCGCTCCTACCACATCTTCCGCGAACACTACGACGCCACCGCCTCGCGATCACAGCGCTACAGCACACCTTGGTACGAACACTAGCTGCGTTTCATCGATTTTTTCTACAGACTCTACATAATCCGGTTCCAAGATCAACCTACGGTGTGTCTTCTGCACATCTTTGCGGAGCACCACCTACGGGTCGGCGTGTCTACAACGCCACGCGAAAGGGGTATCTGCTGCCAGGGTATTATCGCGTTGAGTCGCACTTACCCTTTTTTCTTGGTGTCCCTCCCCCTAATCATGTTTCTTGAGTTCTTTCTTGAGTTTCTTCATGGGATTTGCTTTGTGCGCATTGGCTTCTTGATTTTCTCTCTTGGGTTTGATTTTGTTGTTCAGTTAGTTTCAAGGTACCTCTTCTTTGCCGTGACTTTTCGGGTTGTCCCACTTTTGACCAGCACGAATGTTTGCGTGCTTGTGTCGGTGTGCTACCCTGACGTTTCGGGTTGTCCCACTTTTGACCAGCACATATGTTTGCGTGCTTGTGTCGGTGTGCTGCCCAGGCCTTCCAGCCACTGATTTAGCTCGCTACATTTTCGTAACCAGGCCGAAAAATTGTGACAGTGCCGTCTTCATGTTCCTGCCGGTTTAGCCTGCCCCGTTTTCGTAACTTGGCCGCAAACCTGCCGTGTTTTCGTTTCCTCCCGTCGGTTCAGCATACTCTTGTTTCGCAGCCCGCGAAACCACTGTGGTATATTTTTTTGTTGGCCTTTCCCCTGGTCTTTGCACTACGTATGTCATAGGTGCTTATTGAGGCGTCGCAATTGTTTTCTTACCGCTATGGCATATATGTCTTAGCCCTTCCTCGGCTTTTTGCACTACGTTTGCACCACGTACGTCATAGGTGCTTATTGAGCGTCGTATTTCTTCTCTTACCAACGTGGTATATGTGCTCTGGCCCTTTCTCTGTTTTCTGCACTACGCACGCCGTAGGTGCTTATTGAGGCGTGTTGTTCACCTTGTTTGCGTCATATAGCCCTGCACAAGTCCCCTCTTCTCGGTTGGACATCCACGTGCTTTCGCGTATGTTTTAGACTTTTCGTCGCTTAGCTTCCAATAGCAATGGCTTTTGAGTAGGCCACATTTTCAGAGCTTCAAGACATCAACTTTTTAGCTAGTGTTCGAGTCCGTCGTTTGTTCACGGCCTCCCTCCTCTAGGCTTCTTTACAGTATCAACCCCCGAAACCATGGTAGTTTCGCTTGATCCTCATTAGCCTGAACTTCGCTTGCACGCTGTGCATGCGCCCCGCTAACATTTTTAGAGTTGTACGCCATTTGGTCTCCCCCACTGTCCGGCTTATGGCATCAGCCCGCGACATCGTAACAGTTTCGTCTGATTCCTTCTCAGTCATCGTGACAGTTTTGTCTGAGTCCTTCTCAGCCGAGATATTGCCTACACCATGTGCGCGCTCTTTCGCAGAATTTCTGAGCCCTCCGTTGTGTTAAGACCCCGTTTTCACCGCTCTCACGGTATGAGTTGAAAAAATATCGTGTTAGCTTGGTTTTTCATCTTGGTTTTCCTTCCCCCTGCACTATGTGCCGGACGGGAACGTACACCCCCTCCCCTCTGCTGTGTGAGCATTTTCGGAACGTATTTCCTCCCGACTCTGGCGTTCGTGCATTTTCGGAACCTATACCTTCCGCTTTCGCGTCCATGCAACGCGGGTAGTGTTTGTTTTCCTGTTGTTTCTGGACACACTTGATCCTTTTAGTGGTTATAGCTGGGCACAGCTATCAACAGTGGTAGCCTTCTCTCCTTTTTTCTAGGAAAAGTCCGCTCACGAACGCTTAGTGCGCGTATTAGCTTTGGACCCTACTGCCTCAGTACAATTCTACCTGGTAGGTACCAGTATAGGTCTAGTCAGTGTTATCGCCTCGTGGCTCCCCAAAGTACCCCCTTACAGTCTGAGTATCATTATGGCTCCGAAAACGTTTTAACGTAGTAGTATGCCTTCTGTCTTCTTTGCCGCATTCAACGTATGACATTTGCTCGTTTTTCGATGATCTTCATGGTCGCCTTGATCTTGGACTTGTGCCCAAGTTGTTCTACTTTTCTACAGTACGACGAGTGTTCGCCTTTGTGGTTTTGCTTCCGCCTTCTACCGCCGATGTAGCCTGCCCACTTTTCGTGCATACCGACGAACCATGGCGTTTCCGAACCATGTCGAGGTTTTCCATCGTCTCGTTCCCACCTCGCCTTATGCGATGGGCGACAACATAGATGCTCCCCGCGTTATCTCTCTTCGTTTTTCCCGAGGCATGACCTCCCGTTTTGAATGTTGTTGACTTTCCTCGCTGCAGTACGTTGCTATTACGCGATTTTCCTACTTTCTGTTTTTCGGTGCATTTTCTTCGGTACCTTTTTATTTTTTAGGGATGCTCCACGTTAGTGACCCCGTGTTCCCGACGTAGAGTACTTGGCTGTAATTTTCTTCGTATTGTCTTCTCTATTCCCTACATTCTCTCTGAAGCTAGACACTTCCAGCGCTGCTTCGAGCTGAACGAGTATCTTCTTGTTGACCCCATTTTTGGCTTGCTTTGTTATGTTTGAATAGCCTCGCTACGTTTGCTGGCATTGCTCCCGTTATTAGTTAGCCTCTCAAGGTGTCATAGGTCGACTATCTTTCCGGCTTCTGACACAAGTAGTACCTTATGCCTTTTTTTGTTTACGTTTTAGTTTCGTCCTTGTTTGCGTATTGCTTGGCTAGGTGACACCACATATTCCTTCCCGTTTTCCTGGTACTGCTGTACCCAGGTAGCTTCTAACGGTACTCCCCTGTTGCCCTCCGGTTCAGCTTTCCGGCGTATCACACGCCTCCAGTACCACCATTTTGGTGTTGTCTGTGCCACTGTTGAGGTGTTGTCTTTCTCTGCGTTTTCGCGATTATTTGTTTTGGTTGCCTCGGTTTCCCGTTCTACAGTTTGACCAAGGGCCTTATGCTAGCCTCCTAGGTCCCACATTACGGCCCTGTGCTGCCGTTACACCTCCGCGTACTGGTTCTTTGTAGTTTTTCCTTTCGACCAATGGTCTCACGTCAGCCTTCCAGGTCCAACCTTTCGTACAGACCCTGACATTATTTTAGGCACTGTTCTTTGTTTTCTCTCGTTACAGGCTCTTACTCTTCTGCGTTTCGACCAATGGCCCGACGCTTGCCTACTTCTTCGCGTCTTGACCGATGGCCCCACCTCAGCTTTCCATGTCCAACGTAGCGGACTCTGACATTCTTTTAGGCAGTATTCCTTGCTTTCTCTCTTGTCTTTCGGCAAATGGCCCGACCGCCCGCCCCTTCGGCACTACGCTTCATGCCCTAGATTGTTCTGGTTTTCACAGCATGACACGAGTTCCCTTCTTCTCTTCTGATATTGTTTCCGCGTCTATACCTTCCTCTTCCTCTTTGGCTCCCTTTGCATCCTTGCGCTAAGCGGCCGCGCCCTTCGTGTTTTCGTAGGTCGATTGCTACAGGTATACCGGAGGTACATACCCTTTCTCGAGCTCTCACGATTTTGAGCTCCATCATAGGGTTGTATATCTTGCAATGGGGCACTTAAGCCTCATTATTACGAGGTATGGGGGAATCTATAGCCTCATTTTCGTTTGTTTCGAATAGCCGCATCTTCGATCCTCTTTCCAACTCTGGATGTTTTGTTGACATCCTTTGATTGCCACGCGATCTGCATCTACGACTTTTCAGGGTGGCCTAATGTAATGGAGTGCCCTCCGTAGAAGGATAGTTTATAGATTCGACGTGAAACCGTGTCATGGTTGAGGTGAAACCACGTGATATTAGATGTCACATTCACGTCAAGGCCATCATAGGTGGGCGGTAATATAGGTGACGATGATGGGACAAGCAGGACGTCCCTCATCGCACCACCCTGCACTACCCTGCACTACCGCCGTGCCCTAACCTGCCTAGCCCTGTTATGTCTGTCTTTTAGCTTCTATTTAGGGAAATAATGTAATTGTTTTTGAGTCTACCCAGCGAGCCATGAGGAGAGACCAACCAAAGACACCGGAACCCATGAGAAGCACGCTTTCCAACACCGGCCAACAACACATCCCCCACTCGTATACTACCGCTGCAGAGGTTAATTGAACTTGAAGACCATACAAATGAATTGATAATATATCTCGTCGAGTACTGGGCCGTTGGGCACACGATATGATAGCTACTATGATTGAAGCTGTTGATTTTGTTTTATTTTTCCACACTTCTTCTACTTTCCAGCTTCTGGACAAGCCGTGGTCACAGGTCACAGGTGTCGTCCGTTCTTCCCCCCGGTTCGTACTTGCCTTCAATTTTTATCGCGCATAGGGTTCAGCAATCCCATTGCTCGTCGATTTTTCATCGAGGAGTGTTGCTAATTCACGCTCTCGCGCTTTCCGCAAGTCAATTTGTGCACAAGAAAAAGTCCCTACGAACTTGTACGAGAATGCACTCGGGGGACTCGAACTCACGAAACTGACATCTATAATAATACCAGGCTCGAGGATAATGTAACCTGATACGACACCGGGGCGACCGGTTTAATAAGCCACCAGGTATATTAGAAGCTGTCGTGTACCCAAAACGGCCCAGCACTCGACGAGATATCTGGTAACCGCGTGCTCCCACAGATTGAAATCGGAAGAGATATCTGGTATCCGCGTGCTCCCGCAGAATTGAATCGAAAGAAGACCAGATACCTTGTCCAGTACTGCGCCGTTTCGGGCACAGCACAACTTCCGGTTTCACAATTCTGCGGGAGCACGCCGATACCACATGTATATCTCGTCGAGTACTGGGGCGTTTTGGGCAGACGATAGCTTCATTCAACAATAATAGCTCTGTACCATGCCAAAAACGGCCGTTGCAGTTCCAGGATGATCCGGGGCGTGTGGCGAAAGCACAGCGCGGTGTCGTGTACAAGAGCTTATTATTTATATCGCTGTCGTAAATAGCATTAAAATAACTACGAGGTACTCGTACTACTCTTTTTTTGTTATTATTATAATATAGAGAGCGCCTTTTCTGCAGACTCTCCAAAAGATCGTCCCCTGCCTAGTGAGACGTGGGGCGTCCTGCTTGTCCCATTATCGTCACCTACATTATGGCCCATCTATGACGGCCTTGACGTCAATGTGACGTCTACTGTCACGTGGTTTCACCTCAACCATGACATGGTTTCACGTCGAATCTATAAACTATCCTTCTACGGAGGGCACTCCCTTTTTACACACGGCCTCCTTCGCACACTCGTAGTAGTTGAGTTGTTCTTGTTTGACTTTCGTCACGAAGAGCCCTTCACAGCCAGCCGTGAGATACTCGTAGGGAAGGGTGGAACCTGACGAGAGTGGATGAGAAAAGGTGTGCACAACTCTGTTGTAACCTGGTTTACTGGTTTTTTATTTATTTATTTTGCATCCCATTTATTTATGATCCTCGCACTATACTCGAGATCTCGTCCTCCCTCCCAGTAGTAGTAGTAGTAGTAACTCAGATCCGGGGTCACATATTATAGTGGGCCCTCCTCCCCACTCCCCACTACGTACGGTACGTGCCTTGATTTTGATCGCGAGATGAATTCAGCATACCAGGTACAACGTATTTATTTGATCTTCTTCCCTCGTCGACTCGCTGTTAAGATACTTCATTATTGGCAGACCTGCAGGGGGCACTCTGTGTCCCCCACCTTTAATTTAACATCGCGTCGAATTTTGTACGTACCCACGCTGCTAATAGGCGCTCTGACCCAGTTAGTTAGTAGTTGATCCTTTTTTTTTTTTGCATTCCTACGAAAAATAGAGTTAAATCTCACCACGGTGGGAATCGATCTCAATGACCAACGCTACTCGTAGTAGACCAAGGATATAATAATCGAGGGTAACCACTACCACCTGGTACTGGAAGAAGACCACCGGGGCGACCGTTACTATTAATACACACATCATGCTATTATGTCATGTGTGTGATCTAATCAACTAATAATGTAGTCTAGTATAGTCTAGTTAGTGGAGTAAACGCCATGAAGCCGGCACACAGCTGCCTCCTATAAACAAGGTATCTTGGCCCACGAAAGAACGTTCTTCACCTCTACAAGAAGGCATGTGCTCCAGAACACTCGTCGTGTACTACGACCGGTAATTCGTGACGTTGCCTGAAGGCAGAGAGCGTCAAGCAGCAGCAGCACGATGGACCAGTAGTACTGTAGTAGGATGTGTGCAGCAAGGAGAAAAATACATTATATTTATTTATTTGTTCATCATGTATGTGCTACTCTGGTCTGAAACGTAAAAAAAAAATCGTTTCGTATCTTCATATTAAAATTTTAACGGTCTTTACCTTTCCGTGCTATTATACGTTGTATCTAAACTGTTGCTGTTTGTTGATGTACCGGTATGTGCGTATGTGTCCATCATACCAGGTACTAGTCTCCATATCGTCAGCCATCATGCATCACTGATCACACACATGTCACGTCGTTGTCCGTTGCCTGTGCTTGTTACTACACTGACTAATTATTTGGGTTCTCGCAAGCAATTTTTATGAAAAATCGAAAAATGTCAGCTGTGAATACGAACGATTGAATGGATAAAACTCAACATTTGCAAGCCGCGTGGTACATTCATCAGATCTGTGTTTCATTTGTCCAACCAAATACGACCTCTGGTACAAGTACCTGTGGACACCTACTCTTCTCTCCTACGATCTACTCACAAACTCACTATGTCCTGGTGGTATCTTCATCTTTTTTTACTGTATGATACGATGTGTTTGTGAATTAAACACAGCGTCACAAAATTTACAATTTGAAAACCGCTTAATGTCTGAATAGCCCGTGGAAGCAAACACAATTCAAATCTGGTCTCACGCAAACGCTCCGTTCATCCGCGTCTTATTATTATGTCTGATTTCCGAGCTGCCACAGCCCACAGCTCACAGCTCGCGTCCTATGTCTGATTTCCGAGCTGCCACAGCCCACAGCTCACAGCTCGCGACTGCCTCGGGACCAACCCAGGATCTGGTCCCAATGCTTGAGTCGACTATGATGATAACTAACTTGCTATCCGTACAGCAGTACTCTGTAACTTGATTTATCACTATTTTTTTCATGGATGCCCAGGCTGGCCAATCGCATCATTCGCTCTCCTTCTCCATCCTCTGCGCACATATCTCAGATGCCAGACTGAATCACCTGTCGTTCTGCTGTACAAGTACGATGTACTTCTGCAAAATACAAAATGCAGCAGTGGGAGTCTCTCTATAGTGCTGGCTGAGTAGTGCTGGTTACCCGTTATAGTGCTCTGAGGGTAAATCGGCTCCCGTTTATACGGGACTATTGGGAGTATTCGGAGTAGTGCTGGTTTTCTCTATAGTACCTGTGTTGCCAGCTGGCACATATATTTTTTGCCTACCGCATCTGTTCCAGTTTTTCGAGGTTTTCAAACTTTTAAAGTTCTGCCCCGCCTGCAGTCGCTCTGCAGCTTCTGCAGCCCATTGCCATATCACCACAGCACCACCAGCACGAACTAGCGTATCCGCGTATATTCGTGCCCCGTTTAGGATAGGATATCTCGCGTGTGGCTACACGTGGTGTGGACGCTTGTCGCAAACTCCTTCCAAAGCACGCACCACGAGGAGCTTCGCGCAGCCGAAGGAAGCAGGGCAGCGACAACAAGGCAGCGTTATCGCGAAACAAAGGCAATAACAATAACAATCACGTGAGAGAAAGGAGGCTCCATGGGTGTGGCCAGCTCGGCTGTGGCACGATGCGTCTGCTTTCGCCCTTGGAGCGACGCCGATAACGCGACCGACTCGGACATGAGCCAAAACAGCCAAGACCACATCATGGCGCCAAAAGGGGAGCCTGACATGGTACGAACACGAGCTGACTACGGCAGTATTGAAGGCTTGGTCCTCCGTCTTGCCGACTGCGCGGGTAGATTAGTCCAGAAAGTAGCAGCCAGAGGCACAGACAGCAGCAGCAGTGGCAGGAATGTTGCTTGTATTTCGCGAAAGGCGTGCAAACAAACCAAACTCGCATGATGTGTGTTGGTACCAAACTGCTACCGTTGCCAGAAGCTTCGAGGTGGAGACTTAGTATTAGAGCAGAATTCATCGCGGTCCCACAACTATACCACTGCTGTACTCGTGGGGTAGGGTACACTCACAGCGAGTAAATCTCTCCCTGGAGGCACCCCCGCGAGCACTCCATCGGTCCTCTCTTTTACTATTGATACAACGAAATCTTGGTGGAAATTTTCAATGGTTTTGTTATTGGCGGCGGGTTTACGAAGCCGAGAACGTTGATGCAACCAGGAACAAACACACCGACGATCAGAGTATAAATGAGTGTTGACCGAAGTGCATTGCGCTGCTGGTGAGGCAAGAAAGGCTTGGTCGTGATAATCTCAAGTTTTGCTGCGCCGGACCTTCGCGTGTAGCAAATACCAGTAAAAAGTAAATACTGCAATATTGCAATACTGCCGCACCCACCCGTGCTTATCATGCGTGTCTTGAACGTTGACCAATAACTAGCCGTACTTGAATACTAGTCTGCTACTGCTGTAGAGGAGGGAAGCAAGGAGCCTGAGAAAAAACAGTACCAGGTAGAAAATGCGCAGAAACAATTGAAAAAGCTTTGAAGGAACGAAATTACCGGTTATTTTTGTAGAGTGTCCGTATGAGCACGGCATCATACGAGCGCGTGGCAATTGTAGGCATTGATGAAGCAGCAGCAGCAGTGTCGAAGCTTTTTTGCTTTTTTGTCAGGAGTCCGGTGCGTGCACGTCGCCCCGTCTCGAGTCCCGAAGGCACTCATTTATAGCACTATACTTGTAGATAGACTAAACAGATAGTAGCCAGCTAGCCACGTACCGCTGACCGAGCCAGCTCGCGTCCCCTCGGGCGCCAGCCCCCCCGCACCCCCGTGTAACTCTAATCCTTATATTCGCATTTTTACGACTAATACATCCAGTAGTATCTGTTTATAGTCTATACTCGTACTGCTGTCTAATGGTGTAGACCTGCAGTACTCATGTCGTTGGGTATAATAGAAAGACAATACGTACATTCACACCTGACTGCTGGTCACTCGGTCCGGTGGTCTATTAATGATGGTCGAATGCTACTATTAATATTAATATTAATATTAGAGCCTAACCCTAATCCTCACCCTAACCTTAACCTTAACTCTATCTTATATAATAATTTCAGATACTAATCTAGACCTCTCGTAATGGCTACTTACTGCCTTGGGTGGGTCGGACTTTTGAATTTCTTTGGAAAATTAGAAACATCCATGGAATCAACTGCTGAGAGCGCCTACTATAAACTACTACGGCTTGGTGTGCGCATTCGATGCGAGTCGGTAAGGGAAGGGCAGGAGTCTTGTCGCTATAAAAATGAAGGCGCGTACCGTGGTGGGGAGGGGGGAGAAGAGCCGCCGACGTTGTGACCCCGGATCTGGGTTACATCTAGGGAGGAGAAATGACAGAAAAAGTGCGAAGATAATTCGTAAATGGGACGAAAAAACAAATTAACTACTGCTGCTGCGGCTCATCGTCTGTTTTCTGCGGCCGAACTAACTCAAACTTGTAGCTGACGACGCATTTTTAAATATCACGTAATACTACAGCAGTATGTATTTTTTATTTAAACTTGAAAATACCCTAAAAAATACGCTGCGCACAGCTGTGAGATCGAGTTTTTTTTAACTGCAACCCTGTCTCTCTCATTGCAATTTTCTGTCAAACCAGCAGCCGGCTAGCTCCATGACCCCCTCTTCAGAAGACAGCGCGCGCGGTTTCGATGCTACGTCTTCTGCGCAAAAAAAAATACGAAGCGAAAAAGGCGGCAAGGTGCCCAAGGCAGACGTGCTCGGCGTTGGGACGCAGTCCGATCAACAGAGAGGAGGAGGGGGAGATAGGACACCTCTTTTGCCAACATCATCGTGAGTTTTCATGACGCAAGCGTGACAATAATCCATACCAGGTAGACCGAGAGGGGTGAATAACAAGTGCCTTGTGTGAGGTCGTGAGGTCACAGCAAGCAGTGTTTTGTTGACTCGCTTTGGCGAGAAGGCACTTTTCGGGAGACGTGCGTTGGCGGAGACCAAGTCGCAGTGTTTTGGTGGCTCGCTTTGGCGAGAAAGTAGTTTTGAGAGTCTTGCGTCGGTGGGAGCTAAATCACAGCTTTTTTCGTGGCTTGCTTTGGCCGTAAATCGGCTTCCGGGAATCTTTCATGCGTGCATGTTTAGTCGTTGTGCATTCACGACACTCGGCGCGACTTAAGTCACCAAATAGTTGCTAGTCGGACTAGTAGTTATTAATAGTCGTTTTACGGATTTGCCGTCTATCCGACTTATTGGGTTTCCATACTCGTAGGGAGTACTGTTTAATGCGGAGTGCGTTTTTTCCTTTTTTGGGAAGGCCCCCCTCGGCCGGGGGGGGGGGGGTGATTTGACGCTCTCCTGACTTAAGTCAGAGAAAAACTGAAGTCGGAAAGTCGACTGACCATCAGCTGGTTTCGCCGGCCAACTTGCCAACTAAAGTCAATGAGTTGGCTCGCGGCACGTACCGGTCCGTTTTTAGTCGTGAAATCCTACCGACTCACAGCTGTCAATGAGTCGACTATGAATAATATTTATGTTTAAAATAAGCCCTGTCGCAAATCTCAAGAGCTCTCCTCGTAATCCGCAGAAATATTTTGGGTGTGCAAACCACACCATCCATGTGAAACCGAGCCAGAATTCCACGTCGTTTGGGAAGAAGACGTAATACAAGAAGTAATACCTGGCAATAACAAGAGAATGTAGCATCACCTGCGTGCTGCGATGGATGGTTCAAAGTTTTGTGTTTAATGGTGTTTAATGGTGTTTGAAGGAACCAACCGCTATCTGGAAACTTGTACTGCACTTAGTACGATGACTACTGTCCTATGACCACGGACTTGATCATGCGAGTTAATGTTAGAACAACAACAAACAACCTTTCTTTCGTGCTAGTTAGAACAACAACAAACAACCTTTCTTTCGTGCTGGAAGAATTGGAATTTTCGGTTTCGGGGCGGATGGACCAAGTATCTTGTGTAGGGTTATAGGGTGGGGACACAGGTTGCCCCCTGCAGGTCTGCCAATTGAGCAGGTCCTCGGAGAGCACTCACTTTCTTTTCCTTCGTAGAGACGTTGCTTTATTCGATTCCACCAGAGCCCCGGACAGCTTCTGAGATCGGAGGCACGTGCTTCCGATCTATTTCCTAACTCTCCCGAACATTAAACGCCAACCTTATCATACGAAACCCATCCAAATGATCTCGAATTCGGATAATTACAGGCCTTTTTGAGGCCGTATCTTAACACTAGCCCACCCTGATAAGTCGCATATGCAGAAATATGGGAGATTCGAGGAAACTCCGGTTCTACGAATTAGACCATGAGTCGAAGATGCGGCTCCTCAAAACCCACTCCCACACCTCTAACCGTCTGGCTATGGAGCCAGGAACACGCGAAGAAAGGCAGTTGAAAGAAACTCAGACCCTACAACAAGGCAAAACTCACCCATAAAAAAACCTGCCGCGTGCCGCCGGTGTGGCGGGGGGGGTAGAAAAGGTTCTAGAACCTGCCGCATGCCGCCGGTGTGGCGGGGGGGGGGCAGCAAAGGCTCTACGGCAAAGCAACCACAGAAAAGGTACTATGGCGAGGCGAGCCCTCGTCGATATGGAGGGGAACACAGGCGCTAACACAAGGGAGAAGTCATGCGAAAAACCTCCCGCGGGCCATCGGCATGGCGGGGGGTTAGACGAGGAAACGACAAATACCCGGGATAGAAGGTGGCAACACCCACAGCCCCGCTAGGGGGGGAAGTGTTTAGTCGAAAAAAACAGAGTAGAACAAATACAACACACAAAACATAAAAAATGAGACACAGACCCGTCCATAGCCCTGTACCACGTGACGCGCGAACAGGGTACCCTGGTCGCCCCCCGGCTCTGGGCTAAGGAGGGCGTCGGCAGGGCGAAATTGAACAATGACGAAAAGGCTACAGCCCTGCGCCTCAGATAGCAGCGTTTTACCCGAACCCTGACCCGGCACTGAGCAGGGGGTTCGGCAGGACAGAAAGAAAAATAATGGAAGAACCGCCCCAAACTCCGTATTTTAACAGTTGACCAAAAACCGTCTAGGATCTTGAGGATGGTTGACAAGATCGCACTTACTACACGAATAGGACCAGCGGGCCGCAGGAATCATAGGAGCTAAGGAGTAATACTCGTGTCTTTTTTTTTTTTCCTTTCCTTTTTTGCTTCCTTTTTTTTCATCTGCTTTTCTGTCTTCTTTTCTTTTCTTTTTTCCAATTGACTAGAGTCTGACACGCGTTTGCGTAGTGATAGGTACCATGTGTAATATATCGCAGGCACGTTGTAGTCTTTTTTGGGTGGCAAGCGGTGTAGTCGTTTTTGTCAGGCGTGAGTACGGTAAATAGTTGCCTGGTACGCCATCTAGTGGGTAGTAGATGCGACTAACCAAACATCCATCGTGCACGAGTTCTGTTCTAGCCCGCAAACGGTTTTTTCCTCCTTGGATTATAGATCTTTGTGAGCTGGACAACGGGTACGATTCGTTTTTGCTCCTGGGTATACTAACAACTAAGAAATAGTACATGGCGTACGTGGCGAGGGGAGTGCCCCGGAGTTGAAAGCTGACGACGTCAGACATGAGCTGTGAGTATTAAACCCCAAAGTTTTTCTACTGCAGGTGTAGTTTTGATATTCACGTGGCTTACGTAGTCTCGTGGGCAGCACGTGTGACCAACGGGTCTATACCCGTAGTTCTCGGACAAGCTGTTTTATTGTCAAAACTTGCGTCACCCGGAACGGAATCGGGGTTTCACGTCCACTCTACCAGAGTGTCAGGGGCTACAATCACGCTTTTGGGACAGATATAATGGAATTTTCTCTTTTTTGACAAATCCCACAAGAACATAGATACCCCCGAGGTGTTGCGACTCACCGGTGGAGGCTTGCCAAGGTGTTATGAGCTATTAATAGGGTCTTACCAAGGTGTTGCCACCTAGAGTCTAACCAAGCCCAGCATCCAACCATCAACGGTCAACCATCAGGTCTGGCTTCGGCTTCGGTTTCGGGTGATACGTATTTGACGTAAGCTACCACCCTTCGCTTGAATACCACTCCACCGCAGGAAACCATCCCCGGTGATAAAAACACAAACAAAATCGGTAAAAGACCAGGTTTATCACCATAATTCCTTAGACACTACCCCTCTGGGCCGGGACGCCATACAAACGATACCAATAGTAATCTCACCAGGGGGGACTTACAAACGATACACAAACGAATGTTACCAGGGTTCCACGCAAAAGCAGCTTCCGGCGCCACACGGAATGGAGAAAAAAACATTGAGGTGGGCCGAGCCCTTCCGCACGGGCGGCCCATGACCGTGGACATAAAACGTATGTGACCCGGCGACGCCTGCTGCCTCAACACGACCCTTTGGCACGTCTCAAGCCGTGAGTGGAGCTACGATCGCATCTTCCTGACCACCCTGCTGCACGTACGCCTCAAGCTCCGAGAAGTGATATGAAAACCGATGCATGTTGCTACCACCCCCTCGTTGTCGCCCCCCCATGGTTTTTTCAGCTCAAGCCATATGCAAACATTGCGGGGGGTTATGTGCGCGATGCTATTACCCCCTTTGGTACCTACTTGCCTGAACCTTAAACGGCGCCAATTTTCCCGCCAGCGGTATCACCCTCATCTGCTGCCTGCTGGGTGGGTGTGCCACGTATACCATCTTAACCATCGTACTGCCATCACATCACCCCCGTTGGTATCACCCCCTCCCCCTGAGAAACCACCCCCCCCATGAAGAACAGAATTCGACAAAGTCGTGTTCCTTGTCACCGGGGTTCCTTAGATACCAGATGACCACAGGGCACCACCGCGAGCGATGAAAAAAGCAAACGAGAAATGTTTATCCATCACCCGGGGCGAGGCCGGGATGCTTTCTTACGCCAAATAGCCAAATACGGTAGTGTTTCGGGTCTGGTGATGATCCTTACACAGATGTTTGTGGAAAATTTTTCCACCTTCTGTGCCGTAAGCGCCCATCAGCTTTTCTTGGACGCAATTTGAAGCTTTCTTCGTGTTTCCTCGCGGTGAGCTTCGCTGGTTCACCTCTCGGTCCACTACTTCCCCATCTTGCTCGCCGACCATGACTGGGCCGGGGGCGCCTGGCATTGGCTATCTTGTTGGCCCGCTTGTGTTACTGGATACCAGGTACCGGATAGTATGGTTGTTGGCTATAGGTTGTTGGTGCACAAAAACGAGGACCAACGTTGGTGTTGGTGTCGTTTACGTTACGATACCGCTGTGACCTGTCACTCATAAATCACATGCCTGGTGCCTGTTTTTTTTTTTTTTTTTTTCTCACACTTTTACTTTCCAGCTTCTGGACAAGCCGTGGTCACAGGTGTCGTCCCTTCTTCCCCCCGGTTCTTGCCTTCAATTTTTATCGCGCAAAGAAAGGGTTCATTCAGCAATCCCACTGCTCGTCGATTTTTCATCGAGTGTAATATATGATATTAGGTAAATCCGTGTTGTACCCACGTAATTTGAAGCAGTTCGTTTGTAGTATTAGTGTTGTTTCCCGTGACGAGGAGGGAAAAAGGAGGCAACACCCTGTTACGATGAAAGTCATCCGAAATGAAACCGTCGGTCAGGCCGTTGCTCATGGCAAGCCGATTTTAGTAGTTTGACAAAAAAAAATCCATTTTTTTTTCAACTTTTTTGCTGAAGACATTGCCGTACAGTCGCTGTGGGGGCAAATGATAAGGAACTCAACGTGACTATTTTTTTGTCAAGCGGCCCGATTCATCAATTTGTATCAAGCCTCGGCCAGCGTTGTCCAGTAACCACGATGGACCTTCGATCTCGAGATAGATACAACCCACGACCAACTCTCTTCGCTCCGGACACAAGGCCACATGAGTGTAGGTGACAGCGCCGAAGAGTTCGTGTTAATCCATGCGCTAGGGTGCGAGAGGTTACCAGCGTTATCCTGAGGCCTTCCCTCAAACACTCTCAATATTCTATTTTTTGCCCGGTTGGGAGACGATTGAGAGTTTTGTCTCTGTTTTCCACACACACCAGCCGCCAAATGCATTTTTTGCAGCGGTCTGTTCGGCGCCCGCCACTCATCACCGGCGGTTGTATGAGCACTGTATACTAAGGGTGGGTCGGAGCCCCTAACGAGCTCGCCACGTTCAGATCTCACGACGCTGTCGTTGATTTCGTCGAGCGAAGTGTGTGGATGATTACGTTTCTCGCCCCTTCTAATCCAACATCTGCTTGGGAAATTCATCTGCTCGAGAAATTCTCAAGCAGATGTTGCCCACGATCGCCTCCAGAAACCCATTTTTCTCTGAAAAATTGAAAGTTCCCCCAAAAAACGAAAAATAGGGCTCATAGACAACCGTCCAGGCAAACCTTGCCTGATATCTTCGGAAACTAACTGTTTTACTAGACATCGGCTTTTCATTGGCAACGATCTTATCAGTCTTTGTAGGTATATTTAACCCCTTTGATCAGAGCTGTGAGTCGGCAGGATTTAACCACTAAAAACAAATCAGCAGGTGTCGTTGGCCAACTAAGTGACGATAGTCGGCAAGTCGGCCGACGAAACCAGCTGATGGTGAGCCGACTTTCCGAGGTAAGTCAGGAGAGCGAAGCGAGCCAAATCAGCCCCCTCCGGCTGATGGGGGCCTTCCCAAACAAAAGGAAGAACGCAATCCGCATTAAAAAATCCTTCCTACGAGCATGGAAGCCCAATAAACCGGATAGCTGCCACCACTGCTGTGAAACGACTACCAGGCGGGTAGCAATAAGAAATCTAGTGGGTAGCACATGTGACCAACAAACACACCAGGTACCTGGTATGTGCTTTGAGGTTCGATAATGATCTCGGCAGCATTGATGTCGGGGACACCCCCATCCACAGATACTACCGCATAACACGCAAGGCAACACACTGTGTCAACATACACCCTTCGGGGCGAATTTCGGAACCGACTTTCTCCAAGGCAGGGGGGGCATACACAGAACGAATACATATGCTGTTTTTGGGAACATTTCGTCGAGATGTCAAAAAAACATCGCTAGGCGTTTGTACTCTCCCCCGTTGTCGCGACAATCACCTTCCATAATCGGTAGAGGGTTATATTATATTGCAACGGTGTGTTAATATGGTAGAATGTACAAGGACTCGGCTCCGCGGGCGGCTGACGCTATGCTCGCGCAAGGAGGAATACAGCAAAATGTGAAGGAGGCAGAAAGAAGAGGCTCATGATTTGGTGCGACTATTAAAAGCGATTTGATAATGCCAAGAGCTACTTGTGCAGAGCTAATTGGGTCAGAGAGAACGACACTGGTCTACCAGGTGTATGACTTGCATGGCCTATAGATGATGCTGCCTCACCCGTATGATTTGAACTATGTAACACATGTGCAATGGGCACTGCTGCTTCATGTATTCATGTATACAGATTCTGCGGAACATGGCCATACCATCACATCACAACAGATAGATCACGTAGATCATGTAAATAATCTAGATCGTGATCACTCCGATGTGTGAATTTGTTTGCATTCCACCACCCGCCACGCACGAGGTCGTCGCTCTGTTATTCATTCACAGGTTTTGTATGATATGTCGAGATTACTTTTTTGTCTTTTTTTGACGTAGTTACCAGGTAAAGCTTTTGCTCCCCAGCTCCGCTCGAAAGTGGTTTGTACCTTTAGCGACCTGCTGGGCAAGCCGTGGTCACAGTTGTCGTCATCCTTTCTCCCCCATGGCCCGTGCGATCTTTTGTCTCGCGTCCCAACTGCTCGTCGCTTGGCACCGAGTGTCGCCAACTCGCGCTCTCGCACTACGACCTGTGAAATGTGCAAGAAGTCCCGTGCTGGAATTCGAAGTGACGACATCGACCTCGATAGTTATGTTTCTTTTCCGAGCTTTGGCTCTCCTTTCCGGTTGGGTTGTTTCTTCGATTTCCCCTTCATTTTGTTTGTTTCATTTTTGTTTTATTTTTATCTTTGTTTTTATATGTTTTCTTATTATTATTTTGTTTTTGTTTTTGTTTTTGTTTATTTCGTATTCTCTCTTTCAATGTATTTCTGTTGCTGACGTATGTGTGTGTGTGTTCTTCACATTAAACCGTTCTTCTACTCGTCGACATCCAGCACACCCAGTGTCCGTACTGATTCATGTATGTTGTGCCTGTCGTACCCAGTACTAGGGCATGACATTGCGTTGTCGAATGCATTACGATGCATTATCTCTGTGTCGTAGCTTGTGACCACAGAGCTGATCTTTCTAGGGTGAAGAATCAGTACGGACACTGGGTGTGCTGGATGTCGACGAGTAGAAGAACGGTTTAATGTGAAGAACACACACACATAGTTATGGGGCTTACTTGTTCAACCATCGGTGACGGCGGCTGAAAAAAAATGCAGTGGAACATGTAAATTAGAGGTGCAGAGATGCAGAAGGACACGACGTGGTGGCGTACGGCATATGGTTGCACGCAAAGATGTGTTCACGTAATATCTACCCACTTCTATGGCACGTGTTATCATACGCCTGCAGTTAGCAGGAGCCCGGGGCCAGCATCGCTTTTCACGCGGGTAGATAGATGACTTTGCACAAGCACACTAGCGAAAGGCAGAGTGACATTGTGCACGCCGTAGTATGTGGTGTTGCAGGTCTATATAGTATGCACATAGGTCGGTTAACGTCACGGTTCGAGTAACAGCATGCCTGCCGACACGTCAGAGTAGCAAAACCCAAGAGAGAGGAAGGGATTTCGTGCCGGGATCTATAGCCTAGTACGGTAAGAAATGTTACTTTCTTACTACCGTGGCATGTGCCAATGGCTAGTGACAGAAATAACACGTGTAACGGTATATTAACGACATCGCCATTTAATTTCCGAAGCGTTTCGCTTGAAGAGCTGTACATGTCACCCGATAACTGGTTGTTTCAGTAAACTGAAAACGCAACTAGATGCAGAACAACGTCCTAGCTTTAACATCAAACTGATTTTTGAGTAAACAGAAAGCGCAACTATTAGCAGATGAACAGACCCTGTCTAGGTATAAAAATATTCAAGAGTGAAACATAAGAATGGTACAGCAGTATTATTCCGATGATTTTGGGCGAAGGAGGTTTAAGGAGCACCACCAGCCAAAAAAAAACTAGCCAAAAAGTGACTTACCTTAATTTCTCTGCCGTAGCTAGCGTTACACTTTAGTAACAAAAACACGACAATAATGTAGGACACCCCTCAGAAAGGGAACAGACACGTGTAGTTGTAGCTATGATATCATATCATATCGGATAAACCATTCGGGTACGCCATTTGCAGCGCAATTATGTTGTCACATTGGAGCGTGCACAATCATTCAAGGTATTATACAAGAACTATGTACGTATCAGGGCATTTATTGCTGGTTCGGCGTCTGGTGCCTGTCCCGGAGGGCGGCCGGAGGCGAAAAAAAATTGCGATAAATGCGCGAATATACGCCTGAAAACCATCGATTTTTTCGCCTACTGCGATTTAGAACGAAAGAACCCCCCCAAAAAAATCCTCTGCGGCGAAAAATGTTGCGCGCCCAAAATCGCGTGTTGCGCTGCGCGCATCTAGCCTTGCGGCGACTGTTGCGCAAAACGGTTATGTTGACTACAATGAGATCCGAAGGGTGCGCCAGCTAGCGTTGGGATGCGAAAGCATCTGAGTTAAATCGACACACGACGCGTATGGAATTACGTGGAAGTGTGGTGAGCTAAAGCTTTATTTTTCCCCATCCGCCGGAGGATGAAAAAAAAAAAAAAGTTGACCCAAATGTTGCGCCCGAGCAACAGCGCAACAGCGATTTAATGCCTTGGTACGTATTCATATTATTAGTGACAACCCAAATCTCGCGCTCGCGATACCTTACAGCTCTCAGGAGCACGTTACGACGTATTCGACACTACACCACAGCAGTAGTTTGTGGTGGTTGAGGTTCAGTGTGTGTCGCTTATACCATTCCATCGTATTTGTATATTATTAAATATTTCCGCCCATGTAGTATGCATCCAGCACGACCGTTGTCCGTGCGCAGAGAGACGAGCTGGAAACAGCAGAGAGATGCACGTTTCTAATACCTGGTACAACTTGCGTTGTCGAATGCATTACGATGCATTATCTCTGTGTCGTTGCTTGTGACCACAGAGCTGATCTTTCTAGGGTGAAGAATCAGTACGGACACTGGGTGTGCTGGATGTCGACGAGTAGAAGAACGGTTTAATGTGAAGAACACACACACACACAACAGGTGATTTGGCCATCCAACAAATTAGGTTCTGACTCATGAAACTTACTAAAACGAGGGATCGATGAAGTACCCAGCTTGCGAAGATGAGTGTCGACCCTAAATTCGTCGACTCAGAGCTGATGTCGTTAGCTGATGTCGTTAGAATAATTTTATAAAATATCGAACGCAACTGATGCGCAAGCGGAAGATGTCCAAGCCAGCACACCAGACTACGTACATGGAAAAAAAGAAAAAAAAAGAAATATTGATTAGATACTAGTATATAACCAACCCAAACCTATGGCCCGTCAAGGCCCGTAGACCAAGCCCCAACCCATTCAACCAAAATGCTTTCGTAGGGCTTTTTTTTCCGCTCCGTCTCGTGCATATCGCACGGATACACATTATCGCACATTGTGTTTTTTAAAAAAATTCACCTTACAAGTAGTGTCGTCAACCATCGTGTCGAGTACGTGGTGTGCGTTGTTCAGATATTTCCACCCATCTGCATCCAGCACCAGCAGTGTCGTGCCGATGCCTAGAGACGAGCTATCATCTGTGGACACAAACTACGAGACAGGTGTGTGTGTGTGTGTGTTCTTCACATTAAACCGTTCTTCTACTCGTCGACATCCAGCACACCCAGTGTCCGTACTGATTCTTCACCCTAGAAAGATCAGCTCTGTGGTCACAAGCCACGACACAGAGATAATGCATCGTAATGCATTCGACAACGCAATGTCATGCCCTAGTACTGGGTACGACAAGCACAACATACATACGTCAGCAACAGAAATACATTGGAAGAGAGAAATACGAAATAAACAAAAACAAAAACAAAAAACAAAAAACAAAAAACAAAATAAGAAAACAAATAAAAACAAAGATAAAAATAAAACTAAAAATGAAACAAACAAAATGAAGGGGAAATCGAAGAAACAACCCAACCGCAAAGGAGAGCCAAAGCTCGGAAAAGAAACATAATAAAATGAAATAAAATAAAGTAAAGTAAAACCAAAATAAGATAATCCGAACACGAGCCAAAAACCTGGACACGCAAGGAGGGAACAAAGGGGAAAAAAATACCCCAGAGAAAGACGAAAAGTGCTATGTACCTACTAGTCGGCCTGGTACCTTGCTACCCTGTCTGCCATCTCCTTCCTGCCTTCGTCCACCGCGGTCTCCCTTCTATTCCTCCTGTTGCCCCCCCTGCCCCCATTCCCTTGGACGGCTTTCCTTCTACTCCTCCTGTTTCCCCCCCTCCCCCCTTTGTGTTCTTCTCATTAAACCAAAATACCTTGTAAAAGAGAGAAACAACGAAAGAAACCAAAACAAAATAAATAAATAAATAAATAAAAAGGGGAGCCAAAGCACGGGAGATAGAAACATACCCCGAGCATGAGCCAAAATGGACATGCAAGGGGGAAAGAAAGGGAAAAAATACCCCGGAAAAAAGAAACAAGTAGAAGAAGGAAGACTGGGAGGGCCAAATAAAACAGGCTCGTCACCTACCCACCATGCAAGACTCCCTTCATAAGGATAAGAAGGGGAAAGAAAAAAAATAAAATAAAATAAAATAAATAAATTCACGGAAAAATCAAAGTACCAAGACATCACATTCCGAGCAGCCGCAGCAGTTGGCGGTACGAGTGGCATAGATAGAAAGGTTCCACCTACTAGTCGGCCTGGTACCTTGCTGGTCAGGTACGTATACGTAAACATTGCAAGTACAGCAAAGATATTTGGCCAGGTAAGGTCTATCGTACTGGATAGTGTCGAACATGTGATGTAATAGTAACCGCGTACGAGTGCATAATATTACGGCATATGTATGTACCTTCGTATGGAGCTAGTGTTGTACAGTAGTAGTGCAATAGTTAGTGTCGAATATGTGTTGAACCCCTTGAAGTTTAAAGCTAAGCTTTACAATTTCTCCCACGTTTTCGGGGACAAACTAGTAATAGTAATAATACAGCAATACAGCAGTAATACAGCAATACCTATAGTACTATCAGTACTAATAATACATATACATATTCAATCATTCTTTCATTTCAGGGATTCGGTCAGGAGTTTTCTTTCGTCTCGGCATAAGTATGCGATTCGCGGAACTGGAATTCTCGGTCAAATAGCTTCGTTCGAGCACCGGCTTCGGCGGGCGGCTCCAACGCCCCTCGCCCTGCCGTGTCCGTTCCGCACATCGACGGGAACGCGGACGGATGCCGAGCGAGACAAGCGAGAACTTGCAAAAATGCCGCATGTCGAGAAGGACCTCCCGAGATTTTGGTTGTATCTTAATGTCTGCAGCGCCTGGATGATTTACAAAGATTGGAATCATTTGCAAACGGTAGACGCGTATGAAAATACGTGGAATTGTGGTGAGCTAAAGCTTTATTTTTCTCCATCCGCCGGAGGATAAAAAAAAAAGGTAGTTGCTACTGTTTTGAATTTTGCGGTGGCATACTCTCGAGCGTTTGTTTCGCTTGACATCTGCAAGGCTTGAACGAATGACACACGTCCTCGGGGGGCGGCTCAAACGCCCCTCGCCCTGCCGTACCCGTTCCGCACCTGGCCGGGATCGGGTACGTGGGCTGAGCGAGACAAGCGAGAAGCGCGCAAATTTTTGTATTTTGGGCAGTATACGCCCGAGCTATTCTTGGATTTTGGCATCAGCAGAGCTTGAACGAAAACAACATACGGGAAAACATTTATTTCCAAGTTGGCATCATTTCCAAATTGGCCTCTTATTTCGTCCCCACGGCAATTTTTCATGGTCACACCTCGAAGCGTTTGGCCTTTTGTCGTACGACGGCTATGTCGTTGCTTTTCGATATCAGATTTCACGGTTAAATAACTTTTTTCGAGCGTTCGTTGTCTTCGAGGGGGGTCGCTCCCGACCCAACGACACCATTACACCCAGTGTCCGTGCCGATTCTTTATCCTAGAGAGATATCACATATTTTCATGTGTTCACAGACTGTGAGACATAATAAATCAAACAATCGCACTTGATCGAGGTATGTAGCAAGTGAAATGCTAGCGTACCGAGCACGAGAACACAACAAAACAGATTAGACCATACAAAAATAGAAAATTAACACATAGAACGGAGTGGTCGCTTTTGAAAATCGCAGTACGAGAAACAATGTTTTGTCAGTCTTTTTCGTCGCCGCTCCAAGGAGTCGTTCCGTATATATTGGCCCAATTTCAACGATCCATATTTCAGGACCGCATAACAATATCCCACACTAATTCCATGTACATTTATCCCCACAAACGAAACGTGAATGCACCTCTAAAGGTAGGTGTGATTATCAAGGTAGTTGTGTTTCGAACGCTATGTTGTGTGGTTGCAAGAATTGGGCTGGCTACTGATTGTTGTTGCTGGTCGATCCGTTCAGCACCTCGACGTGAACGCGGATGGATGCTAAGCGAGACAACGAGAAGCGCGCAAAAAAATGTATTTTGGACGGTACTCTCCAGTTATTCTTCCGATCTTGATGTATGGAGAGGTTGATAAAATAAAACTTGGCAAGACATTATTTCCAAATTGGCGTCATATTTTGTCCCAAAACAAATAATATTTACTGTAAAAAAAATCCCCCAGTACTGCGGTAGGTATCCTAGTAGTGCATTTATTTGTTGAATTTCGGTAGGTACACGTACACACATGGATATAGACGTGGCAAGCGGACGCATGACTAGAACGAGGGGGAGGTAGTGGTTACGATTGCTACCCCAGAAAAAGCCAAACAGCAGAATTGCGAGTAGCGGCGTCCCCGGGGCCTCGAGGGTTGTATTATACAAGTTCGGACAAATGGACATGGTTTGTACTCTCGTGCAGGCAATACAGGTACGTACGAGTAAGACCACACCGACCACACACAGCGATGCTCTATTACACACAGTATGCTTTTTGTCTGTGACATATTTCATGGCATGGAGCGAGGGTGTACCAAAATTTTTCGAAACAAAAAACAATGGGAAAAATAATCGTTCCTCCTGTTGTTAAGCTGCGCCACGCGAAGGCCGTAGTAAAAGTTGACAGTATCCACGGAAAAAACCAGTGAGTGGCATGCATTCGTCCCGTATCGCATCGTACGCGTTTGGTGTTTTTTTTCCCCGAGAAGACTCTTTGGAGGATGGCGTGCTTTGTTGTTGCTGTGGTCCCTGACTCCGTTGCTGTAATCGTTTGCCGGTCAAGTGCAAGCGGTCGTGTTGGTACGTAACTGACAAAATAAGTTTGTGTTGCTTCGTACTTGACGTGCTCCGTGCTGCTGATTGCTGGGTGATCATCTCATCTAGTGATCTTTTTTTCTTGGCACACTTCTACTTTCCAGCTTCTGCACATACAAGCCGTGATCACAGGTGTCGTCCCTTCCCCCCCCCCGGTAATATTGCCTTCAATTTTTTTGGCGCATAGGGTTCAGCACCCACTGATCGTCGATTTTTCATCGAGTGTTGCCAACTCACGCTCTCGCGCTTTCCGCAAGTCAACTAGTGCACAAGAAAAAGCCCTAGGAAAATTTATACGAGTACGCACTCGGGGGGATTCGAACTCACGAAATTGACCAATACCAGGCTCGAGGATAACCTGATACGCCACCGGGGCAGTGAGTGATATAGAGCCGGTCGCCCCGGTGGTCTAGTCGGGTTACACAATTAATACTATATAGTAATAGCGTTTGTCCTCGAGTTAAATAACCACCGCGTTGTGAGCTTTGTTGGCTTTATTTATTTGCAGAAATAGCCAAGAAAAAAAGGTAAACTAAATGCTGAAATCGCGTAGCAGCGTGGGTAGGTACAACTCGACGCGAATCGACGAGGGGAAAAATGCTGAATTATTCTCGCGATGAAAATTAGGGCATGTACCGTAGTGGGAATGGGGGAGGGGAGCCCGCTATATGACCCCGGATCTGAGTTATACTAGTGGGAGTGCGAGAGCAGTGCGAGCATCACAATAAATATGGGAAAAATAAAAGAAGTGAGGTGTGTTACTGCTGCTGTAATAATTCGATTCCCAAGCAAGT
The DNA here is from genome assembly GCA_012845835.1 of Undaria pinnatifida. Taxonomy (NCBI): domain Eukaryota; class Phaeophyceae; order Laminariales; family Alariaceae; genus Undaria; species Undaria pinnatifida. The sequence continues at coordinate 19,133,205 of JABAKD010000020.1, forward strand.
TGCACCGATCGACTCGATCTGGACCGACTGCTGTATATTATGCAATTGGTCCATGTACATCTTCTCTAATCACAGGCCAGTATGAGATGATAGTCATTGAACTTGCTGAATTTCTTAGTGAGCGGTGTTTTCCTCTATCCACGAACCCCGGCCGAGCCGATCAATCGAAGGTTGGGTTACACTGTGCGGGATGGTATCGAGGCAGGGGGGTCAAATGTAATGTCCGCGTACCGCGAGGTTGAGGTATACGAATAAAAATTCAGCAGTAGCGCGAGTCGCCCCATTTTTTTCTAATTGAAAATTCCTTGAAGGATTTCTGAACCGGGGTTGGACCCTGTTCTGTGATGCTGGCGTTGTATACTAACCTCAGCTAGCTAAGGCTTCCACACCGTGCGCTGTGGTGTCGACCCGGGAGAAGTAGGTTTTCGTCCCCGGTTTGTTGGCGTTGATGGGGTATGGAAGGATTTCTGGAACGGCGATGGGGCCCTATCCTCATCGGGTGCGTCGGAACGCCCCCCGCTCGTTTGCTGGTCTATCTCCTCCCCGAGTGTCCCTGGCTCTACGAGCTGCACAGCCACTCAACGATAAGCCAATGTGAATAATAGATGACTGTCGCACAATCGTGCGAGGCTGTGTCGACCCGCGGGAGAAATCGGATATCGTCCCCGGTTTTTCAGGATTTCTGAAACGGGCACAGGACTCCATATCCTCCCATGGTGGCGTTGCCCTTATGTCCGAGCCCCAGCCAATCGGCGGTGAGCGAATATGGTTGGGGTTCCACGTCGTGCAGAGCGGTGTCGACACGGGAGGTCATCGTTATTGTTCCCGCGTTTTTGGAGCTGTATAGATTCGGGGGATTCATAAATCGGGGATGGGACCCTATCTTCCCCGTGTGCGACGGAAGTGCCCCCATTAATGGGCCTCTATCCGCCAAGGACGGCGCTGTGGAGCTCGAACCAATCAGCGATTAGCCAACGGGATTGGGATTTTCTCACCGTGCAGGGCGGTGTCGACCCGAGAAAGCTCGCTTTGTTTCCCTGGTTGATGGAGGTTTTAGAGATGTGGAACGACCTCTGGACCGGGGATGGGACCCTATATATATCCTCCCGAGTTGGAGCTGGCTCAACATACGAACCATGACCAATCAGAAAGTCGGCCGGTGGGGTTGGGATTTCCACACCGTGCGGGGAGGTATCATGTGTGGATGGATTCCGATCCCGGCATGTGACCCTATCGTGCCCGGGTGACGCGTACTTTGTGTATGAATCCTGTCCAATGCGCGATCAGACAAAACTGACATGTTTTATTTTCGTCTAATAAAACTCGAGTCTAAAATACTTAGCTGACAAAATCGTAAGCGCTGTAGTCGCGTACTGTATGTACAAGAAGTGAGCGATCTACACAGCCAGCAACAAGCAGCAGCATTGCAATAGCATTCGAGGACTTGAATGACGAAGGCAGTCATACCACCGTGTTTCGCGCCTGGAACAACGTCAGCACGTTTCTCCACGATCAGACAACACACAGACAGTCGATCTGGGAGGCGCGGATCAAGATGGTACTAATATCATGCATTGTATATTTGAGAAGCTGGCTCAGTGCGCGCCTCTCAGTGGCTGCGAAGAGAACACGCAGCGGACATGGTCAGTCAGCTTACTGGCCCCGGATGCTTGATTGAGTTAAAATATCATAAGAAACACACTCGAAACGTTTCGTCGCCAGACTAAAGGGTCAGTCGGCGTGTGGTCGGATTTATCCGATCGAAATGTGATGAATGAAGCTCGGAATCGGATTCACTTAAAAAACGGTAGCTACTAATAATAGTAAATTGTTGTGATTGCTAGTGTATATCGAACTCTTGGCATTAACTTACATACTGTACTCGCAGACTATGATTGTGTGTGGTGACTTTTTTTACTCTACCAAGTATTGAATCGAACAATTCGAAGCGCTGCCCTGCCCTAATACTATTACTTCATTATTTGTACAACAATTTATATTTCGTCTTGCGTAGCGTGGAGGACGCGCCAGGTTGGGGCAAGGTTCGATGACGAACCAAGCGACGGTAACGATAGAATTGCCCCGAGGCAACGAGGGATGCTTCGGAGGCAAACAGAGAGTCGACAGAGATTACTTGTCAGCGTAAAACGTGATGGCCCGCCTTTCTGTCATCAGAATCTACGGAGACTCCACGACCACTTGTAGTACAACAAGACACGATATCCAACACCTCTAGAACGGCTACCGTTCATACAATTCTTCACGGAAAGATCTGCCTACGTAGCGATAGAAAGTGTACCTGCAACCCATATCAATACTATCAATATTAATATCATACTTGCAACGCCTGTAAAAGGCAAAAGGGCTATACCGGGGGTAACCAGCAGCCGCTGCAGCAGCCCGCGCTACTGTATTCGACGGTGTATATCACCCGGGACGTTGTATATCACATCCCTGGAGTATACCATAGGGGTGATACCTTGTTTTGAATCCCAAAACAATGACCCGAGTTATCACTCGCGTGTGCTGTATACCACACCCCCTGTGGTTTCATGCCTCAACATCAGTACAAGTATGACACTCCCAAAATATCGGCTCCGCTTACTTGCCGGTTGCAGATGGGCAGACTACAAAAACTTCCTGCCCGTCGTTAGTGGTCAATTTCAATCTTGCATGTCGGCGCAGACAAACCCGAACTCAGAGCTAACCCTATTCCCAACCCGTTGGAAGTCGAGGTCGGCAGGGGTAGTCGCGCAGCTCCTTCGCGTGTCTTGGTGGCGTTTTTCCAACAAGAAAACCCGGCGGCCGAAAGGCCAGCCTCGGTGAAGTAAACCTACGATCGGCACTGAGTTTTTGCACGCCCGTCCTGCATTTGGATCGAGTCCAGTTTTTGCATGCCCCACCTCCTTGGCGTGTGGCGGCAGCAAAACTCTGTTGAAACCACCGCTGTATTACACCCGTTTTGTCACACCCCAGAGTATACCATCTCGCCCGGTCGTTTACACCTTGTATCACATTCAAAACGGCCGCCCAATTATCACCGAGGTACGTTGTATACAACACCCCTGGATTATACCACACCGGGTCATTTAGAGCCTCCGATGTTATCACCGGGGGGGGAGTGGTATGCACCATCGTAATGGTATTGCATGTGGTTGATGCTGTTATCGTCATTTTATGTCGTAGTTGTTTCCTTTTTCAACTCCATAAACTGTAAACGTGTAGCTGTTCTGTACTAGTTATTAGTCGCGTCGCACCACAGCAGCAGTAATTGTTGTACTTGTATAGTACCAGGTACCTGGTATGGCTGTGACGCTCCGGGTGTCTGGCAACTACTGTCCTTTTTCAACCATGTTAATAACCCTAACCCTAAGTCGAAGTGCCCTCTAATGACATCACTTGGGTAAAAAAGTTGAAAATGTCGAATAATGTGTATCACTGGACGCTCCGGTATCATGAGTATGACAACATCATTATGCTAATCATTACCAGGTACATCATTACGCTGCTAAAGGACACACGACGGGATCAACCGAACCTACTCGTTTGTGCTCCCTACAACAGCAGTAGAGCTTACCACGTGTTCGGCACTCCAGCGGTTGACGCGCCCTGAGTACGAGAGAGACGAGACGCAGAAGACTAGCCCTAAACGATCTCTTCCCAGCTGCTGGAGTTTATTTCTACTTCAAAATGAAGCGTTGGATAGGGTGACGGCATGACGGCGGGTTCAGCTTGACGGCTTTAGTGTCCGGCCCACGGTGCAGGGAATCACTATCTGTATACACGCTAGCTACTAGAACTGCTGCGCGCTTATGCTGGACTAGACGGTTGGCGGGATGGCGCTTGTTTTTATTGGATTGGCTATATGTCTTCGCCCGAAGAGGACGAATGGCTGCGATCGTGTGGAAAACCCCCTTCCGAATGGCGGGCAAAGGGCACCGTCAGGAGAAACACTTTGGCAAGTTGTAGGGCGAGGTTAGAGACATATTCCGTTCATCCCTTTGGGACTTAAGGACGAAAATTGGTCGGGAAAAGTTTACATTTCATTAGCCCCTTTGGTACTCCAGAAGGAAACATTTATTGGCGGAAATAAGTGGCATTTCGTTTTGACACCCCCTTTAGGACGTCAAAAGGAAAAAATATTGAAAAAATGTCGAAAAACAGCAGTGGCATCGCGTTAACTCCCCTATGCGACTCCTGACGGAAAAATTGTCGGACAAGCCTTGCATTTCGTCGAAATGTCAGTTATTTTCAAAACAGACGATTTTAAGTACCTACCATATACGATGAAGAATCAGGATACTGGGTGTGCTGATGATATCGTTGGGTATGTAGTGTATAGAAAGAACGGTTTGATGTGAAGACAACACACACATACGATACTGGGGATGTTATCGAAGGATGTTATCGAAGGATGTTATCAAATAATGTTATCGAAGGATGTCCTATCGAAGGAAGGACGTTTAGGATGGTATGCAAGGGGACGCCATGACCACTCTCGAGGCTCCAGGCGTCTCACGTGCATAGCCCTGCGAGTGCAGCAGAGCATACGACAAGCGGAACGACACTTCCCATGCCGATCGATAGACCTACTACGGGCAGTACAAGTAGTATAAGCTAGTCTGCTGCTGTGATAGTGACGTTTGTTCTCCGGGCGCACGAAGTAGCCAGGGGTGGTGCGGTAGGGGATGCGTCCCAACAGCAACGTACATGGTAGGTGAGACCGCGTGCCACTATAGAAGCGTTTAATTTCTTGTTTGTTCTGAACAACGGGGCTCCTTATCCCCAAATCGTACCTGGTACTGTGGGAATTTCGTTCTTTTTTTTGCAGTATACTTCGATGTATACTTCGTATCTAGCTAGGTAATGGGATTGATCATCGGGTAGCACTTTCGTGTTTTCCCAAATCAGTTTAAGCCCTGGAGGGGTGTATAACAGTATATTAGTAGTATCATAGAATAATAGCATCATAGTATCATAGTGACATAGTATAATAGTATGATATGATATGATGGGGTGTAGTATAGGGTGCTGGTATCTTCAAGTGGTCAAGAGCCTCAACAAACAAAATGGTCATCATGTCACCTCTTCTACCGTACCATGCGGTCACGGTATTGACGGCATTGACAGTATTGACGGCACGCGCTCATTGCCATGATGACTGCTGTCTGTGCTACTCTTGTAGTGTTGCGTGTTGCACGCTTGATGCCGAGAAGGCTGACAGGACGCACTTATCTTGTCGCTTTTTAGGTTGCTCTAGCTTGGTTTCACACTGCGTAATGCATGTAAGTGTTTTTTCGAGTGAGGTTTAAACATTTCCAGGCGAGTACCAGGACCGAGGTTGAACACTGCTTCATCACCCGCCGAACTGTTTGAGTTCGCCTGAAGGATGCGATGAAGGAAGGATAAAAATAAAGGCAGTTAGAGAGGGGGGGGAGGGAGATACTATGTTGTGGTCATATATGGCTTGTCCAGAAGGCTGTTGAAGCGTACAGACAGGTTGAGCCGGAGAGTGAACTACTAAAAATAAACACGTACTACAAGGTCCATCGAGCATAAAATGAGACGGTTATGACGTCAAGAAGTTGAGGTTTCGTCGCTGATCGACTGCTGCTATGTTGCGTATTGTGAGTGGACAAAGCATTACAGCGTGTGCTATGCTGTGTTTTTTTCACGAGGACAGAACCTTTACATATATGTACGAGTATGTGCTGTGTTTTGTGACGCGAACAGAGCCTATAGAGTGTAATATGAAGATTCTGTTGCGGGGGGAAATAGCAAATAGAACGAAATGTGGTTAGCGACTCCAGGGGTATATAGATATGTATATTCAGGTTTTCATGTGTATCGTGGGTTCTGATTTTTGCTGTGGTCCCGCATATTACAGGAGGGTAGTAGTACAGTATAGTCTAAGGTTCAAGTTTAGTCGACAACCGACTGCTATTCTGTGTTTTTTAAAGCTAGTTTAAATACGTCAGCTGTGAGTTCCATAAACTTAAGGGTCGATTCTCATCTTCGCAAGCTGCGTGATGCACCGGCCGCTCGTTTTTGCACATGTATTAACATTTCGAAGGTGTGTGATTATGTGTGACTATTGCTATGGATGTTGCCAGGGTGAACATCAACGACAAATTATTGTCATTAATAATGGTAGCGTTTTGTTACGTGGACGGCTATGCTGTGCTGCCCTGGCCTTCGTATAGGGAGGATGTCGTCACGGTTAGGGTTAGGCTTACATAGCATGCGTAGTTAAGGTATGCATCGCTACTCGAGTGCCACGCCGCATTTTATGGCGCGGACGGCTATTGCATGTTTTGCTGCACTAGCCTATAGGGTGTATCACCCCGGTGATAAGAGGAAGGGCCCCGTAAATGTATGCGGCGTAACCTCAGGGGGGGTGTTATCGTATGTAACCCGCGTGATATTCGCCTCCTCGTTTGAAATGCCAAAAGTTATCACCGGGGTGTGGTTTTCTGTGGGTGTGGTTTCTTATGTAGTATGCGGTAGGTATCATCACAAAAGCAAGCTTGAACGTGGGTCAGGGTGGAACATATAGATAATATTCCAGGGTGAAAACTTCATCGCTGACCGACTGCTATGCTGTGTTTTGCAACGTGAACTGATGTTTACATGCGGTGCTGCACTGACGTACAGGGCGGATGGGGCGGGGATGAAGGCGCCCCCGGCAGGCGAAGCCATCGCTATCCCAGAGGCGGAGGCTGTGAATCGCGACGTTCAGACGGCCGAAGACCTCTTCAAAGACGGGAGCCTCTTGTGAGTACTGTTAAGGAATTAGTTTCAGAGGGGGGAGAGTGTTATAATAAGGCTTAGTTTGGGTAAGCTATTGGTTAACCAGTTGCAAGTGGTCAAACGGACTAATACCCCACTAATTCCTTAACAGTACGTACCTGGTACGAGTATACTTCAAAATATGAGTAGTTGTATTTGACTCTTTTGCCTCTTCTTTTGGACAAATCTCTTCGTACGTGCACTTTTAGCCAAAGCGCCAACGCAGTGGACACAGCTTTATGCTTTGATTAAGGGTTTTCATGGGTCATGAGGTGTCCAAAATCTTACGAATCGGGTCGAGCCGGTTCCGGTCGAATCCGGTCGGGTCGGATCGGGTCGGATCGGGTCACCATAACCCGCCCCGACCCGCGAGCGGTGACTCGACGCGTGAAACACTCTGGTTGCAATGGTGCGTGACAAGACTCTGCCTCTATTATAATTATGCGTGTCGAGGTTTTGTCTCTCTATGAGAAGAGATGCAGAGCCTCGACACGCACGATGCTTTCAGGCTTACCCTGGCCTGGGAAGTCGATCGATATTTACCCCGTTATGCAGCTCAGTAGGTAACACGTTTTGGCATTTTGTTCAGTTTATTTTCATTATTTCGTTCCGTGCCATGCCGTGCCATGCCATGCCATCTATTCCAGTACTTTGATTTGCACGTTTTCGTGCAGTTTCCTGTGTTGTCTAATCGTGACTCAGATCCGAGGTTACACGCGTGGCAGATACGAACCCATGTTTCTTTTACTATTCTCGATAGTGCTCGAGACATTCCGATGCTGTCTATATTTACATTCGGAAATAATGAAAATCTTTTTTTTTTTTTCATGAAGTACATTGATATTTTAGCTCTTTTGCTGAAGTCTCGATACTCTTCTGTGCTGATAGTTGTCGATCATCCTGGGTAGTATGGAAGTTATTCATTGTTTTCGATGTCGAGCGCTCGATATCTAGCTTTCGATATTCTGGATACTGTGGATACAGTTGTTGACTTTGGTGTCCAGAATATCGAAAGGCCGTGGTGGCTTGTGGTGGTAATGTTGCTGTTTTTTGTGTGCCCTGGCTGACATTTAGTTCAGTGAGTCAAGTCAGGTCCGGCGCCCGGCGCCAGTCAAGCTGGCTTAGCATACCAGGTATGTTAGTATTCTGGGTATATATGTACGTTACGGCAGTAAGTAACCCCCCGCGCTCGAGTTGAGGCACACGGTCAAACCACAGTTGTTAGCTAATCCCTCTACGACTGCAAAGCGAACACGTGCCAAACTACACTACTAGTTCATCCCCCCGCGCCCGACAATAGAAAGTAGGACTCACATAGTAGGATGATATATAAGGAGGAACGGAATGTGTTGAGAGGAGGTGAGGATATTAGACGAATGTGTCATGGAAGAGTTTGGTAGACTAAAGAGTAGCGATTAAACGATCGCTATCCTTGGAGTTAGATAGTGGCCACAGACGTCGAAACAGGAAGGGGATAGGATAAGCAAAAAAAAATGTAAAATATGGAAAAAGCGTAATGAGTGCCCAAATGTTGGAGGTCTCTATTTGGAGTAGGAACGGTCCTCCGTCTCGAAAGAGACGCGTGGTCAACGGTCAAATGACTAAGGCAAGCAGCAAATGAGTACGTCATCCCCCCCCCCGCCCCCCCAAAATAGCTATATACAAGGGCTCCGCATGGGTGCCGGCATTCGCCGGCACCCATGCTCCAGGTGGGGCAGGGCAGCACTTCGAATTGTTCGATTCAATACTTGGTAGAGTAAAAAAAGTCACCACACACAACCATAGTCTGCGAGTGCAGTATGTAAGTTAATGCCAACAGTTCGATATAGACTAACAATCATAACAATGTACTACTATTAGTAGCTACCGTTTTTTAGGTGAATCCCATACCGAGCTTCATTCATCACATTTCGATCGGATACATCCGACCACACGCCGACTGACCCTTTAGTCTGGCGACGAAACGTGTCGAGCGCGTTTCTTAAGATATTTTAACTCAATCAAGTATCCGGGGCCAGTAAGCTGACTGACCATGTCCGCTGCGTGTTCTCTTCGTAGCCACTGAGAGACGCGCACTGAGCCAGCTTCTCAAATATACAATGCATGATATTAGTACCATCTTGATCCGCGCCTCCCAGATCGACTGTCTGTGTTGTCTGATCGTGGAGAAACGTGCTGACGTTGTTCCAGGCGCGAAACACGGTGGTATGACTGCCTTCGTCATTCAAGTCCTCGAATGCTATTGCAACGCTGCTGCTTGTTGCTGGCTGTGTAGATCGCTCACTTCTTGTAGATACAGTACGCGACCACAGCGCTTACGATTTTGTCAGCTAAGTATTTTAGACTCGAGTTTTATTAGACGAAAATAAAACATGTCAGTTTTGTCTGATCGCGCATTGGACAGGATTCATACACAAAGTACGCGTCACCCGGGCACGATAGGGTCACATGCCGGGATCGGAATCCATCCACACATGATACCTCCCCGCACGGTGTGGAAATCCCAACCCCACCGGCCGACTTTCTGATTGGTCATGGTTCGTATGTTGAGCCAGCTCCAACTCGGGAGGATATATATAGAGTCCCATCCCCGGTCCAGAGGTCGTTCCACATCTCTAAAACCTCCATCAACCAGGGAAACAAAGCGAGCTTTCTCGGGTCGACACCGCCCTGCACGGTGAGAAAATCCCAATCCCGTCGGCTAATCGCTGATTGGTTCGAGCTCCACAGCGCCGTCCTTGGCGGATAGAGGCCCATTAATGGGGGGCACTTCCGTCGCACACGGGGAAGATAGGGTCCCATCCCCGATTTGTGAATCTCCCGAATCTCTACAGATCCAAAAACGCGGGAGCAATAAGGATGACCTCCCGTGTCGACACCACTCCGCACGACGTGGAACCCCAACCATATTCGCTCACCGCTTATTGGCTGGGGCTCGGACATAAGGGCAACGCCACCATGGGAGGATATAGAGTCCTGTGCCCGTTTCAGAAATCCTGACAAACCGGGGACGACATCCGATTTCTCCCGCGGGTCGACACAGCCTCGCACGATTGTGCGACAGTCATCTATTATTCACATTGGCTTATCGTTGAGTGGCTATGCAGCTCGTAGAGCCAGGGACACTCGGGGAGGAGATAGACCAGCAAACGGGCGGAGGGCGTTCCGACGCGCCCGATGAGGATAGGGCCCCATCGCCGTTCCAGAAATCTTTCCATACCCCATCAACGCGAACAAACCGGGGACGAAAACCTACTTCTCCCGGGTCGACACCACAGCGCACGGTGTGGAAGCCTTAGCTAGCTGAGGTTAGTATACAACGCCAGCATCACAGAACAGGGTCCAACCCCGGTTCAGAAATCCTTCAAGTTATTATCAACTAGAAAAAAATGGGGCAACTCGCGCTACTGCTGAATTTTTATTCGTATACCTCAACCTTGCGGTACGCAGACATTTTGTAGGTACAAAAGCCATTAACATTAACATTAGCATTAACATTAACATTGACATTGCAAGGCCTTTACAACTAGAATTACGTTGACGCCTTTCCAACTGGAAACCCTTATTTTTCACATCAACATACTTCGAGTTGATGTTGATACTGTATAGGGAGGGATTGGGCTCTAAACTCCCAGCCAGTCAGAACGTGTTTTAGCCAAGGAATGCTACCTGTATCGTACACTAGTACACCAGTACACCAGTACACTAGTAATTTAGTACAGTGGCTACGAAAGGGTCAAGGGGAACACGTGTCAAATTTCTTTACTTTACTACAAGTACCCGTTTTGGGACCTGAACGTGAACACGTGTCGAACTACAGATAGTCTTCATTGTGTACCCTTTGGGACTTCAACGGGAACACCTGTCAAACTAAAGTGACTACTAATAACGCCTTTGGGACTTTAATGGGAACACTTGTCAAGCTAAAGTGATTATTAATAAAGCCTTTTGGATTTTGTGGGGAACACCTGTCAAACTAAAGTGACAATTAATTTGGCGCCTTTTGGATTTTGAGGGCAGCGCGTGTCGAAAAAATAGGGTGATAACAGCAGTATCGATCGATCACACGAGCCAGCCCGGGCTGCTGAGGTAAGGGGTTTACCCGAGCTACAACAACGCAAGGGCATCTCCGACACGCACGACAGCATGATAGTAGTTCAACATCACTGCGCCCTCCAGCTACGCGATATCTAGCACATGTGCACTGGGTAGAATCTGTACCACACGGATCTCGCACGAGATATCCATACCATGACAACGGATGAAGGATCTAGATGATCTAGATGGTCTAGATCGTGATCTGTCGGATGTGTGCAATGGTTGGTACCCACCAGTTGGGGAAAAACTACTTGGAAGGGTCCGTTTGGGACTCCACCCTCGTTTGCCACAACCACAGTACTCTTAATACTACATTGCTTGGAATTAGAATGGGACGTTTTGCTGCAGTCGTGAAAGGGCTGTGATACGGTAGCATTCCACGGCTAATGGCTAGTCGCTAGTCGGCGAAGCCGACTTGCCGACTAAAGTCAAACGAGCGAAGCGAGCCAAAAAAGCCCCATTAGGGCCCGCTCGAGCCGCCCCCGAAGGGCTTGCCGGAGACGCCTCCGGAGGATCCCGCTGAAGGCGCCGCTGGAGCCGAAATTATGCTATTTTGGGTTAATTTTACACAAGAAAAGCGCAAATAAATCGTCTAGGTTTGCTTAAGGTTCAACATACAATGAACGGTTTCAATTTACACAAGAAAAGTACCAAACGACAAGTACGAAAAATGTACCAGGTAGATCTACCCCGGACTAGAGGACCGTTACAGAAATCGTTTCAGTCGCAATATTTCCTGACGAGGATACGAGCGAGGCAGCGAACTCATCACGAAGCTAGCGGTGCCTGAATCATTCCCAGAAGTAAAGGTCTTGGATCCCTCCGCGATGCTCATTTACGTCTCTTCCAAACTTGCGCGAAACGCGCGCGTGGATGACGACGGCAAGTGGGGAACCATCTGTATGGTAAAATACTGTTATCATACGAAAGACAATGTTTCCCCCCCCGCAAAATAAGTATGAAAAGGACACAGTAGTAGTAGCAGTAGTAGCAGTAGTAGCAGTAGTAGCAGTAGTATTAGTAGCAGTAGCAGCAGCAGTAGTAGTAGTAGTAGCAGTAGTAGCAGTAGTAGTAATAGTAGTAGTAGCAGTAGTAGTGGTAGTAGTAGTAGTGGTAGTGGTAGTAGTAGCAGTAGTAGCAGTAGTAGCAGTAGTAGTAGTTGTAGTAGTAGCAGTAGTAGTAGCATTAGTAGTGGCAGTAGTAGTGGTAGTAGTAGTTGTAGTAGTAGCAGTAGTAGTAGCAGTAGTAGCAGTAGTAGTAGTTGTAGTAGTAGCAGTAGTAGTAGCATTAGTAGTGGCAGTAGTAGTGGTAGTAGTAGTTGTAGTAGTAGCAGTAGTAGTAGTAGTAGTAGTAGTAGTAGTAGTAGTAGTAGCAGTAGTAGTAGCAGTAGCAGTAGCAGTAGTAGGGCCTGTACAATGGTGTATGGTGCGAAGGGATTGTGACCGCTCTATTTTGATGTATTTAGGGGCCGCGCTATTCGTTGTAGGGCGGTTTTGTCTCCCGAACGAGGTTCTAATACTGCCTCAACACGGCGGTAACCGCCCTATCGAGTGAAAAATTGTGCTTTGGCGTGCAGCACAGCGCGATAACCCCGCAGATGCACAGAGTACTGCACGAATCTGCCTGCCTCACAGGCTTCGAGGCGTACGCTTTGATGAACGCCAACCGGCTCTCTTGCAGATAAAAGGCAGCAGCAGGGGTATGATATGTCTCTTTTCTCTAAGGGGGAGCAACGGCAGGGAGAGGTTTTGTACTGGTATGGAAGCGAGAATGGGCCGTGAAAATGGCGGATGCCGCCCTGAATAGGGGGGCAACACCGCCCTAAATAGGACCCACCTCTGTACAGGGCGGTAGACGAGCTAGGGTTGGCCGCCTTATATAGGCCCCACTACTGTGCACAATATTAATTGAGGAAGTTGCTTGATGGACCCACAGCTACAGAGTACGTAGACTCGGGTGGTTCGTCGGATGAACGCCAGGTCTACCACAGTTGTTCTGCCATGTGTGTGTGTGGATTTCCCGCCGCGCGCTGCATTGTCACAGGGCATGCGAGGGCGTCCGCAGCCCGCAGCAGTTCACGTTAGAAAAAGCTGCATCCCGCATTAAAAACGTCTTCCTACGATTAACGATTCCCAGTGAGTCGGATAGTCGGCACCTCCGTTTGACGGCTGACTACTACACTAGTCCGACTAGTAACTATTCGGCGTCTGAACCCCCTTTAGAGACACAAAACGCCTCCCTGTATATACTAGAGTGTACTACTCTGGTTCCGAGTGATTTGTCCCCACGAACGGGTTTCCAGTTGCACAGGTGCGTCAAGTCGTGCCGACATACAACCCTGATAACTGAGGTGTTCAATATCCCTATGTATACTATAAACAGTTCCGAGTAATGTATTCCCACAAACGGGTTTCCAGTTGCACAGGCGTTAAGTCGCGCCGACTCACAACCCTAACACTGGAGTTTTCCGTCAATGTTTTTGGCTAGTGGCATCACGGCATCACGTGACGTTTCGTAACATGGACCATTCAAAGGCAAGGGAGGGTGGGGGGGCGAGCCCTGGTATCCGAGCGTTTTGAGAGGTGACCACCGCTCGCGTCAATGTAAACGTAGAGCATGCAAGTTAAGTTCACGCCTGTAGAACACCACCTACCATTTGAGGGGCAAATTATTGAGAATTAGTGTAGAATGCTTTTTTCAGTGTTAAAACTCAGCTCCTTGTCTGATTTTCTCTTGTCTCCTCTTTCTTCTGACCAGACCGAGATTTGAGCGGGACGGTGTCTGTGGAGAAATATAATAATGCTCTGTCGGCACCTGGTATATGTATGTACTACATGTAACAATAGTATAACAGTAGTATAACAGTAGTAGTAAAACGATCAGAAGCGTTGTAGCAGTGCAGTAATAATCTCACTGTGTTCGCCATAATCGCAAAACATTGATTGCAATTGCATAATTATTTTCTTCCCACCGTTTTTGCCCTCGTCCTCCTCGCAACGTCGCTATGATAGGCTGACAGAGGTGATGTGGGGCGGCATGCGAAGCGTGAGAAGATTACAGCTCAACGAGCCCAAGACGATCCTCTCTTGGCCATATGAAGTGGTTTTCACCAAGCATACAGAGAAAGTGCAGCTCAAGAAAGCACAGGTGAGAGGAAAACTGTGATACTACGAGGTACCGCTGCTCTGCCTGCATGCGTGGGGTTTCGACGGGATGTTGAAGGCGGTGGGTGGGTGGATGGGTGGGTTACCATCCTCTCCTGGACCTGCAATACCTGACACGTAAGAGATGGTGCAGCTCAAGAAAGCGCAGGCGAGAGAAAAGCTGCTGCTGCTGACGTGACGTGACGTTCTTATGAGCCGCAACGTTCGGAACAATCTCGGGGGGGCGTGGAACCGAGTATCGCATCAATTGGCATCAATTTTACAATTTACATGACCCAAAAGAGTAAGCCGTTTGGCGTGCAAGGACGCAAAGGTCGCATCGAATTCCCCACAATAGTTATTTTGCAATAGTGGAAGGGTGAACAACTGTAAATAAAATTGGGAAGGGCAGGGTAGTACGTCTATAACACAATATAATTAGGATTTACTTTGAATGCAGCGTTTTCCGAGCCCCAATCCATTGGCCGAGGGGCCCCAACCGGCCTCCCGCCCTCGGCTAATGGAGGGGTGACGGGCGCGCGATGGGAGTTGCCCCTCGGGGCAACTCCCCTTGTCCCGCCGCACCCGGGGAGGATAGGACCCCATCCCCAATTCACACATCATGTCGTATCTCTACAACTCCGACGAACCGGAGACGAAAACCGAGTTTTCCCGGGTCGACACCGCCCCCGCACGGAGTAGACACCCCAATCCGATTGGCTAGTCACGGATTGACTGGAGCGCGTGGAGCCAGCGCCACCCGGGGAGAGTAGAGCACCATCCCCGGTTCATAAATCCCTCCATATATCTACAACTCTGACATTCAGAAGTCCCAAAGAGGTTGTAAGGTCAGAACGTTCAAAAAGAAAATTTGAGGCGTGTTTTTTTGTTTTGCTTACTTCTTCTTAAAACCAACCGCTTGCGTTTTCGTTTTGTGTACAGGTGACGTGCACGGGGAAGACTATCAAGATAGGAGTTATGGGGAAAAAAGGTTTTTACTATTTCGAGGCTCGCGACGAGGCCGAAGCAACGGCCGTACGCGACGTTCTCTCCAGACACATCGAGACGAGCAAGTAAACATTTCGCACACAGGACAGATCAGTTTAGTTCAGATCAGATCAAATCAGATCAGGTCAGATCCCCCAGGTCATGGTCTAGATATGTTTCAAGGAAGATAGATGCTTGACATGTACCTTATGATTTATAATCTAAATCATGTTGCCGCGTGGGAGCTGCATGATCTGCATGATCTATATATACGCATGGCAGATGTTTCTCGGGTTGGATATATGTGTTTCTGCACAACGTTTCATAACGGCAGGTATAGGATCTAGATGACGATCTAAATGATGTATTAACAGATGATCTACTGTGCATGATCTATCTGTCCAGTGCGTGAAAGTTTTTGACAAACCCCGGCACAAACCTTGATGCGAGTACGACGGGGGCGTAAATTTCGCTGGAGGAAAACCACTGTGCGTCGTGTAATTTAAACACTCCTCGTTGTAAACCGCGCGTGGCCCTAATATTTCGCTTGGTGGGGTGTTTAACCCCCCCCTCCTATGTCTGCCGGGGTCTATATGTCATACGACTACGGCCATGCACGATGCGTACCCCCCCCCCCCCCCCCGCCCCCTACTCTTGTGTTTTCGGTCCATGTGAGACCGTGTATTTTGTGTTTTTTGCCGCCGTGTTGGTGTTCGAAGGACGGGATGGAAGGAAAAATTCGGTGTGTATGAGAGAGAGGGGGGGGGTGAGGGGTTCGTAGAAGTTCAGGACGTATTTAAACCACGGTATTTGTTACATAAGACTATCCGCGTATGATTTGTATGTGCATGTATGGCACGCAGACGAGGCAAGCCTTTTTCGATCATACCTTGTAAAAGCTGTGGTGGATTTTTTCTTGCAGATCTGTTTACCTAAGTGTCAGATAACCACAGACTGCGATCTAGATCTACCATAGCTTGCAAGGTACTCGTCTACGCATGTACCACAAGAGCTAGATTCGACGAGGCACCTGTACGGTACGAGGAACCAGGTATGCTCCCAAAAATGCAAACGTACGATACCATGATTTTTGTGCTGCGGATCGTGCTCCTAAAATGGTGCAATAAGGCCACTACATTTCCCGATTATTATTTTTTTTCCAAGAGGTTTCGTAGATGACGGGAAGAGTTTTTTATTCTTCCATTATCCCGTAGGTTCTTTAGCTCGTTTTTTCCCGTGTTTTTTGGTACCCAGGATAGCCCAGGCGGGCGGCTTTCGTTTCTCGTATTTTCTTTTAGCAGTTACCAGGTGTTTTACTGCATTTTGCGTTTTTGTTTTTGTTCCCGCGGTGTATACTTCGACGCCGACGTTTACTACAGTACATTACAGTACGAAGTCTCCATTTTTTTGGCACGACTCCCCTGTGTAACAAGACGCCCAGGACACTCGTAAAGCAGTAGAGATCCCTTCATAGTACTGGTTGAGCAGTGGCGGTTGTTCGCTATGATGCCTGCGAAATCGTTTGGCATATATATATCGTACAAAACAGTATTGGGAGCATTCGGAGTAGTGCTGGTCGCTGATATAGTGCCGGTATTTGTCTCTATAGTGCACATGTCGGCACTAGAGGGGCTACTGTTGTATCCCCTTCCACGCATGTGTGTTGAGCAGGCCCCACGATGCCGCCCAGGACAATACAATGTCACCTGGCTGTTGGCTGAAAGAGCCTGCGGAAAAAGTTGTGAACATTGTCTGTTCGTTGTTGTATACCGGTAGGTAGGTGTCTGTCTGTTTCCTTTTTGGTGGTTGGTGTGGAGGGCGAAGTCGGTTGCTTCCGCATGGGGAGAAGTTGCCCGCCGATTTCGTCGCACCAACTGGGGCACCATGCGATGTGATAGCTACGGGGTTCACTAAATAGTGCCGTAGGAAGAAGCGGGTGGGTTGAAGTGAAGGTGCCTCGTTAAAGGTGTTTGTCTGGTCCGTTCGGTTGCTGGTACAAGATTAACCTCTAAAAATAGTTCAAGCTTTTGAAAGCTTGGTTGTTAACCTTGAAAAAGGTTACCGTGGTGACCTTATACTCCAGGTAGCCCCGTGGACTTAACGCCCTTTGAAATACCTCAACATGTCATGTGTATTGAGCGAGCGGGTTGCAATTGAAAGGGTTTGCAATGTGTGTGTACCCTTGCTTGCCACCGGGTTTGCCCGTGTACTGTCTGTTTTGGCCTTTTTTTGGTTTTGGACACCCCTACCCGATGATGGGTCACAGGTACTACATTACCCCTAATAAGAGACAGCGTGATGAAAAAGCCAGGCTGATATTTACAGGAAATGAAGAAATTCGGGCGCCGTTACACTGAAGTTAGTGTACAACGCACCCTTTCTCGAAAAATAAATCCAGCCTGGGTCAGTGTAAGGAAACGGCTTAATAAGAAAAGCAGGCTTAGATTTACAGGAACTTGAGAAATTCGGGAGCCGTTGGACCAAAGTTAATGTTGAACGCACCCTTTCTAAATATGAAACCTGGTCTGGTTCAGTGTTTCTGTTTCTTATCAGGGTATTGTAGGTGTCTTGTACTGCCTGACGGTTGAAAAAAAAGAAATATACGGTCGTATCCCCATGTTTTCCGTGAGTGTTGCAGAGCAAGTGTTTTTATTCCCACCGCCTTGGTAATGTGGATGCCCGAGGGCACCGAGAGAGTGGCGATTAATTGCGCCACCGTTCGGGTCTTGATGTTGCAAGCTTCCAAGCTGTCGAGAAGGCGCGTACATGCATACTAGTCATTGCATGCCTGTTGATGTGTGTGTGGGGGGTGTTCGTCTCTGGGGTGGGTGAGTGGTCGTCGTCAACGAGTTTTTTTCTTTTCTTTTGCCTGTCGGTGTTTTATGCTTTTGTTCTTGCCTGTTATGTTTTTGTACGCTTGTAACATTTTCGCATTTTTTTTCACACAGTGTGGAGACGTCTTTTGAATGTACTGATGATGGTAATGGTTCTGAGGATGGTGGTGATGGTGATGATGATGATGATGATGATGGTGATGGTATTGATGGCGATGATGATGGCCAGGGAAGGGTTTTGGCGCGCAAGGCGCTTGGTGGGGGTTTTGAGAAGGTGCATAGAGAGATGCACCGCTGGCGGGGGCTGTGTTGGCCACTACGTACCGGTATGCGTTTTTTGCAATTGTTTTCGCGATCGGCCGTGGGCGGTGTGCGTGTCTGGTTGAAGAAAAATTCGCGCAGAAATACATAGTTTATTCAAGGATGCGAAACACCGCGACGACGTCGTTTGTTTTCGCAAAAACGCCTCACGGCCAGCCTTGTTTGCGTATTTAATCAAGTATCTGTTGGTACCGAGCGGTGAGGGAGAATTGGGGATCGAATACAGAGTGCGGCAGTGTGCAACAAGCGGAGCTGGTGCTGTTGGTTGTACAGCACTTGCTACTCGCTGTATTTGCAACGTGTATCTCTGTCTCGTAGTTTGTGTCCACATATGATAGCTCGTCTCTCTATTACTAGTCTATTAATAGGAGACATCGGCACGGACACTGGCTGTGCTGGCCGTGGTTGGGTGGATATATCAGTTTAACGTGGAGAACACACACTGACAATGTGTTCGTTGGTAGCGTTATTATCGCTTGCCATGTGCTCGTGTTACTATTAATATGTATTGCACGTTTCTGTTTTTTATGCTTGATTTCTGTTCTTGGAACACTTTGTGGTCTATAATAATCGAGTGGAGATAGGAGCAGATATCTTGCGTTCGTCAATTTCTATACAATACGTAGGGTGGTGTCTGCCAAAGGCTACACACAATCACACAGCAGTTGTTTAATGGTGGTTCCCCCTATATAGTGCCGGTATGCGGCAGCCAACAATACCGGCAGTATACCGGACGCCGGCACTCTTGGATATGGTACTGACACTGGTACTACTGTAGTATAGAGCTGGTTCCAATCGTGCCAAGCAGTTTCCCCGGCACTATACCGGCGATAGGCACTATTCAACCGGCACTATGGAGGGATCCTCACTACATGATAATTATTCCTACGGGGCATTTTGTGAACGGCCCTCCATAAAATACGAGCATTATTATTGCGAACATTTTTACCACACATGGCATGCCGCCAAAAGGGGCTCAGATAGACGTTGGATATCTCAAGCATGCATGGCATGTCACCGGCAGATTGTTTTAGTGCCACCTTCAATGTGCCACCGTCACACCGCAGTAATGCGGTAAAAAAATGTGGAAATGCAACGGCAACATGATAGCGTGGCAGCACAGGTTAGCAGCAGCTGCCGCTACAAGAAAAAAAGTTGTAAGGTTGGATGTGACGTTATATGTGCAGCCGAAATGACGCGCTAGGTCTTCTCCTTCCGGCTGCGCAGATGATGAGCTCGGTGAAAAAGTGTTCTAGTTGATCATGTTCCCTCGCTCGACGCCCCACCGACCGTCGAGCTAATTTATATGCGGAAATTAAATGCCAACATTACCTATTGAAAAGTTTCAGGGGCCCAGGTATACCATTCGATGCTTCTTCGGAAGTGTACAGGGGGGAGGACTAGGCCCTTGCGGCTGGAGGGGGCAGGGCCAGGAAAGTAGGGAGGTACATCTAGTATTCGTAGTTTATGGTTGTTGGAAACATCGTTTCACGCTTTCGTCTGGATGCTGTGTTCTTTCATCATGTTTCTGGCTTTTGGCACTCACGCTACATTGTCAGATGGCAAATGAAATACCTGGTAATAAGTAATAGTGACATTCGGAGTGTTGAGAATGATGAGGACTTTTGTCGGCAATGGTTTTCCTCTGGTACAATTGTCGGGTGCGAGGCGGGGTGTGTCTGCCGGGGCCTGGGGACATGCGAACGGACGAAAATCAAATCCAACACCAAGAAAAGTAACTGCCGGGTGCGTGCGGTAAAATATACCTGGTACGTAGGTTGTGCCCATAAACGTGGGTGAGAACTGCAACCTTTTGAGGGGACAAACTGCTTGGATTTTGAGCGGGAACATTCTTGTTCTGTGGTAGACGGGCTAATAATGCGGCCATGAGGATCTGTCCCGCTCCTCATCCCCGCCGTTTCTAGTAAGACGACAATGAATGGTATTGACTATGTATTGAGACGCGATCTGCACTATGCGTAATACGAGTACCTGCACAGACATCCTGCCTGTGGTCGTGTTATTCCGGTATTCAAGGTATTCCATAGGGCTGTAAACGTTGTCCCTCTAAAGTGTTTGGGTTGGGGTTTTAGTGTCCTCCAGAGGTTTCGTGAAGCTGTAAAGCTGTAGTAGAGGATTTCAGACCGTTAGTACGCTGGGTGGCCGCTTGATATCTTCGAATCCTTTTGAGGATTGGCAAGAATATACTTCGTGACTAGCCTACTAGCCCTAAGCAAAAAAAACACCCCTCGAAGGGGGTTAGGGGGTATAATAACCGATTGACCATCCATCATGCGTATATCGTCCCCTTGCCCCGGCAGCACCAGGTTGTTACATGCGGCCGGTCTGTCATTTTCATGCTGGTGCTGCCTTTCGCTAGTCTGTTACCTATACTCAGTATTTTTTATTTATGACTCGCCTGGGGTAGCCCCAGCCTCGATCTAAATCCCCACCCTGTTTTTCCCCACCTGGGAAGTGGTGGCTGGCACGAGCGCGTTGATATTGATCGAGACGCTTTGCTCTTTCCGTTCAGCGTGGTTTCAGAACGACGTGTGCCCCAATGGTGACAGGTGACAGCATAGAGGCCGACGCGCAATGGTATAAACTATTGACGCACATGAACAGTTTGTTGATTAAAGCAGCTTAGCAACAGGAGGGTGACCAATATTGATCGGACAACTGCGGATTAGTGCCGCTTTGTCTCCTTTCGTATTATTTATTTCTTCCTTGCAAGTATTCTGATGTGCCGGCTTGCATATATAGACTATGTCCAGCCCTCGTTTTCATTGCCGTTGGCATTGCATGCCATCATGGCCAAATCATCATGCTGTATTAGCAGCGTGTATTTTTGTCTTGTAGGTTGTGACCACAGAGCTCGTCTCTGTAAGAGGAGGCATCGACACGGACACTGGGTGTGATGGACGCAGATGGGCAGGAATCTCAGTGTAATGTTGTGAACAACACTCACATTTCCTATATTTTCTCACTTTTTCAGGCGGACTTTTTTGTGAGTTTTTCTTGAAGCATGTGATGCCAATTTTTTGTGATATTTTCCCGAAGTGCTCGCCGAGCACAGCGAGCAGGACCGTGAAACTTCCCGGATGGCGGCGGGTGACACGTGCAGGGGCACCGCCGCAAGCGCGCGGCCGTCGGGGCCCTGAGTCGGAAGTCATCAGCTGCGGTAAAAATACCGGTTTGCAGAAATTGTTTGCCAAAAACTGCCTTCAAATAACTGCTTTAGAAAAAGATAGCCGAGGAACAGCCAAAACAAACACTAAACCCAAACGGGATTAAAAACTTGATTACAATCCCGGCATTGTAAACCCCAGTAAGCAACCGATCACAGACAGACAGACAGACAGACGGACGGACGGACGGACGGACACATTTTGCACTCGAAATGTTTTATTTGTCTTGCGCAGAGCACCTAACCCTTGACATTTAGCGAATTTTGTCGTCTCTTCCCTTTCGGTCTCCAAATGATTGCGTTACGATCTGTCGGTACACTATCTGCGCTCTTGCTGGTAATTGTACAGACTGGGGTTTGAATATCGGCTAGCGTGCTCTTTTTGTAGGGATTACTGTAGTTTTTGTGTGTTCTGCCGTCGCCCGAAGTGCGAGAGCGCGGTGGGTCGGCAAATTCGATGACAATCGACAAGAGGTCGGGATTCCAAATGGACTGCGCAAAAAAGAGCGAGGGCATGTACCGGGGGAAAGTAGGGAGGCACCTCCTGTCCAGAAGGCCGGTGAGGGTACAACCTCCTACCGGTACGAGCTTACAGCTTTACTGCTTCAACTGCGGAGTAAGAATTATGATTTTAACGCGGCTTGGCTTGTCCAGAAGGCCAGACTGAGTGAGGATAATAAAAGTTCCTACAATACGAGCTACATTCAAGAGTAAAAGTGACGATTAAGTAAGTGCTACCAGATGGTATAGTTAATATTTCATTAATACAAGGTTACAGTAAAAGGTGAGACGAGGAATGGGGGGCTTGCAGGAATTTCCCGGGAAGAGAACACAGGCTGCGTACTCGAGCGCACAGCTTGAGCAAGAGCTTAAGACGGCACTGCTCAAGATGGCACTTGTGCTTTACATGATTGGGTCAACTCTCCGGGACAAAGTAATGGAATTTATCGATTTTGTGAAACAACAAACCCATTACGACGCCAGAAGTACACCTCGAAACACGCGACCTTGGGGTCTGTTCATTTGAACAACAAACTGCGCAATGATGAGTACACACCCCTAGTATAGAGCTCTAAGCCAACCCGTACGTGCGCCACACTCAGCATCGCCAATTTTTCAACAAACACGGGCATACAAACAGCGGGAAAAAAAAACGGCAAAAAAATAATGGAAACATACACTATCGATCGAACGAACCGAAAAACAACACGACGAGCAAAACAAAAGCGCGTGCGCCACTCTCTACAGGTACACCCCGAATGAAACCACCCTCAATCACAACAGCAATACGGGCCGTCCCCAGACCTTGCGCTTGACAGAGATAGCCGTACCTGACAAAGTGAGCAACAAAGAGCCTTACCGAACTCTGAAAACGATCACCCATCGACCCGCACAACAACCACGCTAAACTTGCGCACCAAAGCACCTTGAGAAAGCGTTAGCTACCCAGCGAACGAGGGATAGAAGACCAGATGCCCCCGTGTACCCAAGCCAGCGTGTAAGCTCAATAACCCCCCCCCCCTCCCCCCTCCGACCGTCGGCACACCTCCTCACCCCCGGGAACGGCGGGACCTTTGGGATGAATCGGTCGGTCAGATCCGTCGGGAGGTTGGCAGTAAGTAATATCTCCACGACGACGGCAACAAACGATATCGTTTCCCACCAAAAACACAAGCAATATCGTTTCTCGACGAAAGCACAAGCAACATCGTTTCCCAACAAAAGTGCAAGCAATATCATTTTCCAACAAAAGCGCAACCAGTATCGACTCCCAACAAAAAGTGCATGAACTACCGTTTCTCAACAAAAGTACAAGCAAGTCTCAAGGGCCAAGACAAGCAAGGTGCCCGCCCGCAACGCCGAAAAGTTAAGGTGTCAAGTCGGGTGCACCCTGCCCCCCCCCCCCGGATTCCAAAAAACGGAGTGCGCCCAAAACGTTGCAGACAGCTGTATGCACGACGGCGAAAACAAGTACAATCAGTAATACGGGGGAGGGGAGGGGGGTAATTGAGCATTATCAGCACCCGCCGCGGCAACTACCAAAGGGTTAAACCTCTTACGCGAATCGAGTATGCCCCCCCCCTCCTCCAAAAACACGAAAACACCCAAGCCGAATCCTGGGAGAGACTAGCGGTGCACTGCAATCCCCCCAAGACTGGCTTACCCGTGAGCAAACCGCCGGTAAAAAACTCAAAATCCGGCGAAGAGAGCGGACGGTGCGCGGCTCGTAACCTGATGCTGTCTGCAACAACAAAAAATAACAGAAAAAACGACGCACCCCCACTATGATACACAGATGATCATGACCAATATACAGATGATGAATCACCTCAATCACTTCAATCACCTCAAGCACCACAATCACGCGAAACAACATCCCCTGCTCTTGCGGATTCAACGCCAGGGCGCCCAGATACCGCATAACGCGCACAGATTAACACACTCCCTCGGGCGACTGTCGAAGCGGATTTTATTGACGACGGAGCGAGTGCCAAACGATGCGCCCATAGAAACGTACATCTTGACAACTTCGCAAAGCCACCATTCTCGTTGTGTGTTCCTCTGGTTTTCGAAGAAATCGGCTGTGGCATTCGTCCCACGGGGGTAATGGGGTGTGTTATCTTGTGGGGAATGCGGTAGGTCACGGCAGGGAATAGCCCCCCACCCGCTCATTCATTCCTCCTGCTCCCGCCACTCAAAACGCACAACAACGGTGGACGAAGAAAACAAAAAAAAACACACACAACCAAGGCTTCCCCGCCTTTTTTTTTTCATGTTGCTTCAATGCGCCGCAATGCACATTGTCACTCAAAGTACACAACTGTAAATAAAGAAGACAAAAAAAAACAACCACGGCGGTCCCGCCTTGCTTTTTATCTCGCTTCACTGGGTCGCGGTGCGCACCACTGACTGACGCGGTGCCAACGGCGCACGAAGTAAACGATTGGAAATGTTCCGCGACATATGTATTTAGTCTATGTGGACCACGGGAGATAAAACCATGGATACTTGTACAGCAATAGTATGTACTGCACTCATCCGCACGCTGGTATTTTATAGATATATCTATGATTTTTCGTTCCAGAATAGTCAGCAAACATGCCACACAAATCGCATAATCAGGCGCGAACCTAAGGGGAACCAATCACGCCACAACAGCCCGCCGACCTTCGCCACCTACCCTCTAAAACCATACCAGGTATCTAACTGCTGTATAGTGATGCTGTATCACTATGTAGTAGAAGTAAGCAAAACCCAACGAAAATAAAGCAAAATCTAAAACCCGCCGAACCACCGCGACTATTCCGCCCCCCCCCCCCTCCAACAGAAACCCGAACGCAGGCCGCTCAAGCATATAACGAAACGACACGACTGATCCAGGTTTCTCCCGGCATCTAGCTGGCGCATGGTCAACATCTATTGTAACTGGCGCATGGTCAATATCTACTGTAGCTGGCGCATGCTCAACATCTAGCAGGCGCATGAAGTCAATAGTTCACACGTTGATATAACACGCATCATGACACCATGCACCAACGCCAACCCAAAGTATTTTCTTCCAAATCCTTAACGCCACATCCTCCAACGCCGCTACGCCAGTTTTCCAGCCGGAAACCCTTCCTCCACCGCAAAAATTGTCCTCCGATATCCCAACGTCACTTTTCCAGTCGGAAACTCTTCCTTCAGCGCAAAAATTGTCCCACACTATTTTCAAGTAGTTTCTCAACAAAACGCAGGTACAGGTCTAGAAGGTTCTCATACCTTGATGCTGAAATCGGCAACCTCATGCTAATAATAATAGCAGTATCAGTACAAACGCCCAGCCCAAGAAAACTGGACTGCGCCGTGGGGGATATATTCAGGCACTGCTGCGTCATTTTTTTGTACGTGCCCACGACCTCAAAAATCAAGCAAATGACGAACGTCACTCGTACTGTATGTCGATGATTGATTCGTTGTGGAGTGTTCACCCACTGCCGCCTCAAAAAACGTCGCACGACGTTGGGGCAATCGACTTTCTAGTGTGACGGAGAAATGAGTGCGATGATCGAAGACAGTGGAGGCGTGTCTTCGTCCGTTTCGCCCTAAATTTACGAAACAAAACGGTTGCACGCACGAACGCGGGGATGGGGAAGGGGACGGGGGCGACGGGGGGGACGGGGGAGGAGGGGAGGGGAGGGATACCGAGAGATTGTGTCGTGAGAGACGCGAAAAAATGCAAAAATGCAATACAAGTCGCGCTGCCGACCTATCATGCGGCTTGCAAAACTAAATACCGACCCCTCATTCAATTTACATTCATTCAGTTGATTTCAAAGCTGGTGTATTGTCAAAAAACGACAAAGACACTCTCAAGACACCTCCGCTGTGAGATATCCAAGTTTTAGTCCAAACTGATATTTGCAAGCTGCAGGTGTGACACTTCGATCGCGGGCGCGACGAATGGCGTGGACGTAGTGCGGGGTGTGTAAGTCGTCACGAAGAACAAGGATACAGATGTTATAAGTCGGCGCGTTTGTAAAAAAACAAATATGATACTGCTAAACAACCATAAAAACATGCGACGGATGGATAACGGTGGAAAAAAATGCCCATCCCCCATGGCCTTGAGAGACCGGAGATGCTCCATTTCATTTCGTGATGAGCAATCTTATCTTCACGCAAAACAAACCACTAGCATGATCTTAACAATGGCGTCGTCAGCCGGACCTTTTTAGTCTATTTTTTGCTTGTATGGGCTCTGTATTTTGAGTGTGTGTGTAGAACATTTTGGGGCGGGTGTGGTACGAACAGTGCGGCGGTAAATTTACTATACCCGGATTTTTTTTTAATCGGACATGTAGATGTGTCGGTATACCGTCTCCCCGAAACGAATTCGTTAATTGAATATATTTAATATAATACTCGTACACCTCTATCAGTAGCCTATTAATTTAATATAATACATCGTGTGCTTCGACCACGGCCAATAATTTATGAACTCTATTTGTAGTACAGAATTGTACGAAATTGTGTAATTCTTCAACTATTTTTTCAGATACGTTTTCAGGGCCTTTATATGTTCTCGTTCGTGATATCGTGGCAAAACTCGGTTGTCTACATACAATATGTTTCCAACCATAGACATAACTCGGTTGGGCATAGAACACGGTTGAAACATCAGTTAAACGTGAAGAACACACACTCTGGATTGCCGGGGCATCAGGACTACTAGCGACTACTAGCGACTACTATTGACGACTTCGGCCCGCCCCGATTCACCCGCCTGGCCGTCAGGCGCGCCTAGAAAGCCACGCGGGGAAAATATCTCTCCGCGTATATAGTGCGGGAAATGCGCCATATGATATGCGAATATTCTCCGTCCAAGACACGCAGCTTACAGCTTCAGCTTACTCGCCGGGCACGGTCCAGTTACACCCCCCCCTACTCGTGCGGGCGTCGGTCCTAGTTCCGAATAAACATACACATATTATACCTTGTACTCAATACCACTCTGGCCGGGAATGTAGTCAACATTTTGGTAAGATACTGTATGATAGCGCTTATCAATAGTAGCAACTTGCGCTGGCGGATTTTGAAACTGTCGCCAACTGCTGTGTGTGCGTGGTGTTGGTGGGAAGCAGGAAAGTCCAAACCCAACCTAACCCAACACAGCCCAACAACCCAGCCCAACCCAACATAATTGCCTCGCTGTTATTGAGCGTTGTGTTTGGGTGCATCCCAAACCGTTAAAAAGGGGTATTGATCAGCTGCTATTTATGTCTTTATGGAAGATGAGATGAGATGAGTCTTTGATGAGATCGGGCCGTTTGGTGGGACACGGGGCATGAAAAATCTGGCACGCGAGGCTGGAAGTGAGATCCTACTTTGTGCGCCGTCGGAAAAAAAGAGAGTCATAATATAGCTTCGCTCGTATACCTAATACGAACGCCAGACGGTCCTTACATTTTCGGTCCCACAGTAACGCCTCTTGGTATATTGGAAATCAAAGGTCTTGCTCAGAGAGAAGGCACGCAAAACACAAGAGAGAGGGGAGAGGGGGGGCGTACTCAGTTTGTTCATGGCCGTAGTCGTATGACCATAGACCCTCGCATCCCTACTATGCCGGGACGGAGCATGTCGGGTTTTCACCAACTAGGCAGACATTACTTGCACCAAGCGCGATGCGACGTGAGGTGTTCGGCGAGTCGCATGAAGGGCGAACTGCATCCTTCCAAGAACCGCGCGTAAAACGGACTTCGGCACCTTGTGCCTACGTTCTTGCTTATGAAAAACAGCGCCAATGAGTTACTTTGTAGGGGAGAGGGGGGGGGGGAGACCGGGAGCACGCTGGACGATGTCACCTCAGTCACTGATGGCCTGTGAGCTCTGTGGATCCCTCCTTGTACCATCATACACTTGTCAACTTTTACGCAGTCGTTTTTTTCAATCAATGTATTACCTAATTGACTCTGAAACATGCCCCGAAATTAACTTATCAGGTCTATTGAAGCCAAATAGTGGAACAAAAACGGGCCTCCAGCCGGGTGCCTCCAGCGGCACCCTCCGGGGGCGCCTCCGTCGAGCCCCCCTCGACAGTAACGGAGGCGAGGGGGTTGTGGCTCCGCTGAATGTAAAGGTGTTTATGTAGCTATCAATACTGAGCTGCCGGGGTAAACTATCGATCGTACATAGCCCAGGGGGAGCCATGCAACGCTGTTCGCAATCAGTGTACTGGCTACTGACGCTGCCAGTGATGTGTAGATTGACACTAACAAGGTCCAGCCCCATAAAATACCATGGTACACCGTATACATAATACATACGATCACATGTGTGTAGACACCAAGCCACCATACCGGTAGCAATGCGAGCTATTAATAGAGGTATTAATGTAACTATTTTCCAGGGTTCGAGTATACGTACCACGTCCTACTCTGAGCTGCTGAAACACACGTGACGTCACAGCCGGACCCTAACCACGGCATTGTTAGCTTCCGGTTGCAGCTACTGGGGGTTGGTTGCAGTATTCATACCATAGCACTGACTGCACGTTACTTATCGATGGGATAATACTTGTGAACCACGATTAATGTCGCCGTCGCTGGGTCTATTTTACTTGTACCATGTACTATACCAGGTATAGAACTCTAAGAATTATTCGAAATACTCCTTGAATATGCTCCAAAAGCAATATCGAAGCCAAACAACGGCAAACTACGCAAGAGCACTATCAGTAGCAGCAGTACAACATCGTGCCTACTACCAGGTACTACGTATTAGACTACACTACACTATTAAACTACACTATTAGACTACACTAGTAGACTAGACTACACTATCAGACTACGCTATTAGACTACGCTATTAGACTACACTATTAGACTAGACTGTACCAGATACCCCGTACCGAACGCACAGAGGCACCAGGTGCTATTCAAGATAAATACTGTTGTACGTAGGCGCTCCTAAAGCATCTAAATACTGTACCAGGCGCCAGATAGTGCCGATAAACCGCCCATAATTCAGAGAAGAGTGCCGATAAACCGCCCACAATTCAGAGAAGAGTGCCGATAAACCGCCCGTGGTTTACTCCGCACCCCAGAGCCTAGCCATAAACTAAAGCCATATCACACGGTAATGCGATGGAGCTACCGCTGTGCACGTCGTACCTGGTGGCATGATATGAGTTCTGGTATATTTATTCTTTCTCTGTCTGCTCTTGGAGCAATCAGCGACGAAAAGAAGTCTACGAGTACACGCCCATGCCCAACAGGCAAACCAGCCAAAGAAGGAGACCATGGTCGGTTCGAAAGTGCTCGTCTTCATACAAATCATATGAATCATACATCCTACCAGTTACCAGGTATGATATATGATAAACATATTTGACCTACGTATGAAGAAGATATTTATGAAAGCAAGATAAAGTTAGAGATTCGTAGATAAGATAAGTCTGACTAGCAAAAAGTGCGGCACAGGTCGAAAGAGGACATGGCGGACCGCTTGCTGTGGATACATCATAGGCATGTAGGATACGCACATTTTTTCTTGTTTTTTTCAACACACATTTACTTTTTAGCTTCTGGACAAGCCGTGGTCACAGGTGTTGTCCCTTCTTCCCCCGGTTCTTGCCTTCAATTTTTATCGCGCACAGGGTTCAGCAATCCCACTGCTCGTCGATTATTTATCGAGTGTTGCTAACTGACGCTCTCGCGCTTTCCGCAAGTCCATTTGTGCACAAGAAAAAGTCCCCACGAATTTATACGAGTATGCACTCGGGGGGATTCGAACTCACGAAACTGACCTATACCAGGCTCGAGGATAACCTGATACGCCACCTGGGCGACTGGCCGATACGCACATACAGAGTATCCAGTATCCTGTATTTACTTCTGCACTACCTGTCTGGAATCCGGGAGCAAGAAAACTGATCGATATTTCCGTGTGAGTGCCATCCCGTTGTTGTTGCACATTGGTCTATGGGCTACGATTAGGCACGAGCATATCATATATGATATAACGGAAATAATACGGTCCATTTTCTCTGCTCCAATAGCGTCAGATCATAGCCCTTAGCCATACATGAACATTAACATTGAACGACCATCGCGCAAAAAGGAAAAACAAAAATCAAGCCCACCCACCTCCGTCGTGTCTTCGCCAGCCGCGTCCTTTTCCCAGGTAGTATTCCGCAATGTGCTCATAACCAAGTCTACAGCACTAGAACCAGTAGCACTTCTACCACGAGCACTAACAACGGTCGAGACGGGTGCTCGACATTGTGCTGACGGTTCAGCCCCCCCTCCCCCTCCCCCCCCCCCCGCCTGCAGCGCCGTCAACTCCTTTCCTGCTGGCTCCTCATCCTCGGGCGAGCCTAGATCAACGTCGGCCAAGCTGTCGCCTAACACCTCGACGTCAACGGCGAGGTCGAGCAAGACATCCAGATCCTCCTTCATGTCCAGAAGTACTCCTAGCTTGCGCAGCTGCGGCCAAAACAACATGTTTTAATTAATGGCTATATTTTCACGCAGCGCAGAAAGTAAAGTTATCAGCAGTCGCTCTGTTTTACACGGTGATGGCGTTCGATGCAGCTTGTCTCACAGAACAGCCTATCAATAAACAGTAAGACACGGTTACATACGGAGGGTCACAGAGTCCCATTTACATACACTGTCTCGTGATATCGAGTAGGCACTACGAGGAGGTTGATGGTATTCGACAGAGCAGCTGGTACTGAGCTGTGGTGAGCTGACCCACACGCTCACGCCACCTTTCCCTTGCCTTGGCCTACCTTCTTCCGGGAAGACATAATAATAAATACATCTTAAAATGTGCTATCTTCTTCATACTGCACACTACTGCTGTGTGTTGCAGTTAGTGCCCAGCTCGAAGCCAGCCTAGTGTGGGTGTTGAGACTTATTCACCCAAGGCAGATAATCGCTATCTGAACACGTCAACGTCTCGTTCGAGAGTAGTCTCATCATGGAGAGTAGCGGACCTCCAAGACCGGAGACGACGACAACGGAAGACCTGGCCTAACTCAGCATGCAGCTGGTGCAGGACAGGCAGGAAGACAGAGGCCGACGAGAGTGACCAAGAACTGCAACAGCAACAAGATTCACGGCTAACGACGAGATTTTCAAGGAGCTGGCTGAGGTTCGTGAGTTCGCGTTCATTGGTGTTGATGAGCGGGTCGGAACCGCTACCAGTGCAGGGGTAGAAAGGGGAGTCGACTCTTGTAGCGGGAATTTGCCAGCGTTCGATGAAACGGTGACGACGCCTAGGAGAAGTGGCCCGCACAACAACGTAGATAGCCACAGGGCTCAAGTTGGTGCTCGACAATTAGGGACCTTGAAGCAGTCGGTTCCCAAATTGAGTGGATTACCGGAAGGTTTTCCATTCTGGAAGGAGCATGTTGAGGTACACTTTGACTTGTTGAGGTGTACACTTTCTGTTTGGGTGCAAACACGCGTTCCTCGTAGATCATGATTTGATGATAGGCGACGTCACGAAAGACACTTAGTTATTTGGGAACCGACTGCACTCCCGAGCACCAAGAACAGCCCTGCGGCTATCTACGTTAGTATGCGGGCCACTACTCCTATGTACGGTTACCATTTCATCGAGAGCTGGCACACTAGAGTTGACTGCCCTCTCTACCCAAGCCGGAACCTCTACCGGTGAAGGGGTACAGAGGGAATTGCCAGCTCTCGATGAAATGGGAACCGTACCTTGGAGGAATGGCCCGAATGCTAACATAGATATCGACAGGGAGGGGTGACTGGTGAAGATGCTGTTCGCCAGTTTGGGAGCGTCAAGCAGTCGGTCCCCAAATTGAGCGCTATACGAACAGATGGTTCTAGAATATCATTTGATGGACAACAAAATTGCGCGGACACAGCTAGTCCGTTTCGATATTTCGATACTTCATGCAATCAGCAGCGCAGAAAGCTACCGGCAGTCGCTCTGTTTACAACTGATGCTACCGCTAGACTATCGCACGTACACAAAATATCGCGTCGACGGGTGCATTGAATGGATGCCAAGTACGTACAGATAAGAATATACATCAGAGTACCAGGGGTGGCTGGAGGTGTTGACGGTAAAGCTGCATGCCGGTTTGTGGCATGCTGGCGCATACCCTGGTACCAGGTACCTGGTACAGTACAAGTATCACACGCAGCTTGCCAAGCTGAATATTAATAAAAATCCTTTTTGGTCGATGTGATCATGTCATCATCATCATCACAGCTAAACTATATTTTTTCATTTTAAAAATATTCTGCCGCACATCAGGGCTCTATATTGATGTTGTTCTCACATTAACTCGCATAATCAAGTCCGTGGTCACAGGACAGGCTCCAGTCACTCTGGAGCTGAGGAATACCCCAGGGAGAACACACACACAACCCAAGGTGGTACACGCATATATCACAGCTGACGCAATTCATGCCTCCACCAGAAACATATAAAAATGAAATCGGGAGTCAGTCTACGATGTGCCAGGTCCAGGCCGATATACGCGTATCCGGTCGCCACGGTGGCGCATCAGGTTATCCTCGGGCCTGGTATAGGTCAGTTTCGTGAGTTCGAATCCCCCCGAGTGCATACTCGTATAAAATTCGTGGGGACTTGTTCTCGTGCACAAATTGACTTGCGGAAAGCGCGAGAGCGTGAGTTAGCAACACTCGATGAAAAATCGACGATGAAAATTAAAGGCAAGAACCGGGTGGGAGAAGGGACGACACCAGTGACCACGGCTTGTCCAGAAGCTGGAAAGTAAAAGTGTGAGAAAAAAAAGAAAAAAAAACGTGGACGAGTTTCCGTCGCGGACCTCTCCGGAATCTTCAGTAAACACCGGACCTGGAAATTGAAAATCATACGGAGTATCAATTTTACACATTTACTCCGAAAGTTCGAGGTACAAACTCGGTACGAGCAGTTTCAAATTTGGTGATCCTAATGCTGTGGTACGTCGTACGCGCGGAGGGAAAATGTTGAACAGATACATGTCCTCAGCATACTTCATGATCCGAGGCTACAGCAGTATTTCGAGTACTACTGTATTTTACCTATTTAGTACTCCGAGTACACTTCCAGAGTCTGAAGTATTTGGTACTGCAAGCACTCGAAGCACTGCCAGTAGTGAGGGTCAAAATTCTACGAGTACCAGCCGTATGATAACGGCCGAAATACTGCGAGTGCTGGCTGGCAGTACGAGCGGTACAGAAGTATACGCAGTGCCCGAATTATCAAATACAGAACCCCCGACATTTTTTATTTTTTTTTCGCACACTTCTACTTTTCAGCTTCTGGACAAGTCGTGGTCACAGGTGTTGCTTTTTCCCCCCGGTGCTTGCCTTCAATTTTTATCGCGCATAGGGTTCAGCAATCCCACTGCTCGTCGCTTTTTCATCGAGTGTTGCTAACTGACGCTCTCGCGCTTTCCGCAAGTCAATTTGTGCACAAGAAAAAGTCCCAACGAATTTATACGAGTATGCACTCGGCGGGGCTCGAACTCACGAAACTGACCAATACCAGGCTCGAGGATAACCTGATACGCCACCGGGGCGACCGGCTCTCGACATACTACCTACCAGCACTCTAATTTACTCCGGCTCTTCCCTCCCCGCAAAAAAAAAGATACGCAACTCCCACTCGTGCGACCATCTGACACATTGCATCCGTGCCTTTTAGATGGTGCCTTTTGTCTGCAAAAAAACGGGAATGACACTATTAATACTACTATTATTATCGAAACGGCGGTGTGCAGATTGCACAAGTATGTCCGAGCATACCGCGCGCGTTGAGAGTACTTTGGTGCTGTCGAGTACTCCAAGTACGAGCAGTACCAACAGACGAAGTGCAGTCAGTACGTGCAGTACCCGGAGGTTCGAACCCTGACATACTGCGAGCCTGGCGGTATCCGCAGTTGTTGTTGTCGTTGTGGTCACATTAACTTGCATAATCAAGTCCGTGGTCACAGGACAGGTTCCAGTCACTCTGGAGTGGAATAATACCCCAGGGAAGAAAAAGCACAAACAAAACCAAAAGTGGCACACGCATATATCATAGCTGACGCAATTCATGCCTCCGCCAGAAAATATATAAAGAGTGAAATCGGGGGTCAGCCTACGATGTGCCAAGTCCTTACTGGTGCATGAGTCTCACTACTCGCACCTGAAAAACCGACCACGCTTGCCACCCAGAAAAGACTACCACATAGATGTTACATGTGGTACCTATCACTACGCATACGCACGTCAGACTCAAGAAAATTGGAAAAAAGGAAAGAAGAAACAAGATAAGAAGAGAAAACAAAGAAAATAAAAAGAGCGCGAAAAAGGAAAGGAAAAAAGAAAAGAAAAGTACAGGACCCCGACGAACTGCGAGTATCCGCAGTGTAAGATCCCGAACTACTGCGAGTACTGACAGACGTACCAAAAGTATCAAACCCCGACATACCAGGTATCCTAAGGTATCCTGCTACCAGGTACACTTTATCGTTTGTACTGCCCAGCACAGGGATTATCTGTGAAGCGTTTGCTAATCGGAACAATTGCTTGTGTTTACAAGTGCAGGACACTTGGAGAAATGCCAGGTGCAAGGTAAGAAGCAGGGGAATAAGAAATCCGGGAGCCGTTACACTGATACTCTGATGCTAGCTTTGAACGCACCCCCTCCCAAATAAGAAACCCATCTTGGGCCAGTATTTCCGTTTCTTATTAGGTGTCCGTGTTAAGGAATTAGTGGGGTATTAGTCCGTTTGACCACTTGCAAAAGGTTAACCAATACCAATAGCCTACTTACCCAAACTAGGCCTCATAACACCCCCTACTCAGTACGACATGCAAGTCTAATATTATTCCCAGTTGCACCACAGGTGTATAATACAACAAATAAAAAATGAAGGCATGGCACATGGCAGATGGTGGTGGAGCTCATCACGTCGACGATGAGCGCAGCGAAGCTTTTACTTTGTACAGAGTATACTCGTATACGTCATACGATCATGACAGGATGACACCTGATGCATCAGATAATCATAATCATATCGCCGCAGACTGTACCCAGCAGGCCCAACAGGAGAACCATGGATTGATGCTTCGTCAGAGTAGCACTAGACACAAGAGTACAGGGCGCCAAACAAGAAACAGAAATACCCAACCAGGCCGGGTTTCTTACTTGCGAGAGGGAGCGTTCAACAATAATTTCGGTTTAACGGCTACCGGGTTTCTTATATTCCTGTAAATACTAGCTTGCCGGTCTTACTGCTACCCTGTTTCGTACCAGTATTAGTAGGAGTAGGCGCTAATTAATACCTGGTACCTGGTATATGTCTTGCTGGAGGTACGATGTTGGTTTGATACTGCTGTAGAAGCTACTGCTTTAGACTAGATACGTACGGCTTTACGTTTGTTTCCAAGAGGTACCCTCGATCTGCGTATGCGATTCTGCGACACTTCAAATATAACTACATTTCACTGGATAATTGGTATGATAAGCAGAATCACTAAGGCGATTCCGGCGGTTTACGGTCCTGCAGACGTAATGACTTGCTGTTGTCGTTTCTTTTTGTTTGCTCCCTTGTTTCCCTCCCTCCCCACCGGCCTTATTATGCCTTATTATGCCTTATGCCGCTATCTTTTTCCTATTCTTCGTGTTGCTTTTGTTCGTGCAGCAGCAGTTATCTTCTTCGTGTTGTTTTGTTTTGTCCGTGCAACCGATAAAGTCTATTATGTTGTTCTTCTTGCAGCCTTTCCTTTCCGATCTTCTTGCCATCACATTCTTCAGAACACCTGTCGTTTCTTTTGCTTTCTTTCCTTTTTCCCTTTGTTTTCTTCTTTTACTCATCTTTTTAATGGTCTGGCTTGTTTTGTTGCGTTCTCGTACCCGGTACGCTAGCATTCCACTTGATTTACCTTGATGAATTCCGACTGTATGGTTTACTCTGTTTCAGTCTGACCACAAAATTTTGCATCTCTCTAGGATGAAGAATCAGCACGGACTCTGGGTGTACTGAATCAGATGTCGTTGGGTATAGAAATAAAATAACGGTTTGATGTGAAGACAACACACACAGACAAAACTCACAAACAATTAGAGAAAGCAGAAAGTATACCATCACGCCGTGTTTGAAAACACCCTGGACAAAAGGTTCCAGGTCAATAGGCAATCGATAGGATCCTTTTCCAATAGGAGGCCTATTGCTGCCCGCGATAGGTATCGATAGGTACTTTTCGTTGCATATTGCGGTCGACAATGGGTATCGCTTGGCATCTTCAATGATCTACTGTTCGGCCAATAATAGCCTATTGTACCTATTTACATGAACATATTGGTCAAACAAGTGGTATCGATAGACATTTCCAGGACGGTGCTGTTCGGGCAATATGATATTGACATTGAGATGGAACCTATGGGTTGGTCCGATAGGTATCGAAAGCTGTTTTACGAACATATTGTTTCTACAGATGGGTATCGATAGATGTTCCACCATTCTATTGGTTCGGCCAATAGGTATCGATAGACGTTCCACCATTACGTTGGTTTGGGCAGTAGGTATCGACAGACGTTCACCATTCTATTGGTTCGGGCAATACGTATACATACAGTAGTCCATCATACTCTATCACCATACCGCTAACGAAAAAAGTGTCACATCCACAACTGCTGTCCACCAAGTATATTTATTTGTATTTTCTGATGGAGTTAAAAACTCCTAAAAAATGATAGAGAGATCGCTGTGCGAGAGCACACCAAAATGTGGCCTTGGCCACTCGACTCGACCACCGACAGCAACACAGCAACACACAAGCTCCCCATTCTGGAACGGAAGCGAGGGCGGACGTGGGCTTGCCTCGCGAGCACCGAGTGTCGTAACAAATGCAGTATGCTTCGGATCCAATCGGAGTGCACCACAGGGCCCACGCAACACCTGGTAGGTGCCCATGGATGGCACTACTTTAGCAGCTGCGGGCACCGACCGAGAGGTGAGTCTCGCGCCGATGTTCTTTGGGTATTTGTTGTGTGTGCATCATAATAAATTTGAAAAAGATACCGCGCTTATAGTTGCAAAGGCGAACGCGATTTCGTGCTACGAATAGGTTTGTAGTAGTTCACTTCCCCTGGCTCTGGAACTTGTACCAGGTATACTATGCACGTATCCGTATGTAAATTGTTGAATACCAGGTATTAAAAGTGGGATGTCACATTTGTTTTTGGCGCGTTCCCTTCTGTGTCAGCCGGCATATGTGCCCCACAGGCACAGCATCATGTGCCATGCCATGCATGTACATGCAGAAGAGTGCTTGGATTGCCCTGCCTTGCCTTGCCTTGCATGCTGAATCGGCACGGCCACTAAAAAAAGAGCGCTGTGCTGTTGAACAAATGCAGGAACCAAGAAGCCTAAGAGTAGAACGAGGTGTTGGACAGCAAGGCGTTCGACGACAACCCCTCCGGGTTCAACCAACTCCAGTGTGTGAAGAACTGCACGGTCCACGCCGCATGCCCCTTCAGCATAGCGAAACATGCCCGGATCCGGCGTTGTCGGTCGCTGTTGTGCCCCTAGAAGCTGGTGGTGGATGGCTTAAACAACAAGGCGGTGAGTACCTACTACTCTCTTGTTTTCCACAGCGACCTGTTCGCGTGCCGTTCGGTGCCTTATACCTTGGACAATACCCTATCGAATAGGCCATTGGAACATCAATATGTCGGAAATTATGACAATCGATAGCCATTGTGGGCCACAATCGGTTGGGTTCGGGGCATATCGATAAGTAATGAAAGAAACAATATAATTAGTGCAGTGGCCACAATAGCCCATCGTGCGACCGACACGCTTATGAATGTGTCTATCGATAGGTATCTTCGGTACGAACAGAGTTTTGAATTTTTCAACCAATAGGATATTGTTCGAGCAACACGTACACCATCGATCGACAACTATTGGACAATGTAATAGGTTCGCAATAATATCGATCGATACCTAAAGCCCAATTCAACATGTTCTTAGTGATACCGATCGATACCTATTGCCCCCATATCAATATGTTCACATTGACGTCGATCGGCACCTATTGCCGAATTTAATAGGTTTGCCAGGTTGTCAATCGATACCTATTGCTCGACATAATAGTTATTCAACGGTATCGATCGACATCTATCGCCCAATGCAACATGTTTGGAAGGGTATCGATCAACGCCTATTGCCCAATTGTATTGTTTAAAAGGGGAACGATCAATAGTTATTGCCCAAACGGAAGCAGTTTCACAGGGGTATGACTCGTGCTGACTTGTCTTTGGTTGCGATAATCACGGTACACGCTTTCCCTACCCCCGCCCATTTTCGTCGCATCGCGTGCAGATCCCCAAGAGCCGGAGGGAGGACAATGCCGCGGACTACTGGCGTGTGCACGGCAAAGTGCTACCGCTGGCGCTCCGAGCAGTAGCACAGTCGGAATTGGTTGTGCCCGGCCTCAGCAGGGAAATGGAACGCGACTTTTGCATCGCGCAAATGTTCATGCCGCCAAAGCGACTCTCGCTCGATCCACGCACTTGGACATGTCTCTATTTTTTAGAGCGCAGTAGAACGTTGTTTCTCTCTTGGTTCCCTTGTTTTCGATTTTACCTCATACCTATCTTAAGAACAGTAGCATATCGCGGCATTTTAGCTGAACCTTTTGGTCAACTCATGTACGCACATCGATCGAGAATGTCACATACCTATCCGAAAGGCAATAGCCTATTGTACCAACTTATTTTGATCAACTGTTGTTGTCACACTGGTTCGAAGAACACTAACCCATTGCACCAATTTCTCTGAACCAATACTGTACCTATTATGAGAGCAACATAAAAGTAATAGACTAATGTACCGAAATGTCTTCCGTCTATGGTTCGAAAGGTATCGATCGACAATTTAAAAGTTCCTGCCGCAAGTACAATAGCCCATTGTACAAATCTCTCCGAACCTATTGCTCAGATCAACAGGTACCGACGGAAAAAAATGCATGCTATTAATACCAATCCCACGAACAATAGCCTATTGTACAACTTTATGTGGACCAATATTGGTGTAGGGGATAGGTATCGATAGACAAATTCAGATACCTATCCCAAGTGCAATGTCCTATTGCACAAAATTATCTGAACCTCTTGTATGACTAAATAGGGATATTACAAGTACCAACAACGCAGCTTGCAAAGATGAGTATTGACCTGAAATTCGTCGCACTCACGGCTGACGTCCTTGAAATATTTTTCATAAAATAGGTATCGATAGACAGTTTCTAAGTACCTATCTCAATACAGGAACCTAATGTATAAATCAGTCGGGACCTATTGGTGGAAACAATAGGTATCGACAGACAATATGAATTACCTATCCCAAATGCAGTAGCCTATGGTACAACATTCTCTGAATATATTGAAAAAATAAATAGGTATTGTAGTGGTACTCCGAGTGGGGGATGCGTGGTTGGTCGGTGTTGGGAAGCGTGCTCCTCATGGGTTCAGGTGCCCTTGTTTGGTCTTCCCTCATGGCTCGCTGGATAGACTCAAAAGCTCATACGTTATTTCCTCTACATTGAACTCTAACAGACAGACAAAACAAGACAAGACAAGAGTAGGGCAGGGTAGAGCAGGTAGTAGAGCAGGAAGTGAGATGTGGGGCGTCCTGATTGTCCCATCATCGTCACCTACGTTATCACCCATCTATGATGGCCTTGACGTGAATGTGACATGTACTGTCACGTGGTTTCACCTCAACCATGACATGGTTTCACGTCGAATCTATTAACTATCCTTCTGAGGGCACTCCATTACAGTATCGATAGACGCTTTCTGGTACATGACATTGCGTTGTCGAATGCATTACGATGCATTATCTCTGTGTCGTAGCTTGTGACCACAGAGCTGATCTTTCTAGGGTGAAGAATCAGTACGGACACTGGGTGTGCTGGATGTCGACGAGTAGAAGAACGGTTTAATGTGAAGAACACACACACACACCTATCCCAGACACATTAGCCTATTGCACAAATCAGTCTGAATCTATTGGACGAAAAAATAGGTATCGATAGATTGTTTCGACCTCCTATTGCAGGGAGCAATAGGTATCGATATGCAATACCCCAACCTATTGTCAGACCAATAGGCATATTCAACAGGCTATTGTTCGGTGCGGGTGTTTTCACTTACGTCGTCTTGAAATATCCACTCATAAACACGCCTTCCAAATATATTCAAGATTCATTCCCGCTCCACAAACCCAGATTTCCTACGTTCGATCTTACACTTTGAAAAACACTCAGTCAGATGTTTCCGAGCTGAGCGTTGTAGTATGAAACTAACTTACTTGTGGCTGTTGAGCCACAAAAACGAGCTGGAAAATAGTTGCTCGAATTCCTGTGGTCGCGTGGTGGTATAATACAAGTATAATTTCATCTTTGCGGAGGGTACCTTACCGCTTTTTGGACAACATGATTGACATACGTACATACATACTCTATACTCCGTATATTATAAAATATACACTATACGCTAACCCTAACCCCATGAAACGCAACAACTAGTCTCATGTACGGTGAAACCCTCCATCTCGTACACAGTCCGCGTCAACCATGTTGTCGAAAAAGTGGTAAAAGCTCCACCAATGCTGTCGTTGCGAGGTGTTGTGATACTCCATGACTCCCCAGCTGGTACAACGGATGGCGCGTATAGCTCAATTTGTCCACAAGGAAGTGGAGGGGCCCATCGAGCATTCCAAGAAATCACATGCAGCACGCAGCCCTTCACTACGATTTATATCCGATCAGTATATAGTAAAGTAGAGCATTTGCATGTTTACATTGCATCTACTTGTGATCATGTAATGTATCAAGACATGGATTGTGCCCGCACACAAATTGAATGTGAAGGACACACACCAACAGAGCGTCCGTTCGTTCGTGGCAATATGTGGCAATATGTGGCTTTTCGATGAATGTCGCAACCGTATTATCGTAAAACAGCTTGATATCACCGGCATATCACACAACACACGCATTGCACCGTTATTAATGGAATTGATTTGAATTTACCGGTTGGCAGTGTACTCCATTTTCATCGGTACTGGTATGCTTTACGAAGGATACTTGTAGATATTGGCACCACCACCCCGCGTACAACTACAACTGGCCAGAGAGCTGCAAATGGTATACCAGATATTGAAGTGTTGTGACTTGCCAGACCATCACCATATCATGGCTTGCCCTTTGTATCATGCACGCAAGCACATATCATAGCTTGGGGCCTCCACAGGTTGTTGGATGGAGTACACGACACCTCCAGATCGACCCGAACGCAACATCGTTGGGTCTTGAGAACTGAGAACATTTTATTTTATTTGTTGTGTGTACATGGTATGACATTCCACTACTACTGCTGTAGATACTGCTGTAATGCCGTAACTGCTGTACGTGTGTACGTGTGTCCGTGTACGTTCACACTTCCAACAGCAAAAAAGACGAAGAAGACGGACAGATGCGATCAACAAGCATGTATCACTGATCAATCATCTACATGTATACGAATACCTGAACAGCAGAGATAACTCACCAAGAAACGATGGCGAGCTGCAACCAACCTTCGGTAGCAGGAGTGCCTCGGGGACATGAGACTGTCGACGTTCATCGCAGGAAATCCCCCCGCCGCTGCTCGAGACAAGGCGCTCGTTGTCAGCAGACCCTCGTACAGATCAAACACGTCCTTTGCACCCTCCACCCCCGCCTCTTGAGCTAGTTGGAACAACACCACTTTTGTCGAGGAGACAGCCATCCGTGTGAACATATCCAGGTCTTCCTCGCTTGGCAGGTGGTTGCATCTTTTATCGATAGGTGCTGCCGAAGGGGCCACCTCTTCTCCCTCGGCTAGAGGTGGCTCTTGTGAGCATTCTTCGCTATCTGCGTTGTCAGGAGAAGAGCTAATGTCACCCCGTTCCTCTCCTCTGCTGGTGATGCTGCTGCTGCTGCTTCTGCTGCAGCTTAGTGTTGCTCCTGCCTCTGCTGCATCTTGCTGTTGCTGTTGCCCTTCGGTGGCTGCAGTTTTCTCTCTGATGATCGCCAGCAGAGCTCTCACTCGGATCACGTCGTCGAGCTTCGAGATGCGCTCCCCGACCATCGCGCTTGCTCTCATTCGCATGGCAGCTTGTTCCATGAGCATTCTGACTTTGATCTCTACGGGTAGAAAGTGGTCTTCCTGCGCGTTGATGCGCAGCAGCGCCTGCGCGTCCATTTTCCAGTGTGCCTGCCCAATTTTAGTCATCGTTTCGTACATCATCGTAGCACGTAGGGTTGAGCAGGGTTGAGTCTGGAGTGACCGATAGGCGGGCTTGTGATGCTTGTGAGAGATTTACCTACAGTTGTACTACGATCACCACGGCATGATCAGTCTGAGATCTACTTAGAGAGAGGGGATGCAACAGAATGTGGGCGTGGGCTGGCGTATTTCATGGCGTATTTGGTTGACAAACTACGGCAAGACGAGCAGACACCAAGTTGGATTGGAACAGGCTTCCACGGCTTGTCTCTGGTCTGCTGTGCGCCTTGCGACAGCGGTCTGCTGCTAGAAAAAGCGAGAAAAATGTGAAAAACGCATCTTTACTGGGCGAGATTTAAGAGCACCGCCCCACCCAAAGCTGTGCACGCTCACCAGCCATCATATGTAATGTATACGATGCTGTGCTCTAGCGAGCGACCGCTGTCTCACCCAACGGAGATAGGTGGCTCTGCAGCTGCTTCTCTGATACTTGAATGAGGGGCAAGCTGGGGGACTTCATGGCTCTCGCTCTTCGCTCTACAAAACAGCAGGGCAATCGCAAGACCAACGTTCTTCCAACGCACCGCCTGAAGATATGGGATTGCAAATTGTCGAACACAATCTCCAACCCTCTCTTACCTCCGATGGAGCAGTCTTTGCTAGCTGGGTAAGCCTCTCCCGGTATGCTGACCGACGTTTCAGCTACAAGTTCAACGAGACGACACCCTTGAGGGCTTCGATTATGCCCGGTTGACTTTGATACGTTGGTTGTTTTCGGCAGCCTGTGGGCTCACAAAAACAGCAAAACAACAAGGGAAACACCCGTTGTACGAACAGCACCACTTCCTTCCTGCCCCTCGCCTCCGATCCTTGGTCTCACTTGGCAGGTCTCCCTCGGCACCTCGCCGATGCACTCCTCTTGCGGCCCTTCGCTTGCCTATCTCTCCGTCGAGCGAATCTCGATGGATTCTGGTCCCCCGTTGGCAGTATTGGTAAGGGCCCGTATTAACGAGGAACTTGCAAAATCGAATTTCGATTTTTTTTTATAGAATTTAATTTAATTTGCATCTGATTGATCAAGAAATGAATCACCAAGCAGGCATTCTCAGAATTATTACGAAAAATCAAATTCAACAAAGAAGTAAAAAAAGACTTTCTCGGTCGAATTTTGTCGAAAATCGAAATTGAATTTAGGGAGTTTGTCCACCTAGACATGGCTTGTTCTGTGTAACCGAAGCCGGCCACGCGAATTGGTGCCATGTCGTCGGCTGATTGAGAGGCGAGCAGCCAACATTGCGAGAGGTAGGACCACCGGAGCAGCCGCAGCGCGGCCTCCGAAGGTCCTTAGCACAGCCTAGACCGCCTGCGACGCTTCGAAAACAACCGAGACCGCCGCAAACCCAGTTTTTCGTCCCCCTGCACCTCGAAAGTTACACGACCAA
This sequence comes from Undaria pinnatifida, assembly GCA_012845835.1. Classification (NCBI taxonomy): domain Eukaryota; class Phaeophyceae; order Laminariales; family Alariaceae; genus Undaria; species Undaria pinnatifida. The sequence goes on from JABAKD010000020.1 coordinate 19,176,787, forward strand.
CTACCACATGATGACTTCGCTCAGAAGTTCGACAGCTATATCCCCGTCGCTGCTGCCCGTGTCGGGTGGCGGGGTGGCGCCAGCCCATCCAAGAGACACCTAGAGCCATAGCCTCCAAGCCGCTGCCGGCCAAAAGAATCTGCGGCTAGCCGCGGCGCTCCGGGGAGGACGCGAGCCATCGCTCGCCTCGGCCGTTGCCCACGGGTGTTCGTTGACCCTTTTGCGTTTTTAGAATTTTTTTATTTCCTAGAACGCACTGCGCCGTTCCTTGATAAGAACCAAAGTTGAATTTTTCGTGGATTTTTCATGAAATTAAAAATAAAAAATCGAAATTCGATTTTGCAAGTTCCTCGTTAATTCGGGCCCTAAGGGGCGCTCCTGGTGTCAGGTACCAGGTGGAGATTTTTTGAGTTTTCTGGCAATGTTCCGAAATCTCTGAAAAACTGAATTGGCCAATCACCAGCCTCGAAGTTACCCAGAAATTATCTGTGCATGTTCATACTCTGTTTGGAACCTTTTTTTGGCGTCGTCGTAGTGATGGGTTTCCACTTGGTTGGCATGCTTAGATCAGTTGATGTGGGTCTGGGCGTGTGCGCTCTGTGCTCTCTCCACCACTCCACTGCTGCTGCTTGTCAAGTGTCTGCTGATTCCTCCTTCTTGCCTTGTGCTAGCCAGGATGCTGTCCACTCTTTCTCGCACGAGCGCTCGGCTAGCTGTGCGACACAGTCGACGGCACGCGGTCATCGCGTCGGGTGGTGCTTTCAACGAGAAGCACACACTTGTTCTCATCAGGTACGAGGTCGTTGTCTCGTGTTCGCACTCTCGACCATACTGAGTGCTCTGTTTCAGTCGTGTTTCAGCCGCACCTGACATGCCCTCGAGCGAGCCAGGCGCTTGCCATCAGCTTGAGTTTCCATATGCATGCTCAGCAATGACACTATGCTCTAAGTGCTTGTCCTCTGCCTGCATGGTGCACATGCTGCTGGCCCAGCAATCGATAGAATATGCTGTCTTCTTCGATAGTATATGTGTTCGAGCATGCTACGAGATACACCGAACATTCATCGCCGTTCCGTTTCCTTCGTCGTCGCCTCGCCGGCGTGCCAAGCCGAGCACTGCTCCACATCTGCAGGGCGCCAAACCACAATCACAAACACCATGCCAACACAAGGATCGCATGACCTTTCCTCTTTGGTGTCTGTGTGTGTCGGTGCAGGCACGGCGAGTCCCAATGGAACCTGGAGAACCGATTTACAGGCTGGTACAATATCCAGCTTTCGCCTAAGGGAGAACAGGAGGCTGCAGAGGGGGGGAAGCTGATCCACGAAGCTGGATATAAGTTCGGTAAGAGAGCGTCAACACGGGCAGGGTTTGATTGCGTTGCTGTTGGTGCGCTTGCGAAATGTGCAGCCTTGATAGCAACACGTGGTTCCGTTTTCTCCGACCCGGACGTCTCTTCTTCCCGTACCTGCGTGCCTGCTCGCGCTGTGTCGGGGATTAGTTGCTCCTTTACGAATAAACGTGACCGTTTTTTATTGGATATGCTCTCCGATCTTTTATTTGCAACCGAAGCCTTCTTTCTCGAGCTGTCTTTCTCTGCCGCAAGTGAACCAAACGTCTCGATAACAGCGCCAACACCGTCTCAGTCTAATAGTGCAGTGCTACGACATGCTGCCAGAAGCCAATGGAGATGCTCGTTCAGCAGAACAACTGGAGCTGTCGATCATTGTTGCACGGCATCGCCTTTCCAATCCCCCCTTGTGATGAGAACCCGAATAAAATATGTACCAAGTGTAGTCTATATCACACGTAATTGTAGTTGCCGTCCGAATCTGGCAATCTCCGATTTCTTCTTGTGCTCACTCATACACACCACCACAAGTGCTGACCAGGTGTACGCGGAGTGCCTCGCGTTTAAAGTGAGGTCCAATGTGTCACCTATTCGCCGGCCTCTCATAACGGTCAGTATAGTTTCTGCTGTTGCAAGCCGCGTCGAGGTTGTTATCCGACCGAATACTCTAGCCAGGTGTGTCCTTGTGGGAGTCGGCTTGACTGGCTCACAAATCGCCACGATGGGACGCAATTTGAGTCACGTGGCAGCGGCTGTAGTTGCAATTTCGTGTGTCTACGTCGTACCTGAAGGTGGAACTTAGCAGAAGGACCTATGCTTTTGGCTGGTTTGTGCGGCAGCCGATATTCGACAGCGACGTTCGTTGCAACTACATTTTTGTGTGTTACTCACATTAAACTAGTATTTCCACCCATCTACACCCAGCACAGCCAGTGTCCGTGCCGATGCCTCCCCTCCTATTAATAGACTAACCATAGAGAGACGAGCCCTTTGGTATCAAACTACGAGACAGAGACACACTGCAAGTATTGTTGCATAAACAAGGTGATTTGGTCACGCAATTAACTGCAGTGAACACGCGGGGGGGAAAAAAAACAGCCAGCACACCAGACCAGACAACTATGTCCACCAAAAAGGAAAACAAGGGAAAATAAAATAATACAGCAGTATCTGGCAGTAAATAAAGAAAAAAGAAGGAAGAAAAAAAAAGAAAACAATGGAAACAACGGGGGAAACACGACGGCACGAGAAAAATGAAAAAAGTACAACAGCGAGCCAGACAGCAACTTCTCTGTAGCAACAAAGCAGACGAAGCCATCCAACAAACGGCGGGGACAGCAACCATACCGGTATTGAGTTTCAAATGACTCTACTGCTGTAGAGTAGGAGCATTGCCGCATGGTCTATCACCTGGGCATTGCTGTTTCTGACGACAGCAGTGGTGCCGCTACTGCTGTCATCATCGCCCCCGTACCCAACATAAAAACGAAGCTAAGCTAAGGAATACAACAAGTCTAAACACAGCAACAAAGCAGATGATGACTGATGACTGATGACTGATGACACCACTCAACCGGCGTCGGGGCATCACCCAAACTGGGTTCCGAATGCAACTACTAAAGGGCTAGTAGCGTTTCTGCCTGGTCTGTGTGTTCTTAACAGTATAGGAAACTTAACAAGAAATATCGACCCAGACTGAGTTTCTTATTGTGGCAGAGGGTGCGTTATACACTTTTATTTTTATTTTCTGGTATTGTGCTCATCCCTTCTACATAATGTTCCAAACTGATGCATTCCTTTCGCAACCGTAAGATATGTCCCCTTAGGGGTTTATAGTTTGCCGCGCACAGATTGAGTTGCCCCCGCCCCCCCGCTCCCGGCTCCCACGTCCTTAAACTCCGCCCTCCCCTCACTGGTTATACGACTTACAGGAGGATATACGTGATGAACTGAAGCATTTACTTCCACAGCCGTCAGATTTTGTCTGGCTCAAAAACGGGTTTCACGGTTTCCGCGCACAGATTGGTTAACATCACCCTGTTGACCCTGGTTCAAGCTACACGGTGGTTTTAAGGGGAGTCGCCGACCTATCCTTAATGAGGACACACACCCAGTATTACGCGCGATCGGAGTATCACACAGCTTGCAAAGATGAGTTTCGACGAAATTTTGGATCTCACAGCTGGAGTGGTTGTTCGTTTTTCTAATACGAGGTGTTCTCCCATTTTTTCTCACTCGTTCTCCCGCCCTACCAGCTGCTCCCTACTTTTTTTTCTTTTTTCTTCTTTTTTTTTCACACGCTTCTACTTTCCAGCTTCTGGACAAGCCGTGGTCACAGGTCACAGGTGTCGTCCCTTCTCCCCCCCGGTTCTTGCCTTCAGTTTTCGCGCATAGAGTTCACCAATCCCACTGCTCGTCGATTTTTCATCGAGTGTTGATCACTCACGCTCTCGCGCTTTCCGCAAGTCAATCTTTTCGCAAGAAAAAGTCCCCACGAATTTGTACGAGTATGATCTCGGGGGGATTCGAACTCACGAAACTGAACTATACCCTGATACGCCACCGGGGCGACAGCTTATATACTGCTGTAGTTGGAACTCAAATCCGGGGTCAATAAGCAGGCTCTTCTCCCTCTCCACTATGGTATGCGCCTTCACTTTTATCGCGAGAATAATTCAGCCCTTTCTTCCCTCGTCGACGCGCATCGAATTGCGCCTACCCTCGCTGCTGGGCGCTCTCAGAATTCCTTTGGTTTTTTATTTTTGCAGATAAACTCGGTTAATTTAATGCCTTTACAACTGGAAACCCTTTTTTTTACTAACTTACTTGAAATTAGTATAGGGAGGGATTTTGGGGCTCCAAAGGGGTTAAAAAGTTCGACCCACGTGGATTTTTTAATTTTTCAACTCCAGGACCAACTCAATTATCAATAGTAGCACTCGAGGTATATATCGGTCCTCGCACTTTTTGACACTCCAGTTCCTGGAAACATAAACCTCACTGTTTCTTATTTGGTGTACTGTCCTGTACTGACCACTGACTAGCGCCCCCCACGTGTTTCGTACTCTTACGGGCGCGTTCTGCTTTGTTGCGCGACCGTTATTTATAGTAATCTCCGCTGTTACTTTGCTTTGCTTTGCTGCTATTTTTTCACTAAACTGCTTTTCAGATGTGGCGTACACTTCGTTCCTCAAGCGCGCGATCAAGACCTGCTGGCACGCGCTCGAACAGACCGGCTTGGTAAGACACACCACCAGTAGCCAGTGCGGATTAATACACTAGCCACATAGTACAGCAGTACAGAATACACAACACCTATTAAATAATACCGTAAGGGACTGGGACGGGCTGGTATTTGTAGCAACGTAAGAAATCCGGGAGTGGTATTACTTAAATTCGTGTAGCACGCACCTTTTCCCTTTCCCTTTCCCTTTCCCAAATATGGATCCCAGCCTGGTCGTGTTTCTGTTGTTCTTAAGGGTCCTGTATACTCAGTACAGAGTAGCTTCGAGTACGTATAAACTATGAACGACTCAAGAGACAGCGACCAAAAGAATTACCAGCATGCACGTTTTTGGTCTTGTCAACCTTCCATATTGTATGTAGCAGTGTGAAGAGTACAGCAACAGGTAGGGTCGTGTTGTGACTACTAGTAGCTAGTTGTGACTACTGCTATGTTAAATCATAGCCCACTTGCATGTTTCAAACACCAGGTTTACGTCCCCTATCTACCCCTAACATCCTCTATCCAACCAGTGATGGAGACTGCAGACTACACTAACAAGACCAGTATTAGTGGTCGTCACTAGTTCCTTCTCAAGTCCCAAAAGGGTGCTCGTAATAGTAGCACCATTAGTAGCGACGGCATGTTACGCACCTCTGCACCGAAAAGGGTACTCGTAACAGTATCAATAGTAGCAACGGCATGTTATGCACCTCTCACCCAAAAGGGTACTCCTGATGATATCAATAGTAGCAGCATGATATTATGCACCTCTGCACGAGGGTGATGCATGTAGCATGTACAAAGATGTACTGGTACATCAGCTGTATCGGGTATACGAATACCAGATACAGGGAACAGATATATATATATATATACATGGTATATATAGGATTCACTTGATATACTGATGCATTTCCTTCCACAGCTGTCAGATTTTGTCCCCCTCAGAAACGGGTTTTATAGTTTCCGCGCACAGACTGACGAACATCACCCTGTTGACCTTGATAGCTGCACTGTAGTTGCAAGGGGAGTCGCCGACCTATATCCTTAATGAGGACACACAGCCCGTAATACGCGCGATCGGAGTATCACACACAGCTTGCAAAGGTGCGTTTCGACAAAATATTCGATCTCACAGCTGGAGTGTAATTTAATTTTTATAATAAATATGATGTGATATTATTGGATCGAGTTGGATGCTGCTGCGCAAGGTTGAAATATCGGCGCTCTGGATCTAGTGATGGAAAGAACCAAAGGATCAAGGATCATGTAAAGGATCAAAGGATCAAATGAACGGCGCACGAGGCCCTCGTTCGAGTATAATGCGTACAAGGGCTCCGCATGGGTCGCCGGCATCGCCGGCACCCATGCTTCGGGTAGGGCAGGGCGGCACTTCGAATTGTTCGATTCAATACTTGGTAGAGTGAAAAGTCACCACTCACAATCATAGTCCGTGCGTACAGTATGTAAGGTAATGCCAAGAGTTCGATATAGACTAACAATCGTGACAATGTACTACTATTAATAGCTACCGTTTTTTAAGTGAATCCCATTCCGAGCTTCATTCATCACACTTCGATCGGATAAATCCGAGCACCCACCGACTGACCCTTTAGTCTGACGACGAAACGTGTCGAGTGCATTTCTTATGATATTTTAACTCAATCAAGCATCCGGGGCCAGTAAGTAAGGTGACTGATCATGTCCGCTGCGTGTTCTCTTCGTAGCCACTGAGAGGCGCGTACTGAGCCAGCTTCTGAAATATGCAATGCGTGATATAATACTATCGTCTTGATCCGAGCCTCCCAGATCGACTGTCTGTGTGTTGTCTGATCGTGGAGAGACGTGCTGACGTTGTTCAGGCGCGAAACACGGTGATATGGCTGCCTTCGTCATTCAACTCCTCGAATGCTATTGCAGTGCTGCTGTTTGATGCTAGCTGTGTAGATCGCTCACTTCTTGCAGATATCACAGCAGTGCGCGACTACAGCGCTTACGATTTTGACAGCTAAGAATTTCAGGCTCGAGTTTTATTAGACGAAAATAAAAACATGTTATTTTTGTCTGATCGCTCATTGGCCAGGATTCATACACAAAGTAGGCGTCACCCGGGCACGATGGGGTCACATGCCTGGATCGGAATCCATCCACTCATGTACAACTCCGACAACCCGGAGACGAACCCGGATATCATCCGGGTTGATACCTCCCCGCACGGTGTGGAAACCCCAACCCCACCGGCCGATTTTCTGAATGGCCGTGGTTCGCATGTTGAGCCAGCTCCACCTCGGGAGGATATAGGGTCCCATCCCCGGTCCAGAGGTCGTTCCACATCTCTAAAACTGCCATCAAGCAAACCGAGCTTTCTCGGGTCGACACCACCCTACACGGTGAGAAAAACCCAATCCCGTTGGCTAATCGCTGATTGGTTCGAGCTCCACAGCGCCGTCCTAGGCGGATAGAGGTCCATCAATGGGGGGCATTTCGTCGCACACGGGAAAAATAGGGTCCCATCCCCGATTTATGAATCCCCCGAATCTCTACAGCTCCAAAAACACGGGAACAATAACGATGACCTCCCGTGCCGACACCACTCCGCACGACGTGGAACCCCAACCATATTCGCTTACCGCTGATTGGCTGGGGCTCGGACAAAAGGGCAACGCCACCATGGGAGGACATAAAGTCCTGTGCCCGTTTCAAAAATTCTGATAAACCTGGGACGATAACCGATTTCTCCCGCGGGTCGACACAGCCTCGCACGATGGTGCGACAATCTTCTATTATTATCAATGGCTTATCGTTGAGTGGATGTGCAGCTCGTAGAGCCAGGGACACCCGGGGGGCGTTCCGACGCACCCGATGAGGATAGGACTCCACCGCCGATCCAGAAATCCTTCCATACCCTATCAACTCCAACAAACTGGGGACGAAAACCGACGTCTCCCGGGTCGACACCACATCCGGGGTCACATAGCGCGCTCCCCTCCCCCCTCCCCACTACGGTACGTGCCTTAAGTTTTATCGCGAGAAGAATGCAGCATTTTTTTCCCTCGTCGATTCGCGTCGAATTGTACCTACCCACGCTGCTGGGCGATTTCAGCAGTTAGTTGATCCTTTTCTTCTCATTTATTTCTGCAAATAAATGAAGCAAACGAAGATCGCAACGCGGTGGTTATTTAACTCAAGGACAAGCGCTAGTATAAATATTAATAGTGTAACCCCACTAGACCACCGGGGCGACCGGCTCTATATCACTTTGCCCCGGTGGCGTATCAGGTTATCCTCGAGCCTGGTATAGGTCAATTTCGTGAGTTCGAATCCCCCCGAGTGCGTACGTGTATAATTTTTCGTGGGGCTTTTTTTTGTGCACTAATTTAATTGCGGAAAGCGCGAGAGCGTGAGTTAGCAACACTCAAAAAAAAATCGACGATCAGTGGGTGCTGAACCCTATGCGCTATAAAAATTGAAGGCAAAATAACCTGGGGGGGGGAAACGGACGACACCTGTGATCACGGCTTGTATGTCCAGAAGCTGGAAAGTAGAAGTGTGCCAAAAAAAAAAAAAAAACTAGATGAGATGATCACTCAGCAATCAGCAGCAAGGAGCACGTCAAGTACGAAACAACACAAACTTATTTGTCAGTTACGCACCAACACGACCACTTACACTTGACCGGCAAACGACCACAGCAACGGAGTCAGGGACCACAGCAACAAGAAAGCACACCGCCTATATTTCTCCAAAGAGTCTTCTCGGGGAAAAAAAACACCAAACGATGCGATACCGGGACGAATACATGCCACTCAATGGTTTCTTCCGTGGGTACTGCCTACTCACTATGACCTTCGCGTGGCGCAGCTTAACAACGGGAGGAACGATTATTTTTTCCTTTGTTTCTTGTGTCGAAAATATATTCGTATTTTTTGGTACACCTTCCCCCCATGCCATAATACATGTCACAGACAAGAATCATGTTGCGTGTAATAGAGCATCGCTGTGTGTGCTCTTACTCGTACGTACCTGTACTACTTGCACGAGGAAGCCATGTCGATTTGCCCGAACTTGTATAGGGCCACCCTCGAGGCCCCGGGGACGCAGCCACTCGCAATGCTGCTGTGTAGCTTTTTCTGGGGCAGTAGTCGTGATCACCAGCTGGTAATCACTACTACCTCCTCCTCGTTTTAGTCATGCGTACGCTTGCCACGTCTACATCCATTTTGTTGTTATCACATTATGTTTGTACGTGTACCTACCGAAATTCAATAAACAAATGCACTACTGTACTATGATATCTACCGCGGTAACATGGGGGATTTTTTTTACAGTAAATATTATTTGTTTTGGAACAAAATATGACGCCAATTTGGAAATAATGTGTCTTGCCAAGTTTCATTTTATCAACCTCTCCATACATCAAGATCCGAATAATAACTGGAGAGTACCGTTCAAAATACAAATTTTGCGCACTTCTCGCTTTTCTCGCTCAGCACGCATCCGCGTTCACGTCGAGGTGCTGAACGGATTGACCTGCAACAACAACAATCAGTAGCCAGCGCAATTCTTGCAACCACACAACAAAGCGTTCGAAACACTATCTACTACCTTGATTATCACACCTACCTTTAGATGTGCATCCACGTTTCGTTTGTGGGGATAATTATACATGGAATTAGTGTGGGATATTTATTATGCGGTCCTGAAAGATGGATTGTTGATCGTGGACCAATATACAGTATACGGAACGATTTTTTGGAGCGGCGACGAAAAATACTTACAAAACATTGTTTCTCGCATCATACTACTGCGGTTTTTAAAAGCGACCACTCCATTCGTTGTGTTTTTTTATTTTTTCCATGGTCTAGGCCTGTTTTGTTGTGTTCTCGTACCCGGTACGCTAGCATTTTACTTGCTTTATACCTTGATTAATTGCGATTGTTTGGTTTACTCTGTCTCACAGTCTGTGACCACAAAATAATAAGTTGTATCTCTCTAGGATGCAGAATCAGCACGGACACTGGGTGTAATGATGTCGTTGGGTACGGAACGGCCCCCCTCGAAGACAACGAACGCCCAAACAAAGGTATTTAACCGAGAAGTCCGATATCGAAAAGCAACGACACAGCAGTCGTACGACAACAGTCCAAAGGCTTCGAGGTGTGACCATGAAAAAAGTGTGGTGGGGACGAAATAAGAAGCCAATCTGGAAATGATGCCAACTTGGAGATAACGTTCTTCCCATATGTTTTTTTCGTTCAAGCTCTGCATATGCCAAGATCCAAGAAAAGCTCGGGCGTACACCGCCCAAAATACAAAATTTTGCACACTCCTCGCTTGTCTCGCTCAGCCCACGTACCCGATCCCCGCCAGGTGCCCAACGGATAAGGAAGGGCGAGGGGCGTTGGAGCCGCCCCCGAAGACTTTTACGTGTTTCATTCGTTCAAGCCTTGCAGATGTCAAGCGAAACAAACGCTCGAGAATATGCCACCGCAAAATTCAAAACATTAGCAACTACCGTTTGGAAATGATGCCAATTTTGTAAATCACCAGGCGCTGCAGACGTGAAGATACAACCGAAATCTCAGGAGTTCCTCCTCGACATGCAATATTTTTGCAACTTCTCGCTTGTCTCGCTCGGCATCCGTCCGCGTTCACGTCGAGGTGCGGAACGGATACGGCAGGGCGAGGGGCGTTTGAGCCGCCCCCCGAAGACAGCGCTCGAACGAAGCTATTTGACCGAGAATTCCAGTTCCGCGAATCGCATACTGAGGCCGAGACGAAAAAAAACTCCTGACCGAATCCCCCCCAAAAAGAATGATCATATATATATATATATATATTTATATAAAAGATAAAAATACATTCCAGCTGTGAGGTCGAAGATTTCGTCAAAACTTATTTTTGCAAGCTGTGTGTGATACTCCAATCGCGCGTGTTGCTGGGTGTGTCCTCATTAAAGAACTGGTAACACTGACGATTTGCACTTCTCTCCCTCGTGTTCAATGGTGGTGACATTGCATGACCACATTACCTCGCTTGCTGTATTTGTAATACGTATCTCTGTCTTAAAATTGGCGACCTCAGAGCCCCACATCGGCACGGTACAAATCATGAGCGTACAATCGTGCATCAGCTAATAATAATGTGAAAAGGAAGTACAGGCAGATATGTTGAATTGCGGTAGATAACACTACCAACCTATTACGTAAGGTATTTCGTACCTACCGTCTGCATGATCGCCTCCCAACCTCTGCTAAACTAAGTTGCATATGCCCAACGAAGTAACGGAATTGAGCGCGGGTGCATCAAGCGTTCCTTTCAAAACACTGACGATTTGCACTTCTCCCCCTCGTGCTCAATGGTGGTGACATTGCATGACCACATCACCTCGCTTGTTGTATTTTGCAATGTATATATCTGTCTTAATATTAACGACCTCAGAGCCCCACATCGGCACGGTAAAATAATGGTAACTACTGGTTGCACCTATCGATTGAAATGTTCTATCTTGCGATCCTTGTACAACAACACACCACGTAGCTGTAACACATTGTTGTATACCACACCTAAAAATTGTTTTGTATACCACACCCAACATCAAAGATGAGTTTTAACAAAATATTCGATCTCACAGCTAGAGTGTATTTTTTTTTTTATAATGATAAACTATACCAGGCAGGCGATACAAACTGATGCATTCCTTCTACAACCGTCAGATTTGTCCCCTTGAAGGATTTATAGTTTCCGCGCACAGATTGAGTTGTCCCGCCCCCCCCCCCCCCCCTCCGATCGCTCTTGTTCAAACAAACGCCCCACCTAAAATCAAGAATCTGCCAGAGTAACAAACACTACCAGGCAGTTGATATCACCTCACTATCTTTCTAACCATCCATGCCGTAGCTCCAATTCGTGCCCGCCCTCCCGCCCCCCCCCCCTTTTCCCCCGCTCCCTCTTTTCAAACGCCCCACCTAAAATCAAAATCTGCCGGAGTAATAAACACTACTAGGCAGTTGATATCACCTCATTATCTATCTAGCCATCCATGCCGTAGCTCCAAATCATCCCCACCCCCCCCCCAACGCCCCCTCCTTCCCCACGACCCGCACCATCGCCTAGACCTAGCGCCACGCGTATAGCAGGCCCCTACATCTGTGCGACCTAAAGCTGTTGGAAATCCCCTCCCCCCCCCCCCCCCCAACCCCACCCCTTCGAGCACTCCGCCCTCTCCTCACTGGTTGTACGACTTACAGGATATACATGATGAACTGATGCATTCCTTCCACAACCGTCAGATTTGTCCCCTTGAAGGATTTGGTTTTTCCGCGCACAGATTGAGTTGCCCCCCCCCCCCCCCGCTCCCTCTTGTTCAAACGCCGGCCCCCACGCCCTTAAAAACTCCGCCCTCCCCTCACCGGTTATACGACTTACAGGATATGCTTAAATATTGATAAACTGATGCATTTCCTTCCACAGCTGTCAGGTTTGGTCCCCCTCAAAAACGGGTTTTATAGTTTCCGCGCACAGACTGACTAACATCACCCTGTTGACCCTGGTACAAGCTACACTGTAGTTCCAAGGGGAGTCGCCGACCTACCAGGTATGTCCTTAATGAGGACACACACAGTAATACGTGCAACCGGAGTATCACACAGCTTGCTAAGATGAGTTTCGACAAAATCTTCGATCTCACAGCTGGAGTGTATTTTATTTCTATAATATATGTTGGCGACCCCCCTTGGAACTGCAGTGTAGCTTGTACCAGGGTCAACAGGGTGATGTCAGTCAGTCTGTGCGCGGAAACTGTAAAACCCGTTTTGAGGGGGACAACATCTGACAGCTGTGGAATGCACCAGTTTATTATATCCTGTTGTTGTAGTAGTCGTATGACCGGTGAGGGTAGGGGGGCGGGTATAGGGGAGATATGACCATCGATGTAACAGGTATTGGGTTTGAAGCAGGAAGGTTGAATATTGAATATTGGATGTTGGATGACAGCGCCAAAGCTCGACGTCTAGTCGACTCCAATTCTCCGGACTACTCGTACGTCGTACTCGTATGGATGTGATATTTATTCTGGTGTTGTTTGGTCCGTTCAGCAGCAATTATCTATTCCTCTTACAGCACGTATTAATAGATAATCCTTTCTGATCTTGCATCGCATTCTTCAGAACTCCTGTCTTTTTTTCTTTCTTTCTTTTGTGTTATGGTTTGGCTTGATTTGTTGTGTTCTTGTACATGTACCCGGTACGCTATTAATATTAATAGAATTTCACTTGCTTTACGTTGAAGATGAATTGCGATTGTTTTTGGTTTACTCTGTAGTCTGTGACCACGTAATTTGCATCTCTCTAGCATGAAGAATCAGCACGGACACTTAAAAAGAACGGTATTGTGAAGACAGCACAGATGACTGATGACATGCTCGAGTTGCCGAAGTGATATAATAGTGAAGATGACTTATGAGTGGTGACATGTGGTGGTGCTGCTGCTGCTGCTGCTGCAACCGAGTGCTTTGTTTGGCTGGTTTAAAACCAGCAACTGATCGTGTACATGGATGGGATCATGGTGGAGTATGAAAACTTTAAATACATTACGACAGCTGTGAGATCGAAGATTTGAAGATTTCGTCGGAACTCATATTTGCAAGCTGTGTGTAATACTCTGATTTGTGCGTATTTCTGGGTGTGTGTACTCATGAAGTATATGGGTCGGCGACTCCCCTTAAAACTATAAAAAAAAATGAAAATGAAATAATACACTTGAGCTGTGAGACGGACCAAAAATAGTTTTTTAGTCAGAACTCAGCTTTGCAAGCTGCGTGTGACACTTTACTTCGATCGCGCGTGTTACGGGGTGTGTGTACCCCCATGAAGGATACAGGTCGGTGACACCCCTGCTAATGCCAGGGTCAACAGGACTAAGACGTTCAACCTTGTTCTGCGCACGGAAACTGTATAAATCCGCATTGGGGGGGACAAAACCAGACATGTGTGGAATTCAGTAATAAGTGTTACAGTGTGAGTTAACTTTTGGAGTGGGCTCCTTGAGTCTATTTGTAGCGTGTACCGGGGTCAACAGGGTGATGTTGATCAATCTATGCGCGACCGAGTTTTTATAGGAGGACAAAATCCGACGGCTGTGGAACGCGCCAGTTTATTATGTATATAGTTGTATGACTGGTGAGGCGAGGGCAGGGGAGGGTAAAGGGCGGGATTGTTGAGTATTTTTAGGCGGCCATAATGAGTAGGAGCGTGCTATAAAATCTGCCTGCCTGGTTCTTTCCTCCTTGGCGGCGAATAAATGAATGCTCGTACAGCATTCATATAATACGTATAGCAGCTAGCGAACAGCGCCGTCGCGTCGCCGTGCAGCAGAAAATACCAGATAGTAAATAGTGCTGCTGTTCGAAAACCGGAAACTTTTGCGGGATACATGAAAATACAACAGCACGTAGTACTTTCACGTACGAAATGCAACACACCACACACCAACACAACAGAATGCACTTGCGAGGTTGCCGAATCACGTAAATCTTTTGCCAGTTATCATGTCAACTCTTTACCACCAACACCTGGACTTTGAAGATGGTACAGCAGCACAAGCTAATGCTGTAAGTATCACTATTAATAGAAACTCGCCCTGGTGGATATTTGTAGCTCCGCACTGCTGCTGTGTAGTCAACTACTGAAACTGCTACCGCAACCCAACCCAACTATTTGCAAATCGATTTGCTGTCACTGGGCGTTGGTGTGCGTTTTTAACGGTTGTTTTTATTTTGTTGTTTTTTGGGAGATCGCCGGTGGTCGGGCGATTTGTCGATTCGGGCATGTGGGAGCCCCTATTTCGTGGCGCCATTCGTAAGTTAGAAACTCGCTTCGATCATAACTATTAATAGTAACACGCGTAATTTTTTTATTTATGTTTTTGTGTTCGTCCAGATGCACATCCCGATCAAGAACGCGTGGCAGCTGAATGAGAGGCACTACGGAAGCCTCACCGGTCTGGACAAGCAGGAGACCGTCGACAAGCACGGAAAGGACCAGGTATACAAAAAGAACGACACCAGTTGGGTATAGGTAGTTTGTAGGGTATCATATAGCAGTCAAGTCTAGACTGTTAATTGTACATCTCTTACAACGTACCCGATGTATAGACTAAACTGTGAAGTCGTTTGGGCTGATCGGTGTTACTTGCCCCGTTACTTGGGCGCTGGATAATTATTTTCTCTTTTATTAGTTTCAATTTTTTTTTTATGTTATTCCTGGCCTCTGGCACCGGGTGACTGCCGGTAGCTCATTGTTGTTGTTGTTGTTCTCACATTAACTCGCACTAGTGGTACTCCCGAAATATGCCTGTTGCCGGCCGGTATGGCGGACAAAAACAAATTGGTGCTGTATCCTCTGCTGTATGTTAGGTGCCGAAAAAAAAAAAAAAATCGTAGGGCAGCAGTACGGCAATGCAGCAGTACGTACGTACCAGTAAAGGTATCATCCTCTGTATGTAAGTATTCCAAAAAAAAAAGATAACACGGCAGCAGTACGGCAGTGCAGCAGTACGTACGGTAGTAAAAAAGGACAGAGGAGTGCAGCAGTGGGGGTGGTACTCCCAAGCACCAGTGGGAGGCTTGTATTTTAGAAACAAAAAAAAAGGTTCATCCCCCACAGGACGCAAAAAGACTCCCACGTACAAAACGGCCCAAGCACCCACCACGGACGACGCAGTGTACACTCCACCCACCCACCGACCAAACCTTTGGTACATACAGCAGGACAGCAGTGCAGCAGCACGTACAGCGGTACACCTGGTACGCGCGGCGCAGTTAGTTGGTTCTTGAGGACCTTGTATGAAACAGGAAACAGACGGGGGGGAATTCCTTTTTTTACGACACTCGGCCATCTCGGGGAGCGGGCGAGCCGCCGTCTACCACCCACCCACCACCCACCCACCACCCACCATGCACCCACGAACCTACCCAGTACAGCAGTACAGCAATGCAGCAGTAGAACGTAGAGCAATACACCTGACAGACGAGCAGCAGACGATTTGTTGGTTACAATGCTCTCGGGTTGGGCGGGATTCGCCACTGTTAGGCCAAGTGAAAAGCGCTCGCGTTGCCGATTCTGCGCACGGCGAGCGGCGACGGCTGGACGCTGCTGTGATTGGTCCTGGTGTTGTTGTGCTTGCTGTTGACGCAGGCGCGCTTGTGGTCTCGTGTCCATGGCTTTGTCCATGGCTCAAGTGGCCAAAAAGCAATTCGAAAGTTCAATATAGTTGGAGTTCGAAAAAAAAAAAATAGCAGGCAGCGACGGAGAAAAAGCGGGGGGGGGCAAGCGAGCCGTCCCCGGGAGGGCGATTTCCACGCTCCCCCCTCGCCGAGGTGGGGCACCGACGCCCGTTCTTCCGCCGGCATGTCGTAGTGCTGCTGTGCGGATGGGACGTGGCAGCACCGCGAGACCGCCTGAGGCCGAGTGGAGCTCGGGAGTCGCCGCTTTTTGGGGGGGGGTGCTTTAACCAAGATATTCTTCAAAGATCCAAAACGTCACGACCATCCTTAGCGTATTATATAATAAGGATAATCAAGTCCGTGGTCACAGGACAGGCTCCAGTCACTCTGGAGCTGCGGAATGCCCCAGGGAAAAACACACACAACCCAAGGTGGTACACGCATATATCACAATAGGAACGCCTGTGTTCCCCCTCTTTTAACTTGCGATACCCATTGAAGCGAGATTGAAGCCAACCACATCCCCAAGAGGAACGTTGTAACTTGTAGAGCTTGTAAAATGGTGTCCAGACGGATCTTCGAAGGGTCAGGCTGTTCGCTAATATTGCGACTGTTGAACGATTTGGTGGTCTGTTCGCTAATATTGCGACTGTTGAACGATTTGGTGGTCTGTTCGCTAATATTGCGACTGTTGAACGATTTGGTGGTCTAGGAAACACACTTCCTTGCAGCTGCTTCCTAGTGGGACGAAGGTACAGGCGTAGACCCAACTCCACCATGATAGCCCTAACCGTGACCCGAACCCGCAGCCAGACGTGGCTAGAAACGCGTCTTTCGCATCGAGCGAGAAAAATCCGAAGTGCGGACAACGATTCCGACGTGCGGACCGCGATGTGCTTTCCTGGCCAATAAGAGGGAACGAAAAGTCGTAGGGTTTTGCGTCCGGACACTTTGTTAAATTGCTTTAGTACGGGGTACCTGATACCTGATATGGTTAGTAGCTACAATGATATTTACACGAAGTGTGTTGTTGTCCATTTTTTTCAATTTCAGAACTGTCTTGACGTCTTGGTTTTCCCAAGAGCTACCATACGGGTGCGTAGAGTGCAAGTACCGTGTGACTACCCGCTCACACATCCAGGCAACGGCTTGAACAAAACGATGAGTGCCTGAGCAAGCGGTTACTGCCAACACTGGGGAGAGGGAGGGTGTTGAAGAGTAGGGGGCGAAGCGGACATCGTGAACAAGAGGGTCTTAAGAGCCGTGTGTGCTATCGAAAGGTGGTGTTGCTGTTGCTGTTGCTGCTGCTGTTGGAGGTGCGATAATGGCTCGACTACTGACCTGTCAGCTCATCCGGGAGGTACCCGGCTGCCGCATATGGTTGTTTGGCGTATAGTTTTGGCCGAACCGCACGGCCGCTGAAGGAGCAACTGACACCGCCGTAGGGGCGTGCGTTGTTAAAGCTGCACATGGTGTCGTGTCCACCGTATACCGCGGAAGCTTTGAGGCGTCTCCGTTGGAACTGTTATCCCGGCGACTGCTAGTTGCCATGTATGAACGGCCGTTGTGGTGGCGCCCGTTGCTGGAGCGTCTGTTGTTGCCGCGTTATCGGTGTGACTGGCCGCAGTTGAAGAGGTCGCTGTTGCTTTAACAGCTACGGTCGCTGTTCTTTTGTTGCTGTGCTGGTTGTGAAAGGCGGAGTTGCGCTTCAAGTTGCGCTCCAAGTTGCGCTCGTACTCCCCTCGGCGGTATAACCGCGTGCGTTGCTGCCACTGTCAAAAGGTATCACCACTACTCTCGAGCGCGCCAAATGCTGCGTTCAGTGTGTCTGACGTGTTGAGAAACTCCTGCTCGCAGCTACGGTCTACTCCACAGTTGAGGCGATGTCTACCATGACCGCGTAAAACTTATATACGCGTAGAGCCGGTGGCCAATTGCGAAAAGTGCGTTGGGTTGGACGTAAAAAACGTCATGGGAACTGCACAAACTCTCGTGAAGTTGCTCAGTGGCAAGGCCGGGTAGTCGCCACGGAACGGGTCGGTGGCGAC
Source organism: Undaria pinnatifida (assembly GCA_012845835.1). NCBI lineage: Eukaryota > Phaeophyceae > Laminariales > Alariaceae > Undaria > Undaria pinnatifida. The sequence continues at coordinate 19,194,636 of JABAKD010000020.1, forward strand.
CACCCGGGCTGGTCGCTGAGGAACTTTCCGGAAGTATCGGTAGTCTCCACGCCTTTCTCCATGTCCAACCCATTGATATTTTCGCCACTGGCCACGAGCTCCACGCGTATACAAGCCCTACATGCTTATGGTGGACGTTGCCTTAACTGCGGTAGACAAGACCACAGCATCAACACTTGCGGGCAGTAGTTCCTGCACATGTCTGGCATCCTGAACTCGGCGTTGGGCCAGGTTGACGATAGTGATCGCGATCACGCCTTTCAGCGATGGCAGCAACGCATGCCGTCGTACCGCCGGGGGCAGTACGAGCGCAACATTGAGCGCAACTCCAACCACCCCAACACACACAACGACGTCAACAACCGCGGCCGCAACTTCCAGAGCAACAACGGGCACTACAACGACGGCTGTTCGTAGGAAAAATATCGCATTTCTTCCGTGTTCGACCTCGTCTCTTCCTTCCACCACATGACCTCTACAAGGACACCATTCCCCTGGCCTCCTTTTTGTTCGTCTGGGAGACTTCTTGAGCGGCTCGCCATGCCACAAGGTATCAGCCTTTCGGCATGACGAGCCGCTCGAAAATTCTGTCAGACATGCAATAGGATGCCAGGGATACGGTATTCTTGGCAATCGGATGGAACGAGGATACCAGGTTGAGCGGGGAGATTATGCGTTACTCGCCCTAACGCCGACAAGATCGTTGCCCTCGCCAACATGCTCATGCCGATGTACAATTCCGCGGGCTCCTTAGTGGCGTTGACTACTACCGTGATTTCCTCGAAAACGATCCACAGGTGTACGTCGTATAATAACCACCCTGGCCCCATCACCGCTCTGCTCAAGCAATGCGTCAAATCTTCTTTTCCCCGGCAATTAAACCATCGTCCGACGCCTTCTCCGCGACTTGGCCACTCCACCGATGGTGCTTTTCCCCGCCTGGGACACCGTCGCCGACAACTCCTGCCCTGTCCGCTTGGGTCATACTGTGGCGCCATCCGCGACGGCTTCGGCGCCATCGGCGCCACGCTCGAGCAAGATCAACCAGGCGCCCCCTTTCTCCCCATCTTTTTGTATGTCAAGGTTGTGCGTACGTGTACGCGGAAAGGAACTCCAGCCAGCGCTGGACACGGGCGTTGTACTCTCGTGCCTTAGCGATACTTTGGAACGCCTTGTGATTGGGGTCGATGTGAAATGAGATGGACCAAAGCGGAAGGCGTTGCCGTTTGATGATGTGGTCACCGTCAACCGGCGTTGCGATCACGTTTGGTCCACCAAAATCCCACAGTTAGTCCGACCATGAGGCGCTCGAGGGTACCGCTAGTACCGCTAAGGTAGACTAGCACAACGCCCGCGCCCACATTTGGCTGGAGTTCCTTTCCAGCCAGTGCTGGACACGGGCGTTGTGTTCAACCACCTTTATGTCCTCGGGAACGTTGTGGTTGGAGTAAATGCGGAGTTTGATGACCGAAGACGACCGCGCTGTCGTTTGATAGTGTCCATCAATCGGCTGCGCGGCAACCTTTTGGTCAACTAAATTCTACCTTCATACCGACCATAAAGCGCTCGGGAATATCACCAAGATGGCCTAGCACAATGCCCGAGTCCAGCGCTGGTTAGTTCCGTTTCATAAAAATAAATAGCGCCTCGGTTGGGAGGCCGTGTATTTCGTTGCAACTCATATTTTTACGCTGTGTGCGTGCTACGAGCGTATATGTCCTCATGAAGGATAGGTCAGTCACCCCCCCTTTTCCTTCAAATGGCTACGCGGTCACCTTTGGTCCACTAGATACCACTCTAATCTGCTCGAGAGTACCGCAAAGGTCGGCGAGCACAACGCCCACGTCCAGCGCTGGCGGGAGTTCCTTTACCAATCACGTTCGTGCCTTAAAAGAGGAAAGATAAGAAGCACAGGGGTGGCGGTGCTGGTAACGGCACGATTCTTCTTGGTAAAAAATCATTTTGTTGGCTGTCTCCAGGAATGGTTGCGCGAGAGAGGAGAAAATGCGAATGATCACTACTGTTGTAGGCTGCACTCCGACAAAGCCCGCCTGATCCCTTACACCTGGTATGCGCAACGCCTAAAAAGTATACCTGGTTCACGAAGAGCGTTCTTTCGCTACGGAAGCTGGTAACAAGAGCCCATGCAGGATAGAGGTAGATGCAGACCACGCGACGATCAAAGGATGATAACCATGGTATCCCAAATATGCCAGGTGTTCGTTCCTTTTTGTTTGTGGAGCCTATATTTTACACCGGATCAAATAGAGAATAATCGGTGCATTGTTGATTTGGAAGTACAGCAGTCCACTACGTACCTCTCCTCACTTCTGCCACGAACAAGCATGTATTGTACGGCTATGACGCTATCGCCAGGTCGAGTTGCACTACTGCTGTCTCACCTTTTGAAAGTATAAAGGATGTCACGATCGTGGTCCACCGCCGCTCCACGGTTTCATTTATTGTTTCGGCATTCTTCAGAGTGAGACTTTCCGCAACTGTCGACCGCATATCCAGCGCACGCGGTTTCTCCAGGTTCTCCGCCCCCCACCGCTATTCTTGCGGTTTCCAAAAAAATCTCGCGATCACTTGTGAGTGTCACGGTTTCATCTTCACCAAGCCAAAAAGGGTGACGGGATGTCACAGTCGTAATCAACAACCGCCCCACCGTTTTAGTTCTGAATGAAATTGGCAGTTCTTCAGAGAAGGCCTCACAGTGATAATTGTTGTTGTTGTTGTTGTTGTTTTCACATTAACTCGCATAATCAAGTCCGTGGTCACAGGACAGGCTCCAGTCACTCTGGAGCTGAGGAATACCCCAGGGAAAACACACACACAACCCAAGGTGGTACACGCATATATCACAGCTGACGCAATTCATGCCTCCACCAGAAACATATAAAAGTGAAATCGGGAGTCAGTCTACGATGTGCCAGGTCCAGGCCGGTGCATACGTCTCACTACTCACGCCTGGAGAAACCAAATATTCCGATTGCCACCCAAGGAAGACTACCACGTATATATTACACGTAGTATCTATCACTACGCATACGCACGACAGGCATAAGTCAATTGGAGAAAAAGAAACAAAGAAAAGAAAAGAAGATAAAGGAAAGGAAAAAAAAGAGAAGAAAAAACGAAACAAGACGAAAAAGGCAAGCAAAGAGAAGAAAAAGACAAGAAAAGCAAGAAAAGACAAGACAGGAAAGCAAGGAAAGAAGAAGAGAAAAAAGAAAAAAAGAAATAGAAAAAGAAAAGAAAGAAAAATGTCATACTAGCAAACCCTAGGAACTGGCTAAGGATGGCATTGGACTAACAGAGGGTATCACGTCCATCATCAATGGCACCTGGGAGAGAACGCAACATGGCGAAGAAGTCAGGGCGGTCTTATGCTATCTTGTGATGGCCATTAGAAAGCCCACAACTTTCAATACGATGATGGCCAAACCCAGACTTCAGTCTCTTGGGCATGACGCTCCCCTCTTCCTCCCTTTCCCCCTCCCCCCTCCCCCCCTCCCCCAGTCCCCTCCCCGCCCCCCCCCCCTTCCCCCTTCCCCCGGCCGCTTAGAGATGCCAACGGTGGATGACGCTGCCGCAGCCTTTGCGCGTCGCTCTGCAGCTTTGACAATATGCGTACCTGAGTGTCTGTCAACCGCAACGCCGTATCCAGCGCGCGGTTTCTACCGTTCTTCGTCATCTTGTCTCCACCGTACAGCAGTTATTACCGTCAAAGTACAATAACCTCTAGCCGCTCCTTATCCTGGCCTCTGCACCGCCGTATATGACTGCAAGCGGCTGGCTCGGGGGTATAATGCCGTTGCCGGCTATCGATATTTTTAACTTATAACATGACTGCGCTGCTGATGCGGCCGTTCGATGTCTGACGAATGTGTGCTGGATGTGGGATGAAGGTGATGATCTGGAGGCGCTCGTACGACATCCCGCCGCCCCCGGTGGACCACAAGAGCGAGTACTACCCGGGCAACGACCCCACGTGAGTTGCTTGCTGTTAATCTTGTAATTTATTGTTCTTACTAATGTTCTCGTCCATGTCTTCCGACGTTTTCCTGCCCCGTGCTTGCTGCATTCTAGATGGCTTCCCTTCTTGTTATGCTTATCTTTGTACCCTGCTGTGGTGCAGGGACGCTTCACACTCTTCGGTCGCTTTCACCAATCGCAACTCCGCACAACAAAGAACCACGCCGACAGAACCGTCTCTCGCTTCCTTCCACCAATCACATTTCCACACGACAAAGGACAGCGTCCAACCGAAAGCGTGTTTTTTTTTTGTGTGTGGTTGTGATGATGCAGGTACGCTTCGCTCTCGCCCGAAGAGGTCCCCGACACGGAATCCTTGGCCACGACACTCGACCGCGTGCTGCCCTACTGGGAGAAAGTCATCTCCCCCGACATCAAGGACGGCAAGAAAGTCCTGGTGGGTCACATTATTCTAATAATACACGGCTTTTTATTGGGAGCCGTCTGGCGTGGTTGTTGTGGACGTTTTTTTTGGTGGGAGCCGGGTGGCTTGGGATCAGATTGTTCGAGACGCATTGTCATTGGAAGCCGTGTGGCGCGGGTCAGGTTTCGTTTTGGACGGGTTTTCATGGCGAGGCGTGTCGCATGCGCGTTATGTGGGTGGTTGTGTGCGTATTGTTTTAGGATTGTGATCATGTTTGCTTTCTATTAGGACGGTGCGCTAGACAGTGTATACTTTTCGATGTTTCTGATGCATTGTAAAGCCTGAGGATGAGTGACGGGAGGGTTGCTCGTGCCAGTGTCTCGCGTTTGCACTTGCGAAGTTTTTACAGGCCTTGTCAAGCTGCTAATGCCTGGTTCTGGCAAATATAGATGCTGCAAAGTACAGGCTCGCTAATGTTGTATGAGAGCTTGTCACGCTCCTCGACCACATACCGAAATGACATTTTGAAAAAGGTGGTTGCTTTCCGACGTCACGCTGAGAGCCTTCCTTGCTTCGTTTCCACAATAATGGATGCGATGCGGAGCGATGTGAATCACATTTTCGCCCGGTTGGGGGGCTTTGTGGGCGGCGATTTGCTGGCGTGTCAATTGCGACCACGCCCGACGTCAATCTCATATCTACCGGCACGACTTGCCTTAGATCATTGTTTGTCGGGAGCTCGCAGCCTTTTGGTATGTCCTACCGACGACTCCATCGGCGTGAAGGACTCGCATTTTCTCTCTTTGGTTGTCTCATCATACAGGGACCCTACGTGTTGATACTATGCGTACGGTAGGAACTGCTATGCTGTGGCCGTATGAGTGTGTTTGCGCATGCGCACACTATGACATCAGCAAGCTCAATCGCTCTATCCCCTGCCCCCACCCCTCCGCCGCAGATCGCTGCCCACGGTAACTCCCTCCGAGCTCTGGTGAAGCACCTCGACGGCATCTCGGAGGAAGTTATCACAGGCCTCAACATCCCCACCGGTGAGGTTGCCCCGCGACTAAGTGTGGTGACGTGCTGAAAAACGCGGATCAAGCACGAGTTACCGATTTGTTGCGGCTGAAAGTTATTGAATGATATTACATGCCATACACCATGATAACCCTGTAACGTAAAGTCAGTACGGCTTGTCCGCGTGTGCAGGGGGTGCCATGTTTTTCGCTATGTGGTTCGGCGTGGCTTTGAGCAGCCACCTGTTTGTGTGGACGGCGCGTTTTATCTCCACAGTGTCACGCTTGCTCGGCAAAAACAGAACTATGGTGATGCTTTTTGAACGGTGGAAAGTTCCAACGTGCGCGTTGCATGAATGCGCCCGACCATCCGAAACTACTAAATTAAATCCAAACTAACTTGTCGGAAGTAAAAATGTTTTCAATTGAGCGTGCTACGAAGAGCCGTCGCTCTTCTGATCAACGTATTTGTCTCGCATTTTGTTTTATCTCCCCATTCGCGTGACCCGACGCCGCGTTATGCTGCCTGTTCTAACGGTATTAATTTGCCTACTGTGCAGGCGTGCCCCTGGTGTACGAGCTCGACGACAACCTCACGGTTATCCCACACAAGGACGCCATCGCGCCGCTCCAGGGCCGCTACCTCGGCGACCTCGACGCCGTCAAGGCCCGCATCGCCGGTGTCGCAAACCAGACAAAATAGTTGACCAAACGGACTAATAGTTAATCAAATGGACAAACAGTCGACCTAAAAAAGAAATAGTTCACCCAGAATAACAATATAGTTAGACAAAAAATCAGTAGCTGACGAAACGCAGGAGTTGACGGGGGAAAAAACTAAAGAACCTGTTGTAGGATCGCGGTTTCGCTCAACAGAGAAGACGGAAGGAGGTTGATTTGCTTTTGTGTAGCGAGTGCCAGGCGCGAAGGATTGCCCCCTATGGCGCTGCGCTGCGGACTTTATTTTGGTCATGTTTTGGCGAGGCAACTGGGGCGTTTTTTCAGGTGGTTGAATTAGTTGACAGACGACCTTACTTGTAGTTGCTCTCCTTGAAATTCTATACTATCGGAGAGGACTGAAAACATTGGACGTTGTCGGACGACACTTACGGCAGTACACTATATGCGTGCGTAGTTTTTGTGTTGAAGGAGGGGGGGGGGGGGGGGGGGGCACACTCAGGTTTCGCGAGAATGTGTTTGTAAATGACGTATCAAAAGCCTACCAATGTCAAAACGCCTTCCAGCCGTAGCGCGCCGCGCGGCGGAATGAATCTGCTCGGGGATGTTCAATGCCCGAGCAACTGTACCGAGAAGGTTGATTGGTACCATCTGCAACCGTGTAAATGGGCACCATTCGCTAAGACCACTCTGCCAGTTAGACGTTGCAAAGTGTATTGGCACGGATAGATTTCTGCAGGACTGGGCTGTTGCTGCGCTTCTGTTCGGAATGATGTGCTAGCAGGTGTACGCAGCACGCCTCACGTCGTATGTTCTATCTATTTTATTTGTGTTCGTTAGTTTTCGGTTTGTTCTCTCTCGCGGATCAGGTGATGGGTGGTTGGGCACAATGCGTAGTTTAATGGTGATTCTTGATTCCGTAGCTCCTAAAGTTGTGCTGTTTTAGTGGGGTTTTTGCCCGATTTGTGAGCGATGGTCCAGTCGCTTAATGTTTTGCTCGCACGTAGCTAGCGAGGGCTAGTGGAAGTCGTTTCCCAGCTGCTGACCGTCTATACTCCAAGGGGGTTTGAGGATGGACGAAGTCTAAGTACAGCGCTTACCTGTAGGGTTTTGACACGTGTTGGCGTGTTATTTAGATGCATAACTGTCAAACAAAACCCTCTCTCAACTATCTTCGTTGTCTCGTTGCTGAACGCCGCCGGGTGCGTAAGTTCTGTTCGTCCGAGCATGTGCCCGACGTGAATTCTCTACGAGTACAGCACGCCCTTTCGTGGCGTATGGTGTGGGATCGCTGTCAGCGAACCCGCCGCAACGCAGGCCGAACGCAACAGTTTGTTCCGTCACGCGAGCAAGTGCCGTCGCGTACTGTTACTGCGATTTCTTTAGAGGGCTTGGCACCGAAAAAAAGTATCATCCAGACCAGTATCCCAAAAGAGTATTCGTTCATTCGTGTCCGCTTTGTCCACTCATACGAGGGGACTTTACGTTCGTTCGTGTCCGCTTTGTTCACTCGTACATACGAGGGGAGCCTTATCGAATTTTCGATTATCGGCATTCTCAGTCCTGGCTACCCCTGCGACACAACCATCCGCTCCATTGGCCGTACTACATCACTCGTATGTACCTCACGGGGTTTCAGCTCTTTAGGCCCCGCGTGTGTCTACAGTAGTAGTTGTGTCGTGGAGTCGGCCGCGCGTGAACCCTGTCGGAGAGCTATGCTGTTATCTGAAGAACCTTATCGGGTGCCGTGCACGCACGTAGATGTCAAAACGCATTAGAGTAAGAGTTGGGGTTACACGTATGATATCTAGTGTCAATCCTCACCTCTCCCTCCAAGATCATCGAACGTCAACACCAAATACTAATTCGATGGGGTTTGAAGCCAGCGGCAGCAGCGGCGCACACGACGCACTAGAACGACTAGTTCACGCCCAGGGCTCTTTGCCACGGCAGCTGTTTGCACCCAAGCTTGCACCTAGATGAGCCGCTTCCTTTTTTTTTCGGCCTTTTTTCTTTGAATTTAAGTTGCCCACTCTTACTGGGGTAATCTTTAACGGAAAGCTCAAATGTGCCCGTCGGTTTGCATGACCCCCTGAATCGTTAATGACCTTCTCCATCCTGCATTTGTGATGCGTTGTCTCTTGTCTCGTCGTTCGTGTCCATCGACCTTGTGTACCTCTAGGATGGATGAGGTGCATGAGCACAGACACTGGGTGTGCTGAACGTTAATGGGTAGAAAGAACGCCTCAAGATTGTGGGTACAAACTGCTTGGAATGAGTGTGATGTTTTTAGCAGCAGGCAAAAGTTAGGGGGAAGAACACACATGCACATACCCTGCGTCAATATATGTCTGCCATGAAGTGCCTGGTATGTAGGCGGCTTTCCCTATGTTGAAATTGAAAAATACTCTCTCCGGTATCCCCAGGAAATGGAACCGCGTACATATTGACAAGTCCGGCCGACCTGCTATCCCACCGTTCCAGGGCGGAGAGTGTTATAAGGCTTACTTTGGGTCGGCAGTTGGTTAACCTTTTACCAGTCGTCAAACAGACTAGTCTAATACTCTCTACCGAACGCCATTTTCACTCCGGTTTTCGCGGTACCCTTCGGGGTTACTCGGCCAGCTTTACCCCCACCGGTCGACCTATTTTCCCGCCGGTCCAGGGGCAGTGTTATAAGACTCAATTTGTGTTGGCGATTTTGCTATCCTTTTGCCAGTGGTAAAACGGGCTAATATCCTCAACTTTCTGAACTAAAACATGTTCACATTTTCGTCGTGATGAAAGATCAATACCAAAGCATTGGAGAAAGGCACATTTTTTGGTAGTTTGGGCTCAACTGTGATGAAAAAAGGGCGCGATTACTGACTCGCTTTGGTCCTGATCAGTACGAAAAACAACAACACTGTTTTGCCTTGACAAAATGAAAAAAGGACACGGACTATCGCGATCAGTATGAAAGTTATGATCGCTGGGGTAGCCCCAACCTCGATCTAAATCCCCACCCTCTTTTTGTCCCTGGGCAGTGGCGGTTGAGACAAGCGCGTTATTGATCGCACCACTTTGCTTGTACCATTCAACGTGGTTGCGAAACGATGTGCGGCAATGGCAACGGCATAGAGGCCGACGTGTCATGGTATATAACCTGTTAACACACATTAAGAGCTAGTTGGTTGAAACAGCATGACATTGATTGGGCAACTACAGTACGATAAATTAAAGCCTGTTTTTCTTATTATATGTATTCCTTGCAAATAGTCTGGTGTGCCGACTTGCGTATGTCCCGCGGTCGTACTGCTGTGTATTATTAATTGCGGTTGGCATTGCATGGCCACACCACCTTGCTGTATATTGAATGTGTGTCTTTGTCTTGTAGTTTGTGACCACAGAGCTCGTCTCTCCAGGAGGAGGCATCGACACGGACACTGACTGGTTGGGATGGAGCTAGATGCGATGGGTGGGTATCAGTTTAATATGAAAAACACACTCAGACGCTCACACCTTATTCAAAACCAATCAACCCTATTTATATTTATATAACAACAGTGACTATAGGGGAAACGCCATAATATCACATAATACATCGACGTTGATACAGAAACTGAAAGATTCATGCTTCATTGATGGCAGAGTACGACCATTACCACAGAAGTAGCAGTATCATGCCGTATCTTTCTTGAGGGATCGTTAGCAACAGCACAGAGCACGACAAACAGTTATTTTCTGCATCACTACATCACTATACGAAAATACCATCACAGCACATCAGCACATACATACATCATACATCTACGTTGAAATTGGTGACCTTTCTTTAATGATACGATTGCACCAGTATGGTACGAGTACCGTATCTTTTTTGAGAGATCGTCAGCAATAAACAGCACAGAAGACGCATTGACACTCTACGTGCATAGTTGAAAATACCCCAAAATTACTTTTGTTCTAAGCTTTCAGCTCTCACGATACGATAGGCCTTCCACCTGGAGACATTAGCACACCATGGTCGACCAACGCTTATCCGGAGAAGGCCACATGAATTTACGTTACGCCATCGAAGGTTTTAATAAGTTGATCCATGCTCAAAGCGGCGAGAAATTGTCCGTGTTGTCATTGGGTCTCTCCTCGAGAAGATGACGATGGTGACTGGCTTGTCGATACGAAATACTCGTGCTGGCAGGTGGCCGAAACGATTTGATTTTGACTATAATATTTCGGCATTTTCATCATTATTAGTTAATGGGGATTATTATATTGTTATAAAAAATGAAAATACACTCCAGCTGTGAGATCGAACATTTTGTCGAAACTCATCTTTGCAAGCTGTGTGTGATACTCCGATCGCGCGTATTACGGGTTGTGTGTCCTGATTAAGGATATAGGTCGGCGACTCCCCTTGCAACTACAGTGTAGCTATCAGGGTCAACAGGGTGGTGTTAGTTAGTCTGTGCGCGGAAACTGTAAAACCCGTTTCTGAGGGGAACAAAATCTGACAGCTGTGGAGAGAAATGTATCCGTTTATCAAGTGAATCCTGTAAGTCGAATAACCGGTGAGGGGCGGGCGGAGTTTTTAAGGACATGGGGGCCTGGTTTTGATCAAAAGCGAGCGGGGTTGGAGGGGGGGGGAAGGGGGGGGGGGGGGGGGCTGGGGGGGGGGGGGGGGGGGGCGAACGGGCGGGCAATTTGTGCGTGGAAGCTATAAATCCTTCAAGGGGATAAATCTGACGGTTTTGGGAAGAAAAAAAAAAAATGATGCACCAGTTTATTATAGGGGGGGGGGGTTGGGGCGGGGTTGGGGCGGGAGGGGCAGCTCAATCTGTGCGTTGAAACTATACATTATTTTGAGGGGATAAATGTGACGGTTTTGGAAAGAATGCATCAGTTTATCATGTACATCCTGGGGTAAGTCGTACAATCAGTGAGTATAGAGAGGGCGGAGTGTTCGAGGGGGTGGGGGTGGGATGGGGTGGGGGGGTTGGGGAGGTGGGGGGTGAGGGCGGGGGAGGGGGGGGGGGGGGAAGGGGTGGTGGGGGGGGGGGAGGGGGAAGGGAAGGTTTTTAGGTGAGGGGTTTTTTATGCGTGTGGTGCTAGGTGTAGGCGATGGTGCGGGTGGTGGGGAAGAAGGGGGCGTTCGGGGCGGGGGGAAAGCAGCGGCATGGATGGCTCTAGAAAGATAATGAGGTGATATCCAGTGCATGAAGTGTTTATTAATCTGGCGGATTTCGATATTAGGTGGGGCGTTTGAGCAAGGGAGAGCGAGAAGGGGGGGGGGGGGGATTTTCTAGGAGGTTTAGGTCACAAATAATATTCAAATACACTCCAGCTGTGAGATCAAAGATATGTAGGGGCTTAACTGCTGATTAAAGACGAACAGTGAATGGTAAAATCGCGTAATCAAATATATAACCATGCATCGGTGATTAAAATATGATTACAAACAATCGCATATTAATTTCAACTTGTACGTTGATTATGCGTGTTGATTGCCACCACTAATTAATTTAATGCCATTTATGTTGATTCTTTTGTCGACTTGAAAATAGATACTTAGTCGAGCGCTCAGTATACTGGTTTGATCAGTATATATTTGACTTGATATTAGCCGGCAACCACCGGTATATACTGAACTGCATCAATATACTGGGCACGAATGACTTGAATACAGAGACTATAATAGGTTTTGAGCAAGTTATGTAAACTTTTGGGGACTTTTTCCTTGATTTCTCGCCGAGCTTAGTGAGCAGGACCGCGAGACTTATCAGATGGCGATGGGTGATATGTGCGGAGGCACCGCTGCGAGAGCGTGGCCGTCGAGGTCCTGAGGCAGAAGGTATCAGGCGCGGCAAAAAAAATGCGATCAATCCACGGGGGACAAGAACAGATAGCCGTCCAGGCAATAGCCTCAACATAAATTAATCCCTAAATAAATCTAGAACTTGTACCAAGAGTGCACATTTGTTGGCTCTAAAATGACCAGGTATGCCTGTTTTTAGCGGCTGTCCAATTGTATTCCATCGCCGGAGCGCGAGTTGGGAAACCTCAATGAAAACTCTCTGGAAAAAGGAATGAATGGCTGAACGCCTATGCGAAATGAAGTCAAATACCGGGGGGGTAGAAGGGAAGACAACTGTGACCACGTCTTGGCTGGGAGGCCAGAGTGTATATGATTTTTGGTAAAAAAAGATCAGATAGTTTTTGTGGACCCACCCAATACTGTTTCGTCGCCCTAAGTGCCAAAGCGCGAGTTGGAAAAAATGGATGAAAATCGACGGGCAGGGGAAACGCTGAACCCTTTAAGCGACAAAAATGAAGTAAACTGCCGGGCGGAGGGCAGGGGAGGAGGGGGAAGGGGAGACGCCTGTGACCACGGTTGTCCAGGAGGTCAGCGTGTACCTGATTTTGGCTCAACTAAGAACAAAAACATACCTATTTTTGGCCGCAGCTCAATGATATTCCGCCGCCGAACGTGCGAAAGCGCGGGTTGGAAAGAGTATGAAACTCTGCGAGCAGAGGGAATGCTGAAAAGATTGAAAATCGAGGAGCAGAAGGAATGCCGAAAACCCTACCTGGTATGCGAAAAAACACATAAAGGCAAGTGCCATGGGGGAAGAAGGGAAGACACCTGTGACCACGGCTTGTCTAGGAGGCCGTTGAGAATAAACCCTTACACCGCTTGAGCCTGAAATAAAAAGTGTACTAAAATCAAACCGTCCGTATGCGCAAAATAAAATACAGGCAAGTACCCGGAGGGGAGGGGGAGACGGGAAAAGACGTCTGTGACAACGGCTCTCCAGAAGAAGGTCGTTGAGGGTTCCAACGCTTGAGCTTGAAAGCACTAGCGATGATCGCGAAAAACAAGGGAAAAAATGAACCCTGTATGCACGAAAAAAAAAAATCAAGTACCGGGGGGGGAGAACACGTGTAACCATGGCTGTGCAGGACACCCGTTGAGGGTAAGCCTTGCACTGGTTAATGGTATAAGATTAAGGGCTGTTACAGACACAGGCCACCCTTTGAAGATCTCTCTACTACGCAGGTTCCACGTTGTTGGTCACTCACTTGTACTAGATAATAAGCGCTTGTGTTAGTTCTACTCACGCCACGGACGAACTGAACGCGTTGCTAATCTGCTCAGCAAAACCATCATCCCTTTTTCCTGTATGTACATGCCTTCAAAGGCATGTAGAATGTAATGGAGTGCCCTCCGTAGAAGGATAGTTTTATAGATTCGTGAGCTCCATCATAGGGTTGTATATCTTGCAATGAGGCGTTTAAGCCTCATTATTACGAGGTGTGGGGGAATCTATAGCCTCATTTTCGATTGTTTCGAATAGCCGCATCTTCGATCCCCTTTCCAATGCTGGATGTTTTGTTGGCATCCTTTGATTGGCAGGAGATCTGCATCTACGACTATTCAGGGTGGCCTAGTGTAATGGAGTGCCCTCCGTAGAAGGATAGTTTTATAGATTCGACGTGAAACCATGTAATGGTTGAGGTGAAACCATGTGACATTAGATGTCACATTCACGTCAAGGCCATCATAGATGGGCGATAATGTAGGTGACGATGATGGGACAAGCAGGACGCCCCACATCTCACTACCTGCTCTACCTGCTCTACCTGCTCTACCCAGCCCTCTCGTGGCTAGGCCTGTTTTGTCTGTCTTTTAGAGTTCAATGTAGAGGAAATAATGTATAAGCTTTTGAGTCTATCCAGCGAGCCATGAGGAGAGACCAAACAAGGGCACCGGAACCCATGAGGAGCACGCTTCCCAACACCGACCAACCACGCATCCCCCACTCGGAGTACCACCACAAGAACCCCTTTTATTTAATTTCCAGATCGAGATCTTACGCCTTGTTAGGCTCCCAGGGCAATACCATAACATTGACGAGCTGGAAAATAAAAGTAACCCCCCCCAAAAAAAAAAGAAACGCTGAACCCTATGCGCGATGAAAGCAAGTGCCGGGGGGGGAGAGGGGAGACACCCGTAACTACGGCATATCCAGGAGGCCGTTGAGGGTGAAACGTTCTACCGCTTGAGCTCGAAAGCAAAAGAGGCGATTAAACAAAATAGAACAAGAACTAAACCCTATACACGAGATAAAATGAAGGCAAGTACCGGGGGGGGGGTGGGGTTGGGTGGGGTGGGGGAGGGAAGACACCTGTGAACTCGGCTGTCCAGGAGGCCGTTGCGGGTAAAACCTTCCAACGCCTGAGATCGCAGGCAAAAGCGATGACAAAATAAACAAAAGAAAACTAAACCCTATATGCACGAAAATAAAATGAAGGCAAGTATTGGGGAGGGGGCGGAGGGGGGGGGGGGGGGGGGGGTACGTGTAACCATGGCTGTCCAGGACACTCGTTGAGGGTACGCGTCCCTCTGGTTGAGCTGGATAGTAAAAGCGATGATCCAAAATAAAAAACAAACAGCAATGCTGAACCCTTACAAGTGAAGGCAAGTACTGGGGGCGAGAACGGAAAAACTCCTGCAACCACGGCCTATCCAGGAGGCCGTTGAGGGCAAAACCTTCCACGGCTTGAGCTTGAAAGCAAAATCGAACAAGAAGCAAACTGAACCCTGTGCGCGAATCTAAAGCCACGTGTCCGGAGAGGGAGAGAGACGGGAAACGACACGTGTAACCACATGGTTGTCCAGGAGGTCGTTGAGGGTAAGCCTCCCACTTGTTGAGCGCGAAAGAAAAAGCGACGACCAAAAAACATAGCACAACCGATGGAGAGGTTGTTTGCTGCGGACAGGCCGGCCGCACGTACACACCAATCCCCGCCAGCAGCAAGCATTCCCCTGTTTCGCACGGTGCAAATGCATCTAATGATCTGGAGACAGTAGAATACAGGATGGTACGAGTGGGGCGGATGCACTCTGTGATGGCATGCGCAAGCAGCAAGAAAACAAGCGTCGTCGAATGTACATGTGCCGGCCGTATTGTCCATTGCTAATCGCTACCCCTATGCCACCCCCTAATGCCACTCCCGCTTGATCTCTCACCAAGTTTGTTAGTTTCAAGCCTCTACCTGTTGGGCTACTTTAGTTGCGTGACCGTTGTAGCCTAATAGGTAGAGGCTTCTAATCAACTAACTCCCCACGCACATCGATTGTTTTTGAGAACCCTCCACCTGTTGGGCTACATTAGTCACGTGACTAAGCAGCGCAACAGCTAGAGGCTTCAGCAAATATTTTGTTAGCTAGAATCGTCTGCTTCTGGGCTCCGTCAGGAACATGACCAAAGTAGCCCAACACAAGTAAAGGCTTCCAACCAACAAATGAAACAAAAGATAAAACTCCAGCACAATGTTTGGTACCTGCAAGCCTTTATTTAGGTGTTGGGCTAATTTAGTCACGTGACGAGCCATACAGCTAAAGACGTCTAACTAATAAAATTAAAGCCTCTAGGTGTTGGGCTACTGTAGTTATGTGACTGAAATAGCCCAACAGGCGGAGACTTCCAACTAACAGAGCTCAAGCCTATAGCACCCTACACCTCCTCCCTTCCCGTGAACAACTGAACACTCATCCACCACCAACCACCACGTAATTATCTCCGGTGGTCTCACTCTTGGTTGGACCTGTGCCCTGGTCGTCCTCGGAGCCACACTCTCGATGCCTAGTCAATCTCGTCGATGCCCATCGCCGCCGTCTCTACCTTCCACGCCTCGAACCGCGGCCCCATCGCGTTAGTCCCCCGGCGGGAGACGATCCCCTCCAGGATCCGTAAACTTGCCTTCTTCTGGGCCAACCGGTACGTTGCCCACGCGGCGTTGTCGTGCCAGGTACAGAAGCCCCTCCGCCTGACCAGATTCGCGTGTATCTCGAGGATGAGACTGCCCTTCAGCTTGACCAGTGCGCGCCGCTCCGCCTCCAGCTTCGTATTGACCTCAAGGGTGTATTTTCTGATGGCGTGAGACTTGACCTTGACGTACAGGGAGAACGTCATCATCACGAGGACCATGAAGGCCACAATCGTCTTGACATTCAACGAGATCGCCACGCATGTGTTGTCGACAGCCGCCCAGCCCTTCTCCATTGCCATCGTTGACAAGCTGCTTAATGTCGTTGTATTGGCAATATTGTTGTCGTTACAGCGACACCAACGGAGGAGCGAGAGGGGAGAGGGCGGCGGGGGGATGGGTGGATGATGGGGGGGGGGGGAAGGGGGGCGGCAGCTATAAAAGAAGACGGGGTACGTTGAGTGGGAATTTATGAAGCGCAGCACAGAGCCATACCATTCATTCTCTAAGCCCAACAGGTCTGCGATTGAGCTACCAAAACGGCACTGGCTGGAAGAAAGGAATATACAAGGCAATATACGGTGCGATCGGTCTGCGATTGAGTTACCCAAAAAACAACACTGAAAATTGTAGCGCGCATGGTAGACATCTAACAGCGGTGCTTTGGTCTTTTTCGGTGGTTTTGTTGTCTACTCACTCGGTTGTGCACGGCGCGGTAGCCAGCGTGCACATTAGGTAGCATGTCGCCTTTCGCGTGTTCCATGCGGGGAATACACGGTTGTTCTTGCATGCGTTGACGCATGCGTCGAGACCGTGGCCGCCAGCGGTGTCCGCCGTGGAACAGGTGGCGGCGGGGTTGACAGTCCCCGCGAAATCAGCGATCTTCTTGTCCATGGTCTTGGGAGTCTTCTCGTTGCCGTCCGTAGTCGCTACGAAAATGGCATTCCGGATCTCCGACGCGGTCGTGGCGTCGATAAGCTGTTTGATGCTGCACGGCGATTGAGTGTGGTGGGTGAAGGACGGCGCGCGAGATTGAAACTACGAGGTCAGTATACGGCAAAAGACACCCAATAAGAAACAGCGTAATGAGAAAGGCAGGCTGAAATTTACAGGAAAACAGCCCATCCAAAAGCCGTTATACGGGAGTAAGTGTACCAGGGTAAGATAGAACGCACACCCTCTCCTATTAATAAATATGAAACCAACCCAGCCTGGGAAATTATCTGCGTTTCACATCCAGTGTCCTGTATTGTAGCTGTCGCTATTCAAATAGGAAGTTATTATAATAGCAAAAATGTCGTAAACTTGTGTGTGTGTTGGTGCTGCGTGATGTTGGGCCGTGGTAGAGTGGAAATCAACTGTTTTTCAATGAAAAAGCGGCACATCAAACACCTCAAAAGTGTTCAAAACTGTTGTAGAGTGCTCTATGTTGGTTTGTGCTTGTATCAAAGCCTGATTGGGATATTATTTGTGGTTTGTGAAACCGTATCGCATCTTCGGAGATGCGGCGGAACCAGGTTGGTCCCCCGAGAGATAATAATAAAATTGTATGTGGTCTCCAATCTCTCATGATTGGGGCCACCACGTGGCTGGGGAGGAAAAGCCCCACAGCCGCACTTCAAAACTCTACTCTGCTCCTCTCTTCCCAGCCCGATGGCTCTCCGGATTACGTGACTTCTGTCTCCGCGAGCCAGCCTGTGCCCTTAACACCTGGGCTCATCATCGATTATAATGGTTTCCCGCCCGCCGTTAGCGACGTAGTACTTACAGATAGGGCAAGACCCTCGGATTTTGGATCCCACCCCCTTTCCCACCATATTATAGAAGGGGTAGTGCTTGCGGACGATGGTTTCCCGCCCGTCGTCAGCGACGTAGTACCTACCGATTCAATTTTTCTGCCCACCAATCGTGGTGTAGTACCTGCGGTTTCTGGTTTCCCCCCCCAGGCTTCAGATGAAGCACGTGTAGGACCATCGGTGCAGTGCGCCCATAAGGCGTCTACTGTGAGTCCCCCCAGAGTAGAGCCAGGAGCGGTAAGGGTTAGACCTCTTGTCGCTGCCCTGGGCGTGCAGGAGACAGATATGAGCGTATTCACATATGTTAGACTAATGGATGGTCAAGATGACGCTTTGTTCACGGACTCGAGGTGGATGTGGCCGTACGGGATGAGGAAGAAGTCAGAGATCACCACGTACGTGCGGAAGTTCGTCGCCGACATGAACAACATGGGGCGGCCGCACTGCTTCCGTACGGACGACGGTGGAGAATTCACCAGCCGCGACTACGTGGAGTTTTGCGACTCCGCGGGTATTCGCCGTGAATACACGGCCCCGGGTAAGCCGCAACAGAACGCGGTTGTTGAAAGCGCGATCTGGCGAGCCATGAAGGGCGGCCATGCGGCCCGTCGCGAGATCCGGCGGATGTTTCCCGACGTCGACCTGGGGCGCATCCCCAACCTCGGCGCCAACGGTAACCGTCTGTGGCTGGAGGCTGTTCTTGGGCTGCGGACTGCTTTAACCGATCGGCGACCAAGGCCAACACCGGGTGGCGTTCGCCGTACGAAGTTTTCTTCTCGCGACTACCGGCCCTACAGGTGGTGCCGTTCTTTCAGGAGGGCATGATGCGGGTGGACCGCCGCACTAAATCCGACGTCCAGTCGGAATTGTGCTATTTTTTTTAACAACGGCCACAATCATCCCTCGTCCGCCGTGAAGGTCATCAAGGCCTCGACGGGTGGTATTTGCTACACCAGCGACGTGGTGTGGACAGTCCCTCGTGCGCCGGTGCTGCCATCGCCGGCGCCGGCGATCGCGGGGGGAGCAGTGAACGCCGCCGCGCCGGCAACGCCGATGTTCAATATCAGCTACGTGCCGCCACCACCACAGATTCGGTCATCAGAGCTACAGCCACTGCCGCCGTCGCTCCAGCCCCCGCCGCCACCGCTACCGCCATCTCAGAGCTCACCGATGCCTTCCGCCGTCACCCTGCCGCGACCGCACACGGAGCTGCAGCGGATATCCGACCGTACACCCTCGAAGACTGTGAAACCAAGCGACCAGGGGCTTCATCATAGCGTCGGGCTCCTGTCCAGGATGAGCAAGAATGCGCTGCTGTCGATGGTGACTACGAATGGAGCCGTCGACGCCGGCCGCCGCAACAAGCCGCCGAGTTTTGGAGACCGCGGGCAGCCGTCATTTTCCGTTGGGGACCGCGATGAGGCACTACCGGTTGGGGAGAACAGGGGGGTCCCATGCGCTATGGCGGCAATGCTCGCCACTCGGACGGACATCGAAGCGACCTTGGGCGACCAACGGCCGCCATACAAACCGCCGGACTTGCCACACTGTTACGCCTCTGACCTCAAGGTACCAAGGAGCCACAAGGAGGCTATGCGATCGGAGCACGCTCATCTTTGGAAGGATTCGGCGGGGCGGGAATTTTATGGGCTGCCGGATGCGGGGACTTTTGAGCCGGCGTAGCAATCAGTGGAAAGCTACATCAATGCCATGTGGGTTTTTGATTGGAAAGCTGATGAGTACGGCTGGCCCACGAAAACCAAAGCGAGACTCGTAGCGCCGGGGGGATGAGCAGAAAATGAACGATTATTTCGGGGAATTGTTTGCGCCCACTGTTGCTGTGTCGAGTGTTCGGTTGTTGACAGCAATGGCGTGCGAACTGAATCTTGACTTGTGCCATTTTGATATTGAGCAGGCTTTCGTGCAGTCTGACCTGGAGGGAAATGTTTACATGCGTTTGCCTCAGGCTTGCGGTAGGATGTCAGGGAAAATAGTAAGACTGAACAAGAGCTTGTATGGCTTGAAGCAAGCATCGAGGCAATGGCACGCACATCTTACTAGGTGCTTATTGAATGTGGGATTCTTGCAGTGCCTTGCTGATGCATGCGTTTTCCGGTTGATGGAGGTAGGTCGTGTAGTGATGACTATAGTGGTACATGTCGACGACATGTTTGCCGTGGGGAAGAAGGTGTGACCAGTTTAGCAGGGATTTGAATCAAATGGTCCCGGTCAAAAATCTGGGAGAGTTGCGTTGGTACTTGGGGTGTTTTTAAAAGAGGGACTGGGAGAAGGGGGTGTTGAAGAATTCCCAGCAGACATTCGCTGAACAATTGGCGGATGAATACGGGATAGAGTTTGGTAAGAGTGTCCCGCTCCCGGTTGGCACGAAACTTGCGAAGTTCGACAAGGATGAAGCACCAGGAAACTGGCCGTTTCGTGAATTGGTCGGCTCACTAATGTGGCTGTCAACCCAGACCCGACCAGACATTTCTAATTTTTCCCCATCCGCCGGAGGATAAAAAAAAAAAAAAAAAATCTAACGCAGTAAGAGCGGTGGCTAGATACTGCGCTTCGCCAAAGTTAGTTCATTGGAGGGCAGCGCTCGGTATCTTAGGGTATGTGAGACGGACTAGCTCATTCGGTATCACTTTTCAGAAAAGTACATCAGCGGGCCTGAACTTGCAGTAATTTGCTGATGCTGACTACGCAAGTGTGGCGGCCGACAGGAGGTCAGTTTCCGGGGGGTTAGTGATGTGTGGGGGTGGTTGTGTATCTTGGTTTTCCAGGACGCAGAAGTGCGTCACACTTTCTACTACAGAGGCAGAGTA